>JAOYMR010000011.1:11245545-11268831 GCA_025802075.1 Tenebrosternarchus preto
TCTTTATATGAACTATACTCTTAACATGAACCCTACTCTTTATATGAACTATACTCTTAACATGAACCATACTCTTTTATATGGACTATACTGTTAACATGAACCCTACTCTTAATATGAACCATACTTTTAATTAACCATACTTTTTATATGAACTATACTCTTATAGGAACCATACTTTTTATATGAACAATATTGTTATGAACCATACTCTTTAACATAAACCCTACTCTTTTTAGTCTTTGTATGATCCCTATCTCTTTAAAACACACTTATACAAGTACTTTGCATGACCGGTAAAGTAGTACAGTAGTAGTCTTTTGACCTCAGATGTTAAACATGAGAATCAGTGTTCAGTCATGAGTAATTTGGCTGCAGCGATCATCTTGCAAACATTAATCCCGGTAATTGCAGAAACTACGTACGAACGATGAAGTCACTTCAATCTGTAAACCAAAACACTGTCCAGGAAACTCCTCCTCTTGTGTGGAAACATGAACTTTCTCATGACCGCTCCACCCTCATGGAATCTTGACGTTAGGGTAACACTTCTCTCTCTCAGCTCTCACCCAGTTGGGATATAAAAGGTAAGAGTCATGAATATGTGAGGTTCTTAACTATGTGAGTGTGGTGAAACGTGAGCCCCAGAGTCTAGTTATGAGGTTCACTGGAGTCCCTGTGGAGAAATACGGAATAAAAATTGCTGTTTTTATTAGACACCGTCTTTCCTCTGAATAACCGCTTTCCTAATAATGGAATAATTAAGGCTCTCGGTCAGCAAATCTTTGTCTGTCTAGTTCTTTTTAAACGACGAATTAAAGTGACGTCAGGTGGGAGTGTGTGGAGGTGTGTGTCCTTCCACAGATGTGTGTACACAAGCATCCACTGCTCTGTGAATGCTGTAACAGGCTTCCCAGAATGATCTCGATGTAAGAAACACGTCGTTCCTGATTATTAGGCTGTAATAAACATCTCCTCCGCCGTTTCCCTTCCCACCACCACCCCCCCACATCAACCTTCTGGATATGGTTTTGATTTGATCCATGAAACTCGGCTCCCTGCTCTGGTCTGCGAATTTAATAAGTTACATAACACGTGGCCGAACAGACACACCCGGGGTCGTGTGTCTAAGCTTCTGTGCTGCTCAGTCTTGACCCCGTAAGGCTCGCAGACACGGTGAGTCATGAAACCACCGAACGCAGCCCTGGAATCGCATCGCTGTCATCCGAAAGTCCAAACCAGCGTGCTGCCGTCTCATTAAGACCCAGCCTGTGCTCGTCGGCCTGGCAACGATGCATTCATATGTTTGTTTGTCTTATTCTTTTATACTTTTGACAGGCGTAGATTGTTCATCAACAATCAGCCAAATGCATATTTACTCAGTTGACTGGAGCATTTTAAGAACCTGTCACTGTACTGGCTTTTTTATTATTTTTATTTATTTTTTTATTTTTTTGGCTAGTGATTTTTTTATTATTATTATTATTATTTTTATATATTTTTTTCCTCCCTGGAATTACATTTGAGGTCTTGTGCACTTCATGCATCATGAAGTAATCTTCCCCTGGAGAGGCAGAGCACGGGTTACCAGAATTAGTCCACTGGGGAAGGTAGCAGTGTGCTTAATGAAAGGTGGTTTTTGCCCCTCCGCTACAGAATTTGCATACCTGCTCGCTGCCCCCGTCAGGGCGGCTCATGTAAATGAACGTCAGAATGAGGTCAGCTCGTAGGAGGAAAGGTCCACGGAAACCGGGGGAGTGGGCGGAGCCGCCTCACCAGGTTTTCCCGCTCGTGCAGGTGCAGTGCGGCGAGTTCCGTCACTCTGTCACGTCACGCCACACCCGTAACGCCAGTGTTGCGCGTTTACTTAGACGCTCCCAAGCACTCAATCGTCAGACCATTGTGTGCGGCGCGGAGAGCATGGCGGGGGCCCTGGAGCCGCACGCTCGCCTTATCTGCGGCTGGGAATGAGCGGCCCTTTCCTCTTTCTCACGTTCGTCTCGGTCGCCTTGGCTTCCCGTACTTTACTCCACATTGTTGGAATGCTTTGGCATAACGCGCTCCCGTCTGGACCGGGGGTACACAGGGATGAAAGCAGCTCCTCTGCTCCAGGATATCCTGTGGGGCTCCCACTACCCTATATACTCCCCTCCTCCTCTTCCTCCCCTCCCCACCACACTGGAGGAGAACTTCGGGCTTAACCGGCATACTAAGTCTGCACTGTGGCTCACTGAACCGTTATTAGATTTGTCAGATTGTCTTAACCACCTACAGTGCTGTAGGGAAGAAAAAGTCCCTGCTCTCTCTCTCTCTTGTTCTTTCCTCTCCAATCACCGTTTACTGTGCAACTGTAGCAGAAAGATATGAAAAGACTTAAAATACCATAGAAATTAAGTTTCTCTTAATGTTAAGAGCTGCTGGATGCATCATGTATCGTTGATGGCCAGTATTCCCAGGTTCTACTCCTAAATTATGGCAAAGTGGAGGTTTTCAGTGTTCACCCTCCCTCATGGTTAGCAAAATCATTCATCGCTGTGAATGTGTTTACGAAGGATGGATGTTTGCATATTTGCACTGGCGTTGTGGAGTTACTGCATCCCGTATGTCTGACCGTGTCCCGTATGTCTGACCGTGTCCCGTATGTCTGACCGTGTCTGTAGCACCTGGCGGCGTGGGACGCCGGGGATCCCGAGTGCCTCCTGCGGCTGGTGAAGGAGCTGCTGCAGCAGTATCACCAGTACCAGTGCGAGCGTCTGAGGGACAGCTCACGCCTGCTGTTCGAGTACGACAGCCTGCTCGAAGATCCCAACTTCGGCCGCAGCATGGAGGTCTACGCCGGCCGCAAGAACAGCTGGGTGAGCGAAGGGAGGGGAGGGGAGGGGAGGGGGGGTGGCTTTCCTGGGCACCAGACACCAGGCCTGAGGAACATGCCGTTCTGATACAGCTGTTCAGTTTTCAGCTGTTCAGTGCTGAAATTCCACATCTGTAAATCATAAGCTTCTATTTAAATGTCACTGCATCTAGTGTGGCATTACTGCTCAGAGATGAAAGTTCCCCAAGCTGGGTCTTGAATTGCTCATTTGACTCGACTCTAATTCCTTACCACATTACTTCACATTTGAAACACAGATAGAAAGATGTGGATATGTGAGACTCGCCCTCACCTCGTTTCTTAGTCTTGGTAGCACGAGTATAAGAACATAGTTTGCCGTCCCCAAGACCAAACAGTTTATTAACTGATTCTCACAAAAAAAAAAAAAAAAAACGTTCAGGCAAGCCAGCGGTGACCTCACAATCTGAGAACACGTTTGTTCAAGTCACAAGTCAGCAACCAGCGAAATGCTGCTGAAAGTCCCGATAGTTCAATATCTGCTGTTTGGAGGAGACTGGAGGGGGGGAGGGGGGGATCACCATTAATAGTGAAGAACAGGAGAGGTCTGCCTGGGGCACAAAGTGAGAAACTGAACATTTGAGCAGTGGAAGTCACTTTTATGAAGTGATCAGTCACAGGCTGTCTTTGTAACATGCAGAAACGGTGAGTGTGAACTTTCCTCTGTGAAGCCCAGAGGCATTTGTCATGGTCCCGGTTTACTCTGCTGGAACCAGAGAAGGTGATCTTTATCAAAGCCAGGGCAGTCTCGACCAGCATGGCTATTACAGCAGGCTTCATAGCAAGAATCTCATGGCTGTGGCTAGTTAGGCAGACTCTCATTCCTGAGGAAGGATAATGAACCCAAACAGCCCAAAGTCCTGTCTGGCAGAGAGAGAGAAAATGAAGGACAACTTGTACTAATGATCCGTCCTGCCTGGTGCCGAGACCTCAGTCGCACAGACCTTGCATCAGACGAATCGGGCAGGAGAATCAAAGAACAGCAACCCACCAGTGTCCTACATCTCTGGGAATTGGTGCAGAGTCACTGGGATGCCATGCCAGGTGATTTCCCACTGAAACCCTATCCCTTGTTACTACGAAGCTGTTATTAAGGCAAGTGGGTGGTTGTTTAGAAGAGTCCGAACCCCCCCCGAAAGGCAGTTTTATTGAACTTTGACACACCGTGTGCTTTGTGTGTTGGGTTGGGTTATCATTTTTAGCACTGCCTCAATTATATAGAAAAACAACATTCCCGAAAATAGCAGTCAAACTTTGATTGGAAGTGTGGATTGACAGTGGTGCTGAATCCACCAGGTCGAAGAGGCTTTTCAGTGATGTAGCTAAAGCCCAGGCACATATCACATTAATGTCACAGGCTCTTGTCAATTCAAAAGCACCTGGTATTTTTTTTTTTTTTGGGGGGGCAGCTACCTGGAAGCAGACTTGTGACAGAGCACATGTAGAAACAAAAACCACACACACACACACACTTGTACACACACTGAGAGCACAATGTCCTGTGGTTGTCCTTCAAAGGGTTTCTCAACAGGAGCGAATTTGGGAACAGTGCTTTCTGCGTGGGTGTGTATGTGGGTGTATGCATTGCTTCATGGGCTCCTACCTCTAAAGGGATGTGTCAGATATAGCTGTGGTTTGTGGGATAACAGACAATGATTGAGAAACACGGGAGAAATGCTTATATTGTGATTATGTCCAAGAACATATGTAGCATTGTCACTTAGTAACAAACGGCTCTTAATCCACTCTTTATGGAAAGAACTTTAAAGTTTAAAGCATTATTCAGAAAAGACCATTGTTTAAGTTCACGGTTTCTTCAGAATGTAATGAAACTTCGTTCCTGTGGTTTGTTCTAAAATGCACCATTGTTAGACAGGTGGAATTTGGTTCTGTGAGTCTGTGTATCAGAAAGCTGAACATTCACTTCAGGACAGCTGCTGAACACCTGACTCACCATGGCTTTCAGCACAGGCATGGGCTTTCCTTGTGTGTGCTCTTAAGGGATGTGTGTGCTCTTAAGGGATGTGTGTGTGTGCTCTTAAGGGATGTGTGTGTGTGGTTAAGGGATGTGTGTTTACCTATGCCGGTTAGTGTGCATGTTGACGGTCTTCGTGTCTGTGTGTTTCAGACAGGAGAGTTCTCCGCTCGCTTCCTGCTCAAGCTCCCAGTGGACTTTAGCAACATTCCCATCTATCTCCTCAAGGTAGGGTAGATATGCGCACACACGCACACACACACACACACACACACACCTGCGAGCACTTACACATGCGCAAGCTTAGACATGACCATACAAACCCAAATAAGGAAATGTATTCTTGTTTATGATTGTGCTTTGTGTGTACGTGTATGCATGTGTGTGCGTGTGCACATGCATGTGCGTGTGTGTGCGTGCGTGTGTGTGCGTGCGTGTGTGTGTGTGTGTGCGTGTGTGTGTGTGCGTGTGTGTGTGTGCGTGCGTGTGTGTGTGCGCGTGTGTGTGTGCGCGTGCGTGTGCGTGCATGTGTGTGTATGTGTGTGTGTTGACTTTTGAGCTGATTTATCCTATCCTTATATTAATGATTAGAAATATAATCATGAATAAGGATTCTTAAATACAGATAAAAGTATTAAATACATATTTTTATATGATGTGGTTTCTTTACCAAAGGGCCTCAAAATTGAATGAATGTGACTTTATTTGTAATTAATTTCTTTCCCTGTTTTACTGTAAGGTACCATATCCTGTAGCCAAATGAATTTGCATTTATGATGACTGACACTGGAAAAGCTCAATGTGTGTGTGTGTGTGTTTGTGTGTGTGTGTGTGTGTGTGTGTGTGTGTGTGTGTGCCTACATGCACAGAGATGGCGTTCCGTACTGTGAGATGGACTATCATGCTATGTTTGGAATCCAATGTGAGAACTGCAAGAAGTACATCACGGGGAAAGTGCTAGAGGTACAGACACAGCCTGCACTACTGTGGGCCACATGGAACAGAAGCATGAAGCTATAGATGGTCCATGGTGTGTGACAGTATGCACTGGAATATATAGGAGGGAGTGAGAAATGCTTTCACAGAGAGGACTTGATTCAGTCTGGTTCTGCCTGGTACACTATATTCCCGCTGGGGTAGAGGCTAAGTGGGTGGGAGATGACAAAGGAACCCAGTCAGCTGATTCAGAATTTTTATGAATACATCAGTATTATGACAGTATAACAATACATCCCTCTCTCTCTCTTTCTCTCTCTCTCGCACACACACTCTCCTCTTATGACCCGGTCTCTCTCTGACCCTGTCTCTCTATATCTCTTTCACACATTCTCTCTCTCTCTCTCTCTCTCTCTCTCTCTCTCTCTCTCTGTCACACACACGCACACACACAGCCCTTCTGTTCCTTGCTCTCACTCTCTCACTTTCACTGTCTCTCTCACCTCACTCTCTCTCACACACACACCTTCTTTCTTTTTTTATAAAGAGATATTTAGTTACCTCATGTTGTAAATAAGACTCCTTTTGCCTCAGTAGTCTTTGTGTTTGTACCTGTAGGCCATTCTCACATACACTATGAAATCATGGGGAAATACAGACAGTTTCCTTTCTCCATATGGATTTCCTACGTGTAAAGCCCTAGTGTGCACTGACTAACCAGTCTGGTATTCATGTAGTTTTTTCATTGTGAGAGTGTGTGTGCATATATAGCTGTGTGTATGTACGTGTGTACGCATGTGTCCTAGTGTCAGCCAGTCATGAAAAATGAATCAGATGCACATGTCAACAGTGGTACACAGTTGCTATGGAGACAGTCCTTTGCTGTTGCCATTTAAGAAGCCCATGGCTAGATCAAATCACTAGGCTCTACGTGACATCATAGTTCAAGATGTTTTCAGCCAACTGACTCCTGTTTCTGAGGCTCATGCCTCCATTCTGGGGAGAGACTCAACTCATAGATCCATAGCTGCAAAAAAATGGTTTATGAATGAGGAAAAACCTGCTCAAAGAGCCACATAACGGCACTTTGTTTATTGAATTATGGAGCTTCAAGGTTGGCCACTCAACACACAATCAGCATTTTGAAGCTGTTGTTTATTATTATATGCGGTTATATCACTGCTGTTATAATTTAAGGTCCATATGAACGGCACACCTGTGGTATTTTGCAGATCAGCATTTCACATTGGGAGGTAACTAGGAAAGACAGGTGATAACCATTAAGACCATCAGGTGAAGAGCCATAGTACTAATGGATGTGGCAGAACCAGCGGGCAGGGCAGAAGGATCTTGAGAAGAATGGTTGGAGTGACATCCCACAGGAAGTCCCTCTTGAGCTGGACCTGGCTCATACAGCCCCAGTTTATTCCACCTCTTGCTTGCAGCTCTGAGAAGGACTGGCTGGGAATCCTATCCTTGCCTCAAATGTCATGACCTTTAAAGTGGCGAAACCTTATCTGTTTTCAAAGGAGGGAATCGCAGGGCATTATGGTGGCGTTTAAAACTTCGTGGGGTTGCCACGTAGCCTCGAGCATGGGAAAGAACCTACCATGAGGCCGCCGATGCCACGCCGCTGGAGTGGGAGCAGAGAGCACGAGGATGAGAGCCGTCAAAGCCTGTTCCTCTCACGCTGCTTTAGTCTCACCATGACAGAGAGGCAAGCGAATGTACGATGGAATTAGCTTAGAGAGGCTAGAGAATGTACGATAGAATTAGCTTAGAGAGGCTAGCGAATGTACGATGGAATTATCTTAGAGAGGCTAGAGAATGTACGATGGAATTAGCTTAGAGAGGCTAGCGAATGTACGATGGAATTAGCTTAGAGCTCTGCTGTCTTGAATCTGCACCAGAGTGCATGAGCGAAAGGCAGTATGATTCGCAGTATATAAATGAGAGAGGGTGAGGAACGTTGGATCGGATTATGGAGGAGGAAACTGTATACACATTATTCTCTCAGTTGGTCTCCCAACTAACTGGCCATTCTCTATAACAACTAATGCTAGACTGAACTCTGGCTAATAATAATTGGTGAGCACAAGGGTTTTAGTGACATGTTAGTGAGATCAGCACTAGCTCTTCTCCAACCTTGAGTGCTATCAGTGTGCACTGCAACAAAGTCACTCAGAGAGCAGAAATGACTGTTAACCTTCACAGATCCAAATGTTAGTCAAATAACTAAACCATAGTGGCTAGGCAGAATTACAGGTCTTCTCCAGTTTTTAATTCCTCAATAAACTTCCCTGCCTGTATGTATATTAGGGTTTTCATTTATGTAGGACATTATTTGCTGAATCAAGGTAATTGGAAAAGTTTGGTCTTAGCGGTAGAGTGGTAAAATGTCTTCAAGATTACTTCCTACTATTTGACAAGTATGCAGTGGAGCTTCTTTCAGTGCTCCCTCTACAGGTTAGAGACTGTTACTGCAGTGTATTTTCAGTGGAAGTTATTTCACACAAGCAAACACAACACGCCTAGTACATTATCATAAGCATCAATTCCTTTACAGCTATAATGTGCAGGCAGAGATGACTGTAACGTGTTTTTATGACGCGTTATGAGGTTTCCTTGTCTTGTACTGATCTTGTATCTGACAGGCTGGAGAGAAGCACTACCATCCCACATGTGCCAGATGTGTGCGCTGTGATCAGATGTTCGGAGAAGGCGAGGAGATGTACCTGCAAGGTAATGTACATCATAGCCTAGATTAGATAATCCACATAATCTGGTCTTTGATCTGTGTACATTTAGACGATGATCTTTATATAAAAATGGTGGACATGAAAGGCACACATAAACAATTTTATGTGTATCAACATTTGATCAACATTTTATGTTATCTTATTTTTTTAACAGTGATGGTCACATGACAACCACATTACAATATTACATTGTGAATTTACAGTACACCTTTATATACGTGCTGTGTTCCTATGGCCCAGTATATGATCTGCACAGACATACTTTTAGTTCTGGTCTTTATAGTAACATGAATCAATCATCTAGATGAGCTGTCTATGAATGGTCAGTGGCCTGTGTTCAGTAAGATAGCTGAAACCAAAACAAACCTATTTAACATTGCTATTATCCTACCACCAAAAAATGTTTTTTTAAAGTTTTCCACCTTTATAAATGATTTCACCTATACATTTCTCTAAACTGCTATTAGTATAATCATGAAAACATTGTTTAGGACCTATTATTACTGATTTTTGAAGAGGCGTTTCATTTAGTGCAGTGATTAATGCTGAGAGCTTTAGATCTTTGGAGCCCATAATAAACACACCCCCTCTCACAGACAGGGGGACTGATACTGAACTTCTGGATCAGTAAATAAAGCAGTTCTGATTTCAGACTTCAGTCGCATCAAAACACAGTGCAGTTAACAGGAACTTTTTTCCTGCTGTTTTTGAGAGCGGTTTTTCGTTTCTACAGAGCTTACCTCACTGATCCATTAATAAAAGTGGCGTGGCAGTAATCCTCTTAGAGTCTTACCTCCCAGGCCGACTGCTCTGAAACCTGTTTCATGTCAGACTGCTTCTCTACTTCAGACTCTGGGCAGTTCTGGGGTCAGTTGTTGGTCATTTTCAGTTTGACTGCATGGGCTGGAAAAGAGGGAACTGCTGAGTCACTGCAGCAGTCAGAATTACATGTGCAAAGAGCCTGGTCTTACTACCAACGTTTGTTTGTTTGTTTTTTTTTTACATTCTGTCAAACTGCCTCTCTGTCTCCTTCTCTCCTCCTCACAGGTTCTTCCATCTGGCATCCTCCTTGCAGGCAGGCTGCTCGTCTGGAGGAGAAAAGTAAGGTATGGAACCTGAAAGGCAGGAAAATGGTGGAGAAACGGCACCGACCAAAATATTTCCCCTGAACCATCTCCCCTGAAACCCAACCAGTTTTTACCCGTCCCTGCCTCTTTGTGTGGTACAATCTACCCAGTTTCACTCACCCGGCAGTGAACAGGTGTTGAGGCCCAGCGTTTTCCCAGGAGTGCTGATAGCCCTAGGGCTGTTGGTTAAGTCCTGTATTTGATCGCCGTCTATAGTAAAACCCCTCTTCCCGCAGTTGAAGCAGGTGCGGATACAGCTCTCTGACCTGCGTCTGAATGTACCTGAGCAGGTTTGTGACATGCACCCCCCCCCCTCGACCCGGCCTCCCTGCATGGGTTTTACCTCCCCACCAGCTTTAATAGAAACTCCCAGAAGGCCAGAATGGACCTGCTGGGCCACCGTACGCTTCTGTCCCCACCCATCTGATCATGTGATTGGGATTCGTGCTGCACTGCTGTGCATCTATAATGGATTGGTGCATTCTTTTATCGATATGCAAAAATAGATCAGTGTTGACCATTAATACCCTACTAATGCAGTACTAGGGTTTGTAATGTAATAGGTTTTGTATGATAAATGGACTTTTCTGATAATTTGGTGTTTACTGAACTTGATAAAAACCCTCTCTGAAGTGATCCAGTCTCTTATATTTAAGTGTATAAATTTACTCAATATTTCTGCTGAAAATAATTTCTTCCAAATCCTTCCAAATGCAACAGTCAAGCATTGAGATCACACTGTATTTTATCAGAGTGACTATATGGTATAATGTAAATGATTGTTCCATTATAACATTTAACATACACGTGATCTTAAAAAAAATCTTTAATGTTCCCCAATGTAACCTTTAGTGTTTCCAGTGCAGTGTTTAATGTTCCCAGTTTTGGCTCTCTATCACTAAATGCTTAAAAAGGCAAGGGAATTGTGGGATGTTGTGTTCTGCTAATCCACCGACTGGGCTTCTCTCTACAGGTGACCAGGGCATCTTCTGAGAGCATCACCTCCGCTCCTGCCTCCAGTGCCTCTGGATCTCCGAGCAGAGTGTTCTATGTATGTAACACCAGTGTGAGACCGAATGCTGGGCCATGTTTTTCAAAATCATTGTAGTGCTTAGATGATCTTAAGTGATTTTAAAGATGATCTTTGTTTTATGATGCCTTTGGAACACCCATACCAGGGCGGTACCTGCAAAACCTCAATTTGATCTGTTCGCCACTAGGTGGCAGCCAAGAGACAGATAATGTAAAAAGAGATTTGGAGAGAAAATTCTTGTCTGTCTTTCTGTCTGCCTGCCACAGGCAAAGCTGGGTGACGAGTACCTGGACTATAGGGACCTCGCTGCCCTTCCTAAAGTAAAGGCGATCTACAACATCGACAGGCCTGACATGCTGTCCTACTCCCACTGTGTCAGTTACCCATCAGAGGAGAAGGCCTTGGGAGAGGTGCGCACACATGGACACACACCTTTCACTTTATTTCAGACATGTTTTTTTTTTTTTTAATAAGTCATTAATTTAAATATGGTATGAAATTAAGGAGGCTATACTTGCGTTTCTTTCTCTGCAGTGAATATACTTTCAAAATGGCCATTTTTAATGTATATTTTCTAATATTTCTTATTTCAGTCAGTGATGCACATTCACTCACCAATGCAAACTGAACGTTATTCAGCTAACCAGAGCAGCGTTCGTTTAGGAACAGCTTTGAGATTTATTTTTCCATTTTTTTTGTGGTAGTTTGTTCAGTCTACACCAGTTTTCTATGATGTATGATCATTTTCTGTCTCCAACCTCCACATCAGCAGGCCTGAATGTGACTGAAGGAGGAAATCCACAGTGACACTCCTCACCAAACACACCATTCAGACACTACAAGCTTGTTCTCCACGATTTGATTTCTCAGTGAAATACGCTTATTGTGTGTTGTGTTCACCACTAAAACACATTGTTTTAATCTTGGATTTAAAATAGCAAATCGGCACATGCAATATGTGCTAAAAGGGCAAACATAACACTGTTTCTCCCATCTCCAAGATCCAGTGCTTCTTACTGAGCTCATGCTAATGCATCGTTGTTCATTTCATGGCTCCTTGGTTCACTTTGGTGTAACGTGAGGAACTTTACTTCATCTAACTTCATCTAATTCACCTGCTTTTTTCATTAGCAGTCACTCCAGCTGCTCACCCCTACTCCAACCGAGGTACAGTGAAGCAGAACACAGGTCCCCGTCAATGTCCCCAGTGTCTTCCATATAAGTGTGATCTTTCTGGGAAATTTTTGTTGTGATCATGTCTCAGAAATGCCACACAGTTCTACCGTTTCTTTATTGCTGTTAAAAATGTAGAATTGAGTTCATGTGATAAGAAACTCGCTCACATTTATGGACATTCCATTTCTGCTAATTTGTGTCTTCCTTAGGCTTTGTGCCCATGATCTCAAAACCTGTGATCACCATGTAGTTCTGCTTGTACTACTGTGTTTCCTTTGTTGAAATTAGACATAGGGTTGTTTTTTAGTATACACATCCTAACTAAAACTCTTAATGCAATGTTTTTCCTCAGGGAGATGGGGAAAAATCACCTCATCAGAGGAGACCTTCTAGCCCCAGCTCCAACAGCTCCCTGGGGGGTTATGGACGTTACACGCCCTCACGCTCCCCCCAGACCTACAGCAGACCAGGTACCCCCGACCCCCAGCAACGCCACTCGCTCAAACACAAATCAAGTCATAGATCCTCCCTTCTTGCAGTTTTACTTTTGTTTAGCAGTTTTCAGGTTGCTTTCAAAAGTTTCGCCTTACTTTCTAATTTCTCTTTTCCAAAATGTGTTTTTCTTCTCAAACAATAATGATCAGCTTTTGAACTTGAGCCAATCAAATCTAAAACGGGACGAATAGTCAAATTTAAAATGCATCGAACCCACCAGTGCAGTTTTGTTCTGCCAAACTGAATATTTGAAAACAAAAAACATTTCTCGCAATACAGCTCGGCCACTGACTTCATGTTACTGTCCTTTCCTCCTTGGCTGGATGGTCCCATCACACAGAACAGTATGCAAGCAGTAGATACACCCCACACCCTGAGAATTCCACCTCCTTGGCCGTGTACAGTGTGGGAAGGTTCGATGGCCACAGTAGCCCCAGAGACTCTCGTTCACTCCCCCTGTACCACAGTAGCCCCAGAGACCCCCGTTCACTCCCCCTGTACCACAGTAGTGGCAGAAATCCCCAGCAGGCAGGGAGTGGAGGCCTGGCTCTGCAGCTCAATCCCACCACCCTGGCCCTGCTCCAACAGCACAACTACATCCCCTACTTCCAAGGTACTACAGCTAAGGCCCCAGGCCCCATGCCTTAACTAAAACAACTAATGTCACCCACCTGCATGGAACTGTTGCCGTCACCGCTGAACTGCAGCACTAATTGGTTGCTGTGATTGTGAATTATCACCACAAGATTTATGCAGTTGTTCATATGTACCCCAGATGTTTAGGGATAAGCAAACAAACCAACTAAAAAAAAAAACAGATATGAAACTACTACCTTGTCCTTCACCCACCTTCCCTAAACAGGAATTGAAACAGAATTCAAACAGGAACCAGTCTCTGACAGTAAACCTAGGACAGGCCTGCACCTCAGTTTGCCTCGTTACGGTAAAGCCCTGGACCCATTGGTCCAAGTCTCTTTCACTGTCTCTATCAGTGTGATCCAGTTCTGTGGGATTGTAGGTGTTCTCCAAGATTCACTCTTTGAACCATTCAGTTTGTTTCTGCTTGTCATTATTGTGTCTGTAGATACATTGTTTTAACAGTGATGTCTGCATGGAAATCTTGTGTATTTTATTTATATTTCAGTGTTTATAGTGATTGCGCAATTAAACAGCTGGGAACATTAAAGGTGAACCAAATATATATTGATGTGCAGTTGTGGTATTTGTCCTCATCGGTGTTGTGCTATGTGGCAGTTGTACATAAATATGTTGAATTGTACTAGACCTGTGAAAATAACAGCCTGTAATTGTGTTTTTTTTTCTCTTTTTGTTTGTCACTGACTGGCCTTCAGGGTTTAATCTCTATTATTTAGACATTTTTTCAGCTGATGTTTCTTATTAAAATGAGTAACAGTTCTTGCCTTGGGGGTTATGCAGATGATGTCATCTAAAGCATTGCTGGAGTGTGGTCAGAGAGACTAAGTAATATGCTGTCCAGCCACCAAAACAAACTTTGAAGGAGTGTCTCAATAAGTTCTAGCAACAATGTAACACTAGCAGTACAAATGAAAGTGTCTCCAGATGCATGAAGGTTTTACTGAAGGACACATAAAGTTGTATTCCTCTTGATACATGTCTTGTTGGTTGTAATCTAGCAGGTCATTTTTCCCTTGGATGTGAGTAAAAAGAAAATACTTAAGAAGAGAGGCAGAAAACTCTACTTATGATTGTGTCTCTTGAGGTTTTCAGAGTAGAATAAGAAAGAGTGGGAAAATGAAGTTCTCAGTAGAAAATTAAAAAGAGCTTATGAGAGTCTGTGTGTGAGTTGCGGAGACGCACTCTTTGTCCTGGCTTGATTCCGGGCCACATCACTTTTTACTGCAGTGTACAGTTGAGCCGCTTGTGCGTTTTTGTTGCAGTTGAGCCTTTATTGGGTGAGCAGCCGCATCAAGTACCCGGGTAACGGGTTCTTGCGCACTACTCTGCACTACTCTGCACTACTCTGCACTACTCTGCACTACTCGTGAGCTCTGCAGAGACATGCTGCTTTGTCTCTCGAGTGAAACAGAGAGAGAGAAAGAGTTGTGAGATGTAACAATGACAAAGATAACAAAGTGCCAACACCAGGTCACGTAAAAATAAATAAATAATAATAAAAAAAATATATATATATATATACATATATATGGGAGTAGTACAGAGGCATTGCCAAGACAACTACAGAGCACACATTGTGAGGAAGAGATGAGGAGTCCCAGAGCTTCACACTCAGCACTTTCACTGCGCTGAATGGATGTAAGTGTGTATTTAAGGCCTTTCCCCAGCAAGATCATAAGTAATGCAGCCTGGGGCTAAAGAGGCAGATCGTGGTCCACACCGACTGCAGTGCTTGCCTTCACGTACTCTTTGTGATTTATATGTGGCTGCCGTACCAGGGACAAGCTGACGTTCTCCAGATGTGTGCAGGAGTCATTTCCTGCTTTTGAGTGGTGTTTTACTAACAACATTTTCTGTTTTGTGTGTGCATGTATGCTTGGAGTACAAAAGTGTGTATTGGCTCAAAGGCAGAGTTTCTCAACCAGGTCCTGGAGACTCACCAAATAGTCTGCATTTTCCCTCTAACTCAGCATGCTGTACATTTGTACCAGGTGTTTGGTGTTTGAAATGTTTTATTATATTAGGGGTTCAAGCATGTTAAGGGCCAAGTTAGAGTGAAAATGTGGATCATCTGTTGGGCCCCGAGGGCGAGTGAGTGAGTGAGTGAGTGAGTGAATTATTTAGCAAGTTTCACATGCTTTGAAGCACAGTATGTACTTCTGTTTTCTCTCTCTTTCACTGCCTTTCTCCCTCTCTCTTTCTCCCTCTCTCTTTCTCATTCTTTATCTCTGTCCTTTCCCCTTTGTAGTTTGCTCAAAAATATTTATACAAAGTGAAATAAATAGTTGCTTTCTTGGTTCACTAAGTGCTAATGCACTTCATGATCTAACATGACCTGTGCGAACGACTGATCCCAGGGCACTGATACCAGATAATGCAGAGTCTCGTATGTCCTAAGCTGTGTTGATTCACCAGAAACCGAGCAGTTTCTGATCTATCTGAGAAAAGGGAGTGTAATGAACACCCTGCACTGCACACAGGTGTGTCTGTGGCTCTGCCTTCAGCTTCAGCTTGTTGGATCATGAAGTGCAGCTGTGTTCATGTATTCAGAATAAATGCATCATATTTATTCTCTGCATCATCTCTGCTCTCTCACCTCACCCCCCCCCTTCCCTGTGTGTGTGTGTGTGTGTGTGTGTGTGTGTGTGTGTGTGCACTCTTGCTTTCACCCCTTGGAGGTAGTGAAAGTGGTCGCAGTACCCCCAGCCTCTCCACCTACTCGGATGGAAAGTCCCCTTCCTCAACATATGTCTCTGCACCCAAGCATTTCCACATACCAGGTAGGATTTGCTCCTTCTTTGGATCCTGTACACAGGGCAGGTCCTGCCAACATCTGTGCTGATATCTGACGAACAGAATTGCTGGTGACACCACCGTTTTGAAACATTTGTGTGTTCCTGCAGTCATTTCGTAGGTTGTGTCTGTATTCCGTATTTGTGGCTATATTGCACTAAGCCAATGGCACGCAAAGATCTGGAGTCATACTGATCATAAACAGAACAGAACTGACACTGTCACCATTCCCACTAGAGTCATACTGATCATGAACAGAACAGAACTGACACCGTCACCATTCCCACTAGAGTCATACTGATCATGAACAGAACAGAGCTGACACCGTCACCAAACTCTCTGCCAGTTGTGCTTGGATCCACCTAAAATGAACAAAGCAAATGATCTGTCGATTGAACACATTTCCACCCATTGTATTTGTTGTTCTTTTTCTGGATTCTTCGGTTTCCATTGCTGGCAGATGCTGAAAGAGCTCTGAAAATGACCCACATGTGTTGCACTAAATGCGTCATCTTCTGAACAGAGCCCTGCGTCATTTCTGGCCATTTCACAGGAGCAACTGAGGTTTAAAAGGCACACTAAGCTTAGGGCAGTTCGAATGGGAGCGAGACAAACATGCTGTGTCAGTTGCGAATGAAGCAATGGAGTCATTTCAGTTACACCCGTTTCTCTCTCCACTTTCCTTGGGGCTAGGTTCAGGTTTCTGTGATTAGCTGATATCTTCCGTGCTGTGATCTTCAGTGTGTTTTGATTTGAGGATACGTGATAATTTAGATAAAACATTTATAATCAGGTCCTTGTTTAAGTTGCCATAGCATTGTAGCAAGGGTGCCAGATTGGACTGGTTGTGCATTCGACAGCCACCATTGTCCCGATCGTTCAAAATCTCTTGGTAACATTTTGGAAGCCCAGATTCAGCATCAAAGCCTCCAGGCACAAACTGTTGACTGCTGCATGCCCATCAAGACCATTTAGACGTGACGAGGAGTCTGAAATGCCAAATCTGATACAGCAACAGATGTTCTGCACAACAGAGATACTCTGCTGTGCAGCTCTCTCTCCTGCTGCCCGGACTCCGTTTAATCAGTAATTCCTAACTCATGCTTCTTTATTCATGAATGCTCTTTTCTTTCTTTCTTCATGTTCTTCTTCTTCTTCTTCATCTTCCTCTCTTCCTTTCCTGCTGTCCATAATGTTTCTGCCTCTATCATGCGATCTCTGTCTTCCATTTCAGATACTAAAGCCAAAGATAATATCTATAGAAAACCCCCTATCTACAAACAGCTTGGTACTGTTCAATCTGGGTGATAACCAAGACTCTTTGCATGCTCTGTTGCATGACCAGTTGTCATGGCTTCACGTTGCCATGGTATCCAGTTGCCTTTGACCTTTCCTTTGGTTCTGGGTTTCCATCTCAGAATGTGCAGTATTGCCCCATATCCCTTAATCACACATGAAAACAGCAAGTTTTTACAAAAACTAATGTGAATCTCTTTGTGCATTGATATTAACTACCTCTTTCTGAACAAAAACTGCTATGATTAATAGAGAGTAACTAAACATTAACTAGTACTACCTCAGTAACAAAAGTAATAATCTATTAAATGGTGATACTGTAACTAGTTATGTAATGTTATGGCCATTACTGGCTATTCTGCTGGCTTATCTTTAATTGTCTATTTTTTTGTTACTGTAAGGGTACAGCTTACAAATGATCCCAAACTTCTGACATGGAAACAAACAATAGACTTGTTTTTTGTGTTTGTCTCCTTGCCTCCTCCCCATCTAGTTATTCACAGCATCTCTGGTGATTGTGTTCACGTGGCTTTGACCATTGAAGCACTGAGGAGTGTGTATGTGTATGTGTTTGAAGCACTGAGGAGTGTGTACGTGTATGTGTTTGTCGCTGTGCTGTAGTGTATTTGGGTGGCCAGTGGAAGGAGTCTGTGTAATTTATGGTCATTTGTTGTAAGATTCAGAAGTTGCTGTTTGGTCCAAGTATGACTCATCCAGTTGTTGGTTTTTTTTTTTATTTTTTATTTTTTTTTTTTATCATTCCTCCATTTTGTTGATTTATTTTTTAGATTTTTATTTATTCATTCCCCCCCCCCCCCACCCACCCCCCCACTGTTGTCCTTTGTGTGGTGATGTGTTATATTCTCCTAACATGCTTGTTGGTCCCCAAGGTTACATTAAAGGTGTGTTAAAGGATCGTCCTTTAACTCAGAAAACTTGGTTTGCTTAATGACTGTTGAAAGTCTGTGGTGTTGGTAATATTCCTTAGGTGTTTGGTTTTTTTTGTTACTTCTTTCTTGTGCTGCTTTTAGTTTTAGTGTTTTGGTCCTGGAGAACCTTGCATGATACCTACTTTTTTTTGTTGTAAAGTATCGGTGTGTTTTTTTTTAGTTCTAAAGTATCAGTGTGTTTTTTTAGTTCTAAAGTATCAGTGTGGTTTTTTTTGTTCTAAAGTATCAGTGTGTTTTTTTAGTTCTAAAGTATCAGTGTGTTTTCACTGTTCTATGCTAGAACTGTTGACTTCCATTTTTGCTTCTTCACAGCCTCCAGAACATCTTGGCAAGATGGAGATGACTTGGATAAAAAGGTAGATCCTCCTTTCCACACGTATCTTTCTATTTGCCCTGCTACATATGTAAATTACTCCTTTGATATTGATAGCAACTTTTATCAATGTTCCATTTTGCCCATATATTCATGTTTTCCATGAAATTCTTCCAGTGCTTTCTAAGATTTGGTTGTTTTTGCAGACCAGAACTAGTTGGACAAATCTGAAGAATGAAATGGATGTACAGTCACCAAACAGTGATCCAAGGACTTCCACACACAGCCTGCCTACAGACATGACTCAGCCCAGTGAGTAACCAATCATCTTCAGGGGCAATAGGCAAGCAAGGGTAATCTGATCCTCATACCAGCCACTCAGGAAGGTCCCTACTGACCAAACCTTGACTGAATTACACTAATCAATAGATGTACCACTCTGCGTATTTCAGAGCAGTCAGCCATAATGCACTTATCTGACACACAATTAAGATTATAATAATGTGTTCCCAGTGATACATGATTAATTACTGGTGTAATTATGATGGAGATCAATGAACATTTCCCACAGGTGTGGTGTAGAACAGCAGCTCTGATTCTCTTGTTTATTCTTCTGTCCTACAGATTTCTCATGCAATAAATCTGCTTCTCTGCCGGGTTATGGGAGAAATGGCATCTGCAAGGTGAAGTGCCCCGAGTCAGCTAACGATGCTGCTCTAGCACCAACACCAGACCCAAACAACCAGTTGCTATGATGCGCAACCTCCAGCTACATCTGTGTCCAATCTCGCTTCCTGTGTGTGTGCAGTCGGGTGTAGCAGCTGTAGTCACATATGCTGTCTCTGGCTGCTTCTCTCTCAGTGATGGGGAATCCTGTTTGATTGTAGTTTGATTTGACAGGGCCAGCTGGGAGGAAGGGGAGGTGTGTTGTAATCACACATATGGATCACGATATAGGCCCTGTAGCTCAATTAAGGCTCTGGAGGGTGTGTGTGTGTGTGTGTGTGTGTGTGTGTGTGTGTGTGTGTGTGTGTGTGTGTGTGTGTGTGTGTGTGTGTGTATTCACTGCTTTGATGTGATATCTGGCCGCCTAACAGAAGACTGAGGTCACAGGCGCATTAAAGAGGAAACAAGGTGTCTGTCTCCATGAGGGTCTGCTCATGAGAATGAATCTTTATCAATATTGGACCCATTATTTATGCCATTACATGTGTCTGCAGAATGAAAGCAGAGTCTGAAGTTGTTTGTCTCCTCTACACTAGATGGCAGTATTGTGCATATGTTAAGCAAATACATTCTCTGATTTTGGCAATTGAAACAGTGTTTCCCCACACCAGGCCCTTGAGTAACCTTGCTCTGTGTGTTTTTAGTGTTTTCCCTTCTCTCAAGACACATGACTTGGCATAGAATATAATTAATAAGTTTCTCGTAAGTTTAAAAGCATTTGTGTTGGCACAGGAAGCAGGATTTTGGAAATGCTGCATTAAATAGAGGACAGACTTTAGTCTATCTGTACATTGCCTGATTCAACTAATTAAAGTCTTGGTTGTTGAAAATTGTTGTTTAAGATTTGTTTGAGTCAGATGGTACAGAAATAGACTCGATACACAAGCTCAGACCTGCTCAGATCTCTGATGGTTAAAATTGGCGACCACTGATCTGCAGTGAACAGACTGCATTCATTTCCTATAAGCCAGAAAGATAACAAAATTTGCAGTATGTATTCAACTCTAAACTTTAACCTCAGGAAATAAAATAGAAATATCTGCAGCATTTTTTTTTACCAGACAGTCCTGACACACAGGGGATTAGGACGTGTCTCTTTATCTCATTGATTTGATTTTTTATTTTTTTTTTCCCACCCTCCTTAGGCATCTGACCTAGGAGAAGATGATCATGACTCTGAGTGGGGAGCAATGAGAGGTAAAATAGTGTGTACAATGTACATGTTAAAATAGTGTGTATACTGTACATGTTAAAAGAGTGTGTACACTGTACATGTTACAATAGTGTGTACACTGTACATGTTACAATAGTGTGTACACTGTACATGTTACAATACTGTGTATACTGTACATGTTACAATACTGTGTACACTGTACATGTTACAATAGTGTGTACACTGTACATGTTACAATAGTGTGTACACTGTACATGTCTCGCTTGCTCAGTGTTAAAATCGCCTTGTGCATCATTGCTGGTAGACTGAGGTGAAAGAACAGCAGAACTACAGATGTTTTGAAAACTTTATGCTCAAGGGGTGTGTGTGTGTGGTGTGTGTGTATGTGTGTTTATTCTTGGGACTTTCTATTATAGATCACCACTCATAACTTCATTAGTAGCTTTAAGATTTAATCAGCTGTTACAAGGCAGAAATGCTGGTTATTATTCTGTTTCCTCTGTATTTAATGTTTATTAAACAGATAAGCATATTTCAGTATTGAGGAACTTACAATTCCTGTCTGTCTGTCTTTGTCCCTCTGTCCTTTTGCAGAGTACAAGGTAAGTTTGTATATTTTTATGCATTGCAAGTAGAGTAATTTATATATACTTTAAGCTATAGTGTATAGTATTGATGTTTATCTAAACAATTGAAAGTGTTTACACGTGTGTGTGTGTTTGTAGATATACCCATATGACATGCTTACCGTGACCCATAGAGTCAAAGTGAAACTACCACGCGATGTGGACCGCACAAGGCTAGAGGTTAGTCACTCTTCTCTCTCACTTCCTGTCACACTTTCCCTGTCAAATATCTATTAGTCTGCTATCTTTTTCACACTTTCTGAGTCACTAGATGTGAGGTGTGAGTACTCATTCGAGTCACTACGAGTGAGTACTCATTCATTTCTGAGTCACTACCAGTGAGTACTCATTCATTTCTGAGTCACTACATGTTAGTTCTTATTCATTTCTGAGTCACTACGTGTGAGTACTCATTCATTTCTGAGTCACTACGTGTGAGTACTTCATTCATTTCTGTGAGGAAGACACAAAAACCCTCTCATTAATGATTGATTGATGGGGTCTCCTGCCAGCTTTACCTTAAGTACCTGTAGCTGTTTCTGTATGGCACTGAATTCTATTCTTTCCACAGTAACCTGTAACTGAGTCACTGAAAGACAAAAATACCGTTTTTGCCTGTAAACTGCAGTAGGAGTTTGTGTTTGATGTTGTGTCTGTGTTAATGAGTGTGTATATCTATACATACACACACACACACACACACACACACACACGAGATCAAAATTAGAGAACAATGTATGAACACTTGATTTCTTTCTGAAATAATGTAATCTACATTGATCAAGATTTGAAGGATATTTTGTAAGGGGTACACCATGCCCTTAGAACAGTGTTTTACAAAATAACCAAAGTATATCAACTTAACCTTTATTTTGCAAAAAACTTGATGATCATAATTAGAGAACAGCAATGACTGTAGCACAGAGAAAGACTACAACTACATTTTCTGAAGGTTACAACAGTCAGTAATCAGTAGGAAGTGTACAGGCCTTTGCTTTGAATGACTTCAGCACATCTGCAGCCACAGAACATCACTAGTCTCTCACACCGCTCTGTTGTGATTTTGGTCCACTCTTCTTCCAGCCTCTTCCAAAGTTCTGTGATTGGTGTGAGTTTCTTGGCCATTACTTTGTCACCAAGGATTTTCCAGAGGTTGACTCTGGGTTGACCATTTTATTGTTTCAATGTTTTCAGTTTCAAGGAAGTGCTTTACACGTTTTGCTGTGTGACAGGGGGCATTGTCCTGCATGAAAATTGCTTGCTGATTGAGTGATGAATGCAAGGAAGGAACCACGTGTTGTTGAAGGTTGTGATACACACTTGCATTCACTCTTCCATGTAGCTGTATGAGAGGTCCAACTCCTGCTGCCGAAAAACATTCCCAAAACCATAACACTTCCTCCTCCACCTTTCACTGACTTCTTTACACACTTTGAGTTCAGTCTTTCCCCAGTTTGTTGGCGAACATAATGTTTCCCATCAGACCCAAATTAATTAAACTTGCGTTCATCCCTAAAATGAACTCTTTACCACTTCTCCTCTGTCCACACAACATGCTCCTCAGCAAAGGTGAATCTAGCGTTTTGATTCTTTCTGCTAATGAGAAATTTGGTCACTGCAGAGTGGGCTTTCAGTCCAAATGCTCTCAAACGTCGAGACACTGTATGATGAGACAGATCCTTACCCTGTTCAGTGATGAACTGGCGAGTGATTCCAGCTGCAGTGTTGAACCGATTACCCATGGAGATTCTCTGCATTATCCTGTCCTCTCTTGCACTGTGAGTGTGGGATGTTGTAAAGATGCAATATTCTAGAAATCATAGACTTGCAACAAGCAACTTCTCTTGCTATAGCTGATAGGCCCTTTGGCCTTCATCTGGACAACCTGCTGCCGGAGGGTTTCAGTCACTTTGGAACGGCTCAACCATTTTTGCAAAGTCAGTGAAAACTGGAAAGTTAGGCTGCCAGTTATAAATAGGGTTTGTCAGATAATTAAGGAAATTAGCACCAGGTGCCAGATTAACACCAATAACTTACAGGTATCTGAAAGTGTTCTCTAATTTTGATCAGTGTTCTTTTTCAAGTTTTTCATACTGTGCTTTAGGATATATACAATTTATAAAATAAGCTTAAAATACTGCAGTATATCTCTTATTAGGATAATTTCACATAGGACTATGTAATGACTTTGACATTTAGGAAATTGTGTGTTGTTCTCTAATTTTGATCTCGTGTGTGTGTGTGTGTGTGTATATATACACACTATATTGCCAAAAGTATTCGCTCACCCATCCAAATGACTATGCACCAGTGCACAAAGCAAGGTCCATAAAGACATGGATGGCAGAGTCTGGTGTGGA
>JAOYMR010000011.1:11309102-11320623 GCA_025802075.1 Tenebrosternarchus preto
TATTGTTGTAGGTATTGTTGTTTAGGAAAAGGCCTAACTGGCTGTATTTTTGTCAGGTGTTGTAGGTATTGGTAACATAGAGAAATAAAGGTTGGAATTTGATAAACACAATCCTTTCATTAGATGCTGTGTGGTGTTTCTGTTATACACTCTATACATTTAAATACCCAGTGTTGCTCGTAATCAGGCAGCTGGAAGTATGCCCTGGTGGGCTGTTTCATACTGAGGCAGCTGGAGGGCTGGCCTGGTGGGCTGTCTCACAGTCAGGGAGCTGGAGGGCTGGCCTGGTGGGCTGTCTCACAGTCAGGGAGCTGGAGGGCTGGCCTGGTGGGCTGTCTCACAGTCAGGGAGCTGGAGGGCTGGCCTGGTGGGCTGTCACACAGTCAGGGAGCTGGAGGGCTGGCCTGGTGGGCTGTCTCACAGTCAGGGAGCTGCCGTGCCTCTGCCCCCTTCAATACCAAGGGCTCTGGAGTAAATAGACACACACCTGTTCACTCTATACCACTAGTTGTAAAGGGAATAATATATTCTCCAAATGTTCCCTGACTCAGCTAAACCAGGAAGTGTGTGCATGCATCAGCTTATCTAAAAGGTTAGAGTGTATGTTTGAATTGTGGGTTGCTATGATGGAGAAAGTATTAAAATGTTCCGCTTTACTCTCTCTTTAACTCTCTCCTTCTTTCTTATCGTCACCAGCCCTTCTTTTCGGTCTCTCTTCTGTTGTCCTGTCTCTCTTCTGTTGTCCTGTCTCTCTTCTGATGGCTCTGGTAAGATGCGCAGGGAGTGTGGGTGGGTATTGGGTGTGTGATGTGCAGTAGCTCTGAGAAACGCAGGCTATTCCTGTCCACTTACAGTGTGTGTGTGTGTGTGTGTGTGTGTGTGTGTGTGATCACTAATTTTAACACTCACTGTTGGCTTTGCATGTTCACTTGATCTGTGCCATCACAACTGAACCCCATTCAGCTGATGTTTAACCTGCGTAGGTAATTTTTACATTTTGTTCTTGTAACATTTCGTTGCATTTAATGATCAATTCATAACTCATAACTCTTAACACACACACACACACACACCCAGGGTAGCATGTTTTTAGCGAGGGTTTCTGTTTTCCCCTCTCTCCGCTGAGCTTGTGCTGGAAGTGTGTGTGCTACAATCGTTCCATCAAGTCCCAGCAAGAGCCGGTGTTCTTTTTTTTTTGTTGTTGTATTTATCATTTGTTCCAAGTTGTTTTTGTTTGATGTTTAGTAGTTTTTTGTTCATTGTTTGTATTGTTAATATTAGCGTCCATCCTGTATGATGTCACAGAGGTCCACCTCGTCAGGCTTGGAGCTGCTGTTTGGAGTTCAGTGCTGTGCATGCATGTATGTAGACCTGCTGAAGCTTTTGCAGCGGCACTGAATAATTCCTCCACCCGTTTGCTGTGTGCAGCTGTGATGACTTACGCTTGACTTTGAATGTGAGCGTGAGATGTTTCTGTGCTCGTGCTGCGTGCACCAGGACGCTGGGTTGGACCATCTCTCTGACCCTGGGCCTTTGTTTCCTGTGTAAGGTGATGAGAGAGGTGTGTGCCAATGGAAGCGGACTGGGAGACTCTGACGGGCTGCTCTCTGGATCCCCTGTTCACAAAGCCGAGCTGGAAAAGGTAAGCCTTGAGAATAAAGCTTAGCGTAGTTTTGTGCGTCCAGTGGGCGGATGTCCATACGTGGTCTGTGTTTTGTGTGTACTTTCCTTTCAGTTGCCTATGGGTGTGTGGTTACAGAGTGAATGTATGGGTTTACTGTACAGGCTGCTCACAGTATTTCCATGTAGGTACTTGCCTTGTTTTTGGTGTGTGTGTGTGTGTGTGTGTGCGTGCATGTTTGACAGCGTTGGTATCTATGCAGCCCCACAGATCCTGTGGCAAGGGGGTGGGGTCTGTAGAAGCTGCGTGTGTGGGTGAAATTCCACCTCACCACAGCAGGATGCATTCAGCTGGCAGGGTGAAGCAGGCCACGGAAGAAACATGGTCCAATCACAGTGATGGAACATGTTCAACTAATGAGCCCCGCCTTACTGTGTTCATGCAAAACCTAACTCACTGATTTTACCACCATTTTGTGTGTGTGTGTGTGTGTGTGTGTGTGAGGGCAAAAAAGATCTGAGGTACTTTTTAATGACAAACAACTCTTAAACTGGCACAGTGTGCATAAGGTGTAATTATTCACACAATTATTCACCAAACAGATGCCCTTAAACTTTTTTGCTGGAGTAGAGAGCAATAGTAAAACCTGGATGTGCTTGTGTGTGTGCGTGTGTGTGTGTGTGTGTGTGTGTGTGTGTGTGTGTGTGTGTGTGTGTGTGTGGAGGGAATGTGGGTGGGTAGACATCCATACTTTGTAGATGCACTGGGTGGAAAGTAAAAGTTCTTGTGTGTGTGCAGTCCATTTCGTGGAAGGGTGGATGTGTGTGTGTGTGTGTGTGTGTGTGTGTGTGGTGTGCACATGCATGTATAAATGTTTAAATATGTCTGAATATATGTGTTTGGTTTTGCATGCTCACATAATTACATCCAGTGGCATGTGTCCAAGCTTGTGATTGTGTGTATTGTGGGTGGTTGTGGTGTGTGTGTGATTATGAGAGAGAATGAGATATATGTATACACATGCGTGTGTGTGTGTGTGTGTGTGTGTGTGTGTACATATGTGTAATATATTGATACTGTTCTCTGGTCTGTAACTATAGTGTTTGCAACATGCTTTTGACTCTCCCTTTGCAGAAGTTGTCCTGTGATAGGCCTAGTTCAGACGGAGAGCCCAACCATGAAAACGGCATCACGGATGGAAAAGATCTAGGTAAGACAGGCTACTATGGTAAGTGTTTATGTACTGAGAGGGGTGGGACCTGATGTGTTGCTCATCCAGAATAAGGAGACGCTGACTAGGATTAAACTTGATACTTTACCTCACTTTGGCACAGACTGAAGCTGCACCTAAAATCCTGAAATCACAATACCCAGAGGTGGTGGGTCCCAATCTAACCCCAGGCACGCAAACCAAACACGTCAACCGGCGTGCATCATGCACTGGATCTGAAATGAACTCGGAGCCTTACAATTTGAACTATGAAACATAAGCAACTAATTTAGTATGAAATTGCAAAAGTAATTTACAGTCGTAAGTAAATTTAAGACCTCAGCTCTGTTTGTCTGAATAGCATTTCTCTGTCTAAACCGAAATGGTGACCCCAAATTGTAAGATTTGAAGTATGTCATAAATCGTGGAGCCACCTTTAATCCTGCCTGGTGGGCTAATGTGTACGGGCAGAGTTTGACGAGCCGTGGCCGCGTTTGACGTAGATGTTTCCGAGCCACAGCTGAGGCCAAAAACAAGACGGCAAGATACTCTCTAAATAAAATAATGGGATTATTTATTCACTCTTTGTTTTGGGACTTTGACTCGGCCAGGGATTAAGCCTCCATTTATACTTGTCAGAACAAATGCATCAGGGCCTGTGGAATTCATTCCTGTCCCAGGTTTTACTTCTGCCTCACTTGAGGCAGAGAACCAACTTGCCTTCGACAAGTTAGGGATGAATTGCCCAATGGGAGTGAATTCCATGCCCTGCTGCATGTGCTGTTTCTGCCAACAGGATTATCTTGTGTGATTGATATTCTTGTCTGGTAGCCATAAACCAATATTAACGCAGAATTATTTTTTATAAATGGTAACAGATGATCTGCTATGAATAACTTATGGAAGGGAATAGATTTAAGAGCATGTAATGCCATGTTATTACTAGCCCTTCCGCAAGCACAGAGTTAAGGTTTTATGGTGTTTTTAAATCATGGCTGGAAATTTTGTCTAGTTTTTTAAATAATTTTAAATCATCGTCGAACTGGCTCCCCCTTGTCGTCATGAGCTGAAGGTGTTAGCGCCCTATAGGTTTGACTGGTGAAACGTTAAACCCGTCTGCCCCTCTTATCTGATCTTGTGTCGCTAAGGGTAACGAGTGCTCCAGATGTGTTCGCCCGCGACCCAGCCGACTGCCACCGTGCTCTCTTTGATGAGCAGGAGGGGTGGGACGTGTGTAGAAAGAACGAACCTCTCCGTTTAATTAAAGCGGTCACATTCTTTCCAGTGCGTGTAACTGCTCGGAAGCGAATTAGCCAGATTGCAGAACTTTCCCCTCCTGATAAAAACTGTGTGTGTGTGTGCTCGTGCGTGTGTGTGCGGCGTGCGTGGGTGCGAGCATGCCTGTACATGTGCGTGTGCATGTACGTGCATGCAGGTAGGTGTGTGTGTGTGTGTGTGTGTGTGTGTGTGTGTGTGTGTGTGTAAAACGCAGTCGGACTGTCGTAAAAGAGGGTGAATTGCTTTTGCATCTGGTTTTGTGTCTGGTTGCTGCCTCAGGCCTGGAGTTGGTGCACCGGCAGAGGAGAAACTGTAGAGGGAGCCGACTCCATCTAAGCCTCACTTTTAATTAAACAAGTCACCAGTGCAGATGTAATCTTTTAATTAAACAGATGTAATCTTTTAATTAAACAGATGTAATCTTTCTCAGCGCAGACTGGGCAGGGTTGAGCGTCCTCGGTGTCCCTGTACGCCCCTTCTCTGGTCATCACTCTTATTTCCTCTCATTTTTTCCATTTTATTTCAAGCGAGAGGAAGACCATGGTGAGAGGAGAAAGATTGTTTCGCTAAAGTTAGTTTAGTGTACTTTGAGTTCTGTGGTGCACTATGAAAGAGTGTGCAGTCTTTCACTAAAGATGCATAGCAGATCATCACACTTAAAAGTAGCCCAAGAAAATTGACCAAACAGCTATGGGAAAACCGTATTCTCGTTATTTTTGAGAGAGAGGGAGAGAAGCGGACAGAAAAAAAATCAGACTTTGTTAAAATGCAGATTATGAATCGTCAGAAATCAGTTGTGGCATGTATGTGCTTCGTCTTTTTTCCCCGTCTGTCGATCTGTGCCTTTGTTAATTTCTTTCTCACTCTGTCCGTCTCAGCACAGTGAAGTGTGCTCTGGTTTCCTTGACCTGACTTTCGTTATCGTTTCCCAATAACGAAAAACTTCAAAGCTCCGTACAAAGATCTCTGTGTTGCACCTGATCACAGCCACACGTTCCTGGTGCAACTGAGGCGTGTCCCTGTGTCTCCGCTCCAGCTAAAGGGAAGAAGGGCTCTCGCGCTGATCAGAAGGGCACTGTGAGCAAGGTGGCAGGGAAGAAGATCACCAAGATCATCAGCCTGGGCAAGAAGAAGCCGTCAACTGATGAGCAGACCTCGTCGGCCGAGGAGGACGTCCCAACATCTGGTGAGGAGGCTTCAGAAAGCTGTGATGTATTCTTTGTTGTTTTTTTATTATTATTATTATTTTTTTATTACATTAGATTGAACTTTTAACCTTCAATTCCTCCCCTATTTTACCTGCCTATACATTATGATGCCATTATACATTATAATGACTAAAAGTACCCTGTTATTCCATATATACCAGTATATGTCACATATGCCAATATAACAGTATAATTAAATACGCTGTGGAAAACCAACAGTGTTGATTGGCTACTCGTCCATGACTGACAGGCTACCTGAACGTACTGTCCAATAACCGTTGGAGGGAGAGGTGGTGCCGGCTGAAGGACAACCAGCTGCTACTGCATAAGGACCGGGAGGATCTGAAGACCCATATGGCCTCTCTGCCCCTGCGAGGCTGTGAGGTCATCCCCGGGCTGGATTCCAAGCACCCTTTCGCCTTCAGACTCATGAGGAACGGCCAGGAGGTGGCCGTGCTGGAGGTGAGAGCTGCTGTGGGCGTGGTTTAGGAGGGGATGGCATGTGCTGGTCCAATGCTTATGTTCTCGTACCTCCTTCACCTCTTTCATATTCAGCCTTTCGAGGCTCTTTTATGGAATCTTTTTGTCTTCGTGATTGTTTACAGACTGTCCATGTGCATTGAATACTTCCTTTAATACAGTGTGTGTGTGTGTGTGTGTGTGTGTGTGTGTGTGTGTGTGTGTGTGTGTGTCAGGCCTCCTCTTCTGAGAGTATGGGTCGCTGGTTGGGCGTTTTGCTGGCTGAGACGGGCTCCAACACAGACCCTGCCGTCTTGCACTACGACTACATAGATGTAGAGACCACTGCTAATGTCATACAGCTGGCCAAGCAGTCCTTCTGGTGAGGAACAAGCACACAGTCAGACTCCCTTAACATTAATACTTGTTTAATACTCGCTAAACTGATGCCCAGTTAATAATATAAACAAATAAAAAAAAATTTCGCATCCTGATCTTGGTATATTGGTACATTCAAACTGTTTGTTGGGATGTATGCCATGTAATCTTAAGATGAACTCGTTTCCAGTTTCACCAGTAAGCGTGCTGTCTCTCCAAACCCATATCTGGATAACCCAGTAAACGGCTATGCCCGGCCCACCGGGGTCGCCCTGCACTACGACGACGTGCCCTGCATCAATGGATCGGTATGGTTTCACATGCAGGTGCATCCACTCCCACAGGCACTCACAATTCCGCTCTGTGCACCCGAGGCTGTGTTTCTCTTTTGTCCTTTTTTCTGAACTTGGTCAACTTTCTCCTAAAATCTCCTCTCCTCTTCTTACCTCTTCTCACTTTGCACGCTTTCTTCTCAGAAAGAGCCAGATCTGCAGTACTCCCTCCCGAGCTCTGGAGGGCGCTGCTTGGAGGAGGAGGCGGCTCACTATGAGAACACTGACCTTTATGAGAACATGCCTTCCCCCAAACAGTCCGCGCGCAACTCGCGCAAACCATGCTGGTCGCCAGCCTCCTCTGGCCATTACAACACACCCACCTCTACTAAATCCCTGTCTTCTTCTTCATCTTCCTCTTCCTCCGCTGCTACTGCTAAAACTCAGGTGACTAACATGGAGTTTCGCTGTCATCTTGTTTATAACTCTTTCTACTCCTTTTGACTAATTTTGTTCACGTTTGACTGTAACTAGGGACACTGCAGTCTTCAACTAGAACCCCCTCAATAAGCTGTAGATGATCCATTTGGTAGGAATCCAAAAGAAATGAGGAGGGGAGAACAGAATTTAAAATGTCCAATAACTCTGTTAATTAAAAGCAGATGGTCATTTTCCATTATGGGCCAAGTTTCCCAAAAGAGTTGTAACACAGATCGTCGTTAAATTGTACACTCTCGTTTAAGATGAAAGGGGAAATGGGACCCTGATTACTTAATTGAAGCTGATTAATGACTGTGATATGTCTCTGAAGACTTTTCAACCAAAGGTTAACTGTAAAGGCATTAAATGTAGTCCACCCAGTTTTTGCTTTTGTTTGTGATGCCTGTGTGTTGTGTGTGTTTGTGATACGGAGAGAGAGAGAGAGAGAGATGGAGAAAGAGACGCATGCGAGAATGTGTGTGTGTGTGTGTGTGTGTGTGTGTGTGTGTGTGGTCATGCATGTAGTTCGACTGTAGTTCCTTTACCTATAAAACTTTATAGGAACAGATGCAGGACATTTCACTGGAAGCCCAGCTGACGCACTTACTCAAGGTTTAGGACTTTAGGACCCACATGAACTTAGGCTGGATCTGGTGCACCTTGGACCTTCTCATGGAAGGGTGTCCTCCTGATACTCTCCTGATATCCTGTGTCCCAGGCAGGCAGGAGGGAGGACTAACCACTCCCTCATGCTGTCTGTGTTTGGATGGTGTGGTTTTTGAGTGATGTGGCTCAGTAAAGCACAGTACATTAGCAAAGCAGCATCCTGAGAGCAGTTTAGTAATAGTATTTAATATGGTTCATTACAGTTGTGAACCCACTTCTTTTTTATGTATAAACCCTCAGTTTTCACTGCCAACTTTAGCCCACTTGCTTTAGCACCATGTGTATATTCGACTATTGAAAATCAATATATCGAGATATTCCAAAGGCAGCTTACTACTGTATAGGTTTGTACATGCAGCTTGGTCATGGTGGGTGCAAGTCGTTCATCATTTTTGTTTATTTGTCCTAAACGTGAGCTGTGAATTATCATTTAACTTCTCTGTCTTCTGGCTGCCAATCAGATGAAGGGAAAGAAAGCCACAACCACCAATGGGGTTGGTGCCAAACAGAAGCTAGACAAGAACCAGCCCAAGAAGAACAATGGATCTCTACCAGTGAAATGCATCAATTCAAGTACGAGAACATTTCAAAATAAGAGCGTGATGTGGAGGGACATTAGTCAGAATTTTTGTTAAAGTGACTGTTGTTAATGTCGGACATATTTTGCTAATGGTAACCTAAGTAGACGTTATGTCTGGGTGCATTACCCCAGCTATTCCGCCAATGATTTCTTTCTAGGAAAAAAAAAAAGCCACACAAATATGTGGAAAATGATAGAATGTGGAATCTGCAAAATTGCAGTGCTGGGTTCATGTGGACAGACCTAATTCTGCTTAGTAAACTCAGTCAACCCAGAATCACCACCAGATATAGGCACACTCACTCAGAGCATCTCCAGAGTCACTCAAACCATTTAACGGTCTGCTCCACCAGCCAGTCAAGCAATTGAGCAACATAAATACTGAGTCTGCCTTTTTGTAGCGAACATAAACTCGTGTGGAGAGACAAAAAAAAAAAAAACAGTTTTAATGTAATCAGACTCCAATGAAACAAAACCTTTTCAGAGTGAGACGCACCAAGAGAAATAGAGGTGGGTTCAGTTCACTGACCTTTGGCAGGTACGGATCAGTACAAGTATGGGAAGAACAGGGTGGAAGCGGATGCCAAGAAGCTCCAGGCCAAAGAGGAGGAGCTGCTGAGGAAGAAGCAGGAGATACGCACCCGTTTGACCCAGCTGAGGAAGGACAGGAGAGACCTGCGCACCGCCGTTGAGAACAGCGCAGGTGAGAACGTGAACACAAGACGCGTCTCGTTGCTGTGGCTCGCTTACTCCAAGACAGTAACGTAAAAGCAACGACGTTTGTTGCATTTTGTATATCGTTGTATTCAAATAACGTACAATGAGATCATACTTTAATACATACGTCATTGTGTAGAACTTGATGTCGGTTTGATGGAGATCTGACAGTAGAGCGAATGATGTGGAATGTGCACTTGTGCGAGTGTTTAGACGTTTAGAAGTACACCTCAGTGGTGTAAATGTCTGCAGACGAGTCCAGTTCTGCCATAGCTGTCCCTCTACACCAGGTAAACGCTCACAGGCCTCCCTGACGGAGCGCCTGAAGAAGGTGGAGGACGAGTGCAAGCTGAAGGAAGAGGAGCGGGTGAACCTGGAGCTGGAGCTCACAGAGGTGAAGGAGAGCCTGAAGAAGGCCCTGAGCGGTGGCATCACTCTCGGCCTGACCATCGAACCCAAGGCCAGCAGCTCCAGCCCCCAGGTTCGCCACGCCCCCACCCTTTCATGCCTGTTAAATGCTGCAGTCATAGACTGCGGAACAGGCCCCATAGCTGGGATTTTCAAGCAAAAGGTCATATCGCAAGTGATTTTTTTGTGTGTGTGTAAAGACTCCTGTGCTGATATAACACATGGTGCGAGTGTAGGTCGGTGCTGTCACAAAAAAAAAAAGTGTTTGTTTTTGTGCGCGCGTGTGTGCGTGCGTGTGTGCGTGCGTGTGTGCGTGCGTGTGTGCGTGCGTGTGTGTGTGTGTGTGTATGTGTAGTCTCCAGTTTTTATCAGACACACAGTGGATAACTCGCCCCTCTCTAGCTGTGACACCAGCGACACTGAGACATGCTCACTTCCAGTCAACAGCGCCTCCTTGCTGCGGAGACAGGGGCCACAGAAAGCCTCTCCTGTGCGGGGACATGTCCTTCAGAAGGCCAAGGCATGTGTTTGGACACACACACACACACTTGCACACACAGAGAGTACTGTGCAAAAGTTGTTTGTGTTTTAGCAATGGTATAATAACCATATACCGTTTATTTTTTAAGATATAAACCAAAAATATAGAAAATATGTATACACTTAAAAATCTACAATATTCAGAACAAGGCAAAAATCAGCATTTAGTGTGACCTCCCTTGGCACTAAGCACATAGTGGACTGTTATTTCATACCAGATTTGAAGAGATCTTAAGAGCAGATTCCGACTGTTGCTCCAGGGGACGTCACACTAAACACTTGCCTCTTTAGGCTACAACCTGTAGCTTTTGTTTTTTAATACTGTACATGTCCTGTGTTTTGTCACTGTATATGTGTATACACACGCCCACACACACACACACACACACACACACGCCCACACACACACACACAACACAGTAAACATAATGTCAAGGTTTGTGACGATATTTTTGCAGATGTGTACTGTTTCTTAATTTACCCAATAGGAATCCACCAGATTTTGAATCAAATATAATGATAAAGAAAATATGATGACTGTTCCATAAATATTCATACCCATTTCTGGCAAACCATTATTAATTGGTACAGTCTTACCTTAATCGGTCACCCAGTTGGTTGGGTGGCCTCTACACACACTGACAGTGCTTCAGTGTATTAGGTTTTTATAGATTTAACTACTGTCACTTAGTTATTTAACTAAGTGACAGATAGCCATCAAGACTAAAGAGCCTTAGCACGTTGTAAAGTAAGCACCTTTCCATCCATCCATCCATCCATCCATCCATCCATCCATCCATCCAGGTCGAGGGGGCAGCAGCCTAAGCAAAGAAGGTCCAGACATCCTCCTCCTCCAGCCACCTCCTCCAGCTCCTCCTCCAGCCACCTCCTCCAGCTCCTCCAAGGCGTTCCCATAGGGCATAGCTAGAGCACCTTCCTAGAGAGACGTCCAGGGGGCTTCGGACCAGATGCCCGAACCACCTCAGCTGGCTCCTCTTAATATTGAGGAGCAGCAGCTCTGCTCCGAGCATCTCCTGGATTGCCGAGCTCCTCACTTTGTCTCCAAGGGAGAGTCCAACCACCCTGTGGAGACAAATGTCTCATTTCGGCCACTTGTATACCTGATCTCGTTCTTTCAGTCACTGCCCAGGACTTGTGACCATAGGTGAGGGTAGGAACGTAGATTGACCAGTAAATCGAGAGCTTTGCCTTTTGGCTCAGCTCCCTCATCATCATAACGGACCAGTACAGCATTCCACCTTTTTCTGACTGAATACCAGCGTCTCAGATTTAGAGGTGCTGATTTTCATCCCAGACGCTTCACACTCGACCGCACACTGGCCCGGAGAGAGCTGGAGGTCCTGGCCTGATGACGCCAGTTAGGACCACATCATCCGTAAAAAGCAGACGTGAAATCCTGAGGCCACCATACCAGACTCCCTCTGCCACTTGGCTGCTCTGAGAAGTTCTGTCCATAAAAGTTATGAACAGAATCGGTGACAAAGGGCAGGCTGAGCAGAGTCCAACACCAAGCCAGTAGTAGTGAGCCATCTACCCTGTACGCCCACGTGGATCCACCGCTCATGGGAGAGATCTGGATCTGGTGGCGGGGACCCTGGTGCCCTGATCCAGAGACACATGGCTAAACCAAAAAATGCCAAAGAGTGTGTTTGGCTTGGAGGAGCCGAGGATAGATAGATAGAT
>JAOYMR010000011.1:11359008-11385679 GCA_025802075.1 Tenebrosternarchus preto
GCTGCCCCTCACACAGCCACGCTGCCCCTCACACAGCCACGCTGCCCCTCACACAGCCCGCTGCCCCTCACACAGCCACGCTGCCCCTCACACAGCCACGCTGCCCCTCACACAGCCACGCTGCCCCTCACACAGCCCGCTGCCCCTCACACAGCCGTGCTGCCCCTCACACAGCCAGTATAGACAGTAGACAGTATATAAGTATAAACTACAAATCCTGAATGCAAATAATCATCTAATGATTCAGTTCATAACTTAACAAATAAACATCAAATGATTCAGTTCATAACTGAACAGCTGTGTTCATTAGCAAACGTCATACCACCAAACACAAGTAATAAGGGAATTCCAGGATCATGTATGAAAATGAGAAAATCGTGTGGAACTGTGTGAAAACTACAATTCAAAATGCAATGGACATCAAACCCTTCCCCAACGTTTGGTTATAATTCCATGTCACACACACCTGCAAACCTGACAAACTGAGCTGACCAACTCCAGTAAAGTGTAGGAAAGAGAAACAGAGTGTGTTTGAAAATTTGACATTTACATCACACTTGGCAGATGCTGTAATCCAGACATTGTAATCCAGAGTGTCTTACATATTTACCAGTATCACAGACCTGGTAGACTGTGTGTGTAAAAAAGAGACAGAGGTGGTGCACTGTTATGTAAAGAGAGAGAAAAGTGGCTTAAACTCAGGCCTGTCATTCACAGCATCAGGGAAATTCCAATGGCCAAGTTACCACAGACACTGACTCATGGTCCTTAAACAAACACACACACACACACACGCACACACACAGATACTGACAGTACTATCATAGCTGTACTGTGAAAGGCACTGACAAACATGCAGAAACTGCTGTCACACGCACAATTCCACCCACCCATTAACTTACACAATGTGCATATTTAGAAAATGCTAAGAAAAGACCTGCACATGAACTCAGTCACATGTGTACCTCCTGTGTCCTTGAGAACTATCTTTGGTTCATAGTTGCTGGCTGTGAAGACATGCAACTGAAGAACTTAGTGTGTCTATGACCTACACCTCTGTTTAGAGGGGGTGGAGGGGGTGTGGAAAGAAGGATGAGAGATAGACAGAAAGATACGAAGAAGGGATGAGAGAGAATGAGATGCTGATTGATTGATGGAACATTCAGGTGTGTGGGATATTGTCAGTCGGCTGGAGATTAAACTAAAAAAAAAACATTGTTTACAGTCAGTGTGATTTTTACATCTCAGCCCAGTTATGTATTACATAAGCTTACATTTCTGACAAACATTTATGGAAGACCACACGTTCTCTCAACTACTGACCTGTAATTTTTTTTAAATCCATGACTATTTATCAAACTTTTAAGAAATATTTCATATTTACAAATGACATGAATCAATGAATCAGTCATGTCAATTATGAATCACTTGGGAGAATCACTTGGGAGAATCACTTGGCAGAGAGCCCTAAGCTGGAGGAGTGACTCTAACACATCCCAGCAATGACAACATCAGTCTGTGTGTAAAAGAACACAACAAGAGTACTGTTCCACAGTCTCGGGCCCCTAGCAGAAGGCCAGAGTGTGTGGAAAACATATATCCACCACTGGAAAATTGAGACAGGAATGGGTGATATATTACTCACAAGTTCTCACTGATTGATTAAAAAATTGTGTAAATCATAGATTCATGGCATTTGTATGGAAAAAAAACATACATATAAAACACATAAATACATATACTCATACATACACACATATAATTTATATTGTGTTTTGTAAAAGTACAGGAATCATAGCACTATATGACTTTATGAGTGTAGAAATGTCATTATTTAGTTTAAAATCCAACATGGCAGAGTAAGCAACTGAAACAACCAAAGCCCTGAATATGTGTGGAAGGGGAAAAGAGGCTCAGAACTGTGAGGTGAGAGCAGTCCTCACACTCATCCCTGAAACAGCCATGAGAAAACCCAGCCTCCACACGCCACTTAATCTCACCCAGGCAGGCTGTGCATGAGAAAGACAAAAAAAAAGCCTTGTAAAAAGCAAAAAAAAAAATCACTGTCTTCTTACCTGCACGGTAGACGAAGTTGGCCTCCGTTTCAGAGGAAGATGGGGAGAGGAGATCTTCATCATATTCATTGGAGCTGAATGAGCCAGAGTGGTTCCTCTTCCGGGCGTCCATCACGCCGTTGGCCACCATCACATGACGCAGAGAGTCGTTCAGGTAGCGGTGGAGTAGGCTGCTTTTGTATTTGGGCGGAGACACGTAGTCCTCGGCCAGTGAGGGATCTGTGGCTGCTCGAAGACCCGCCCCTATGCCGCTGCCCTCTTTTTTGATCACACTCTGGTACATAGGCTTGTTGAACTCGCCTGCCTGGGCCCTGGAAGCAGGGTCACCATCTGAGGATGAAACAGGGAAGAGACACACACACACACACACACAGGGAGAGGGAGAAAAACAGTGAGAGAAACAGTGAGAGTTACGTTCAGTATCTGGAGATGCCTACACCTTGGCACCCTGAGCATTTCAACAGGGAACCTCTTCCCAGCAGTCAGCCTGTCTCCACCACATCGCGCACACATCCCTCTAAGCAGCCCAACACCTCTCCGGTGGACTCACACATCTGGGTTGGATTATGTCTAATTGAAGGGTGACCTTCCCATCTCAGGCCATGCCATTAGAGAGGCAGAGAGACACAGGTTATATACCAATAGACTGTGGTCATCTAGAACCACCGGAGCAAGACGCAGGCTGAAGCGCAGATCACGTCCATGCTGGCTCCCCCGAGGTATAATCTGGGACGTTTTGTGCCGTTGTGGTGCCCAGACCCAGCTCTAATCACAGCCTGGGTTCAGCACACACACCTGCGCACACTGTGCACCTGCCAGTGATGCACTCACACAGCAGACCTGAGGGACCTGATGCACCCGACGGACCGGTCAGTGTTTGGTGCACATGCTCCTGGTTCAACGAGCTCCTACTGGTCCAGCCCATCACTGATCCAGGCACGAGTACATAGCATATCTCTGACTCTGTTTCAGCGCAGAGGACCCAACCTCAGCATGTCTCGGACTGTTTCAGTCAACATTTCTATGGAATGAGGAGTAGCTGAGTAACTTCTAAGTCATTCCCACAATCCAGTGGTTCTTGTCACTGCACCAGAGTGTCAAGCTGGTGCGCAGTTCAGTTGTTGTGGACAAAATTTTCAGCTCAACCGAATCTCTGTTGATGTACGTTTGTCTCCGTTATTATAGTTAGTAAAGCAGTGATGTAATATTGGACACATTTTTTTCCTCAGACAGTTTCCATCACTACAGCACACGAAAATGAACCTTAATCCCAGAAACTATTAGATTAGAGTTGGGATGGGAGGAGTTTGGGAGCAAAGTGAAAGATGTTCTCTCTCTCTCTCTCTCTCTCTCTCTCTCTCTTTCTCTCTCTGTCTCTCTCACATACCCCAGACACTAAGCTGAGTCTTAACCCCAGAAATGGAGGAGATTGGTGTGGGAGGGGTTTGGAAGCAAAGTGAGAAAGATGTTCTTTTTCTCTTTCTCTCTCTCTCACACACACACACACACACACACAAAACAGTCTTCTGCAGATGGTCATCTGCACAGAAGATATATGAAACGAAATGCAATATGCAGGATGATATGCACAGAGCCCATCTGAACACTCTTGTGTGTTTGTGTTTGTGTTTGTCTGAGATATGGGGATAAATATACTGTCCTTAACAGCCTGTAATTAGCTTTTTGAGCTTCTGTTGCCTGGCTTTTTGATTAGTGTGTGTTAGAGCCAGAATGTGTGTGAGAGAAATCGGGTTTGTTTGTGTGTGCACACACGTGTGGTTGGATTCCTGACGCCTCATTGTGGCTTTAATCACAGTGTGTAACTGTCTGCAAGCTTGTGCATCTGTTCAGTCTGCTAACACACACACACACACACACACACAACAAGACTCAAACACTCAAATAGTACACACAGCAAGCCTCTACCCTGATTTATGGCTCTCACAGTGGAACGCTAGAGTGTCACGTGTGCTACAGCCTCTTGATAGTAAAATGTGAGTGTTTAGTTCATTCTGTCTGCCTTAGCTACATTCACGATAAGGTCATACAGGCTTTTTGTTGTATCATGAATGTCATAATGTTTTGTTCAAATCCAATACTTACTTCTAGTATATTTACATGTGTGTAGTGAATGACAAGTTTTAGTTCAATATTTACAGTGAATATGCTGGAACTGATTTGGGAATGGTGGTGCAAGCATACATATGTTCATGTGTGTTTGTATATACATGGATGTACATGGGTCAGTCTATTAATGCAAATCTGTGTGCATGCATGTTACCGTGTGTGTGTGTGTATGTGTGAGTGTGTGTGTGCAAGTGTGTGTGTGTGTGTGTGTGTCTGCTTCACACCTTCTGAGCAGGAATCATCACTGCTGATGCTGAGTCTCTCTGCATTGCCTTGTACGTATTTGTTGTAGAGTTTAATCCTGAGAGCCCAGCTCAGGTCTGGCTGCCGGACTGTGTTCTTCAACCTCCGCCGAGCATTCGCAAACCAGTTAGACACCTGAAGGAGAGAGAGAGAGAGAGAGAGAGAGAGAGAGAGAGAGAGAGAGAGAGAGCATTATGGTTTAAATCTTTAATTTTATATTAGAATTATGAAATCATATTAGGCAAAAAAAGATCAACAAATAAAAACCAGAATAGTTCACATTTATGTCTCTATTCACTCATACATGAAGGAAAGAAAGATGAAACCATGTAGATCTGGTGAAACCCCACTGTTTAGTAAAACAAAGTGAAGCTTTAAAAAATCCTTTTTTTTTTCTAAATGCCATAATCTTTTCTTTTCCTTTCCCTTCTCTCTTCATTTCTCTGTTCACAGGTGAAAACTTACAGACACACACACACACAAACACACACACACACACACACACACACACACACACACACACACATGTGAATGACCCACACACTGCTTTATTCATCAGCCACTGGTCATAACCATTCAGAAATATACTGGGTAACGTTTAGCACACGTGAAGCTCCCGGAAGGCGTTGCAAGTGAAACGTTCCATTAACGCTTCTCCAACTGAGACGCTGACAACCTGGGTGCTTACTCTGGCCTCTGCCATCCCCTGTCTAATAATACTCCTCTTTGTCCACACGATGTCTGTCTTTATGCAATAAAAGCGCCATTTGTCCCAGACGTCTCCATTTCACAGGGACCAGAGACCATTAGATGTTATACTAGAATAACTTTTCATGCCCAATAGACTTCAAGTGGCTTATGACAGGCTCTGTGCTTGGTGCACTTCTTCATGCTAAAGCACTTAGTCCGGCTGGACCCTGAACTTTCTGATCTCGGCTTTATTTAGAGATCATATTCTGCTCAGAGAAAGTCTAATTGCCATACACCTCTCTGGATGGCCTTCAGTTTTAATAGGGGAGATGGAAGCCAGCAGCCTATAGAGAAAACAAATGAGGCCCTACAAGGCTGGGCTGCATGTGATATGCGATTGAGAAGGTCTAAAAGCACATGAGCTCAGAAGATTAGCAAATTAAAACTGAATATGGAATAAACCTGCTGAAAGATGTCACTGGCTTCTCATAACTATTGGTCAGTTCTGAGATACTGCTAATATATATATATGCAAGTGCTGAACTCGGTAATCTCTGGTGATACGTGCTGTATCTCTGAGAGTGTTTACAGGATCGGCATGTACAGTGGTGCTACAGACAAATGCTGAGAGAACCTGAGCATGTATTTCTGTATGCTGAGAACACAAGTGAAGGCAAAAAGTAGTTGACTGACCATCCTCCAAGCAAAACTATTGACAAATGTTAGATTTTTCTCTCTCTCTTTCTTCTCTCTCTCACTGTGTGCCTTTGGGTATGTCCTTGAATTATATGTCATATATTATAATAGCAGAACAAAGTTTTCCCTGATATAACTGCTTCATGAGTGCATGTTTTCATAAAAAAATGCATCTGTTAAGTGCATGCGCGTGGGGTGGGGAGTAGAGAAGATTATTAACTAATAACAGATGATGTAGAGAGAGATCTTAAGGGCTACAGTATAAAAGCATTAAACGGCTCCAAAGCAAGCACTTCATGATAATGTTACCCAATTAATTATATATGTATAGACCTACAAAAAAGACATACCAGACACCAGGTAAAAATAAGATTTAAAGAGTAATAAGTTTTAAAATCTTGCAACAGTTTAATAATATTTGGCAGTGCGTTGATCCGTAAAGAACTGCACGCTCACCTGCACAAGAGTCATTTGCGAGCCGAGCGCGAGCAGGATTTTCTCCGTTTTGGTTGGATAAGGGTTGTCCCGGTGCTTGTAGAGCCATTGTTTTAACGGTCTGGCCATGTCCTGTAGAGCTTGACGTTTATGTCTCACTTTGCCACTGCTTTGACGAGACCTGTGAGACCGAACAACGATCCATCACGTGTCAATTCATCGAGCTCACGCAGGTTTAACGATAAAGCGAAACAAAAGGGCTTTGGTTTAATGGCCTTAATCTTTAAATTACCCCTACAACTGTTTTTTTCGAAAACTGTTCTTTTCAATTTTCCTGAACATTGATCTTAAGGAAAAATATTTCAAGCGTGCGAACAGAAAAAAGCGCAATTGCACAAAGAATAAAGCCAATTTATTTATTTAATTTATATGTACTTTCTGCGCATATTCATGTATATTACGGCATCATGGTCTGGTGAAAAAAGCACGTTTAATATGCCACTGACATTGTCTATGTTTACTCTGCAGTAGTACAAAGAATTGTAACACTTAGTAAAAGTTCCAGCATTCAGAGTGAGAAAACGATGTCCGTGTGTAACAGCAATTTGGAGTCATGGTTCGTGAAAAAAGAATTGTAGAGTGTAATTTTGCCGCCCTGTTCGTGCTGTAATTAACTCCTCCAGGCCACTGTGAGACAGAGTAGACTCATTGCTTCAGTGTTTTCTTTGCTTCGCTGTTCCTGCCGCAAAGCACAAAAACTTTGCAATTAAATAATAACATTCAATTTAACGCCTACGCTATGTTTCTTAATAGAGCTCTCGGAACTTTCGTCGCGTGCAGTGTTGCCTGCAATATATTCTTGTGTAGTCCCAAATTTAAAAGACCGCGTATAAAGTTGAAAAAAGCTGGAAAGTTTTGTTATGGGAGAGATCAACAGCCTCTACGAATATAAAACAGTAACAGGTTGAGACACTTATGCATAAATATTTGCACCAACAGACAGGTGATTGTATGAACCTGTAGATGTCAGTATGGCACCGTCATATCCTCCCGTTATCTTCCATTGAAATTTCACTGCAGAAGTAACATATTTACCTCAAACCTCGAGTCCGCCCGAGGTTCATGTTCTGCAAATATTTTCCTTGTAACTCAGCTGTGTATGAACAACCTAAAGTAATTTTCCCCTGTTCTCGGTATCGGCGACACACACCTCAGTATTTGTATTAATTTGCTTTATTAGCAGTGATATTCCCCGCTAGGAGACCTTGCTCAGGCATTGTATTATCCTACTGGCTCCACTTACAGGCGCACACGGCGCTTCAATAAGCCAGAGTCAGACGCACCCGCAGCGAAGGATGTTTGCGCAGGTTCTCTTGTGTTTCGCAGAGCATCGCGTTAGTGTTCGGTGTTGAGTCAGTATAAAGGATCACTGATGTGCGCAAATAAAACGCAACGTTCTATGTAAATATCTTAAGGCGGCTGAACCTATGCGGCCCGAATACGCTGGGTACGGATGCGGGGGGCTAGGGGCGAAATACACATGACATGGTTCCTTTTTTTTGCTCACTCCCTAGAAAAATACTTATGATCGACGGGACCACACATAGAGATGAAGGAAAGGTTTATTTATTAAAAACAGACCCGGGCGTGTTTTAAATATGCTACCACGTATAATGACATAACCTATACCAACTGGCCCACGTTGATTTATTACGGACATTACTAGCTGTATTAAATAATAGACATTAATTTCCGGTAATTAAGTATTTAAAATGAAGGTTTATAGTTTGCTTCGATAAGAGATTGTGAATCAACTGTAAATTCAATCCACATGTTTTAACCATTTCTGCGGGTAAATACATGTAGCATTATTACATGCCATTTAAGGTCAATACTAAAATCAACACGACATAAAATAATAGTCTAGGCCAAAACAGCACATGTAAATTGAAAACAAGCATGAGTTTAAAATCCATTCATTAGAATAAATTATGTTCTTAGCTGTATATTTTCGTGACTATTTCAGATGAAGATAAAAGATCCTGTTTATAAAACCCAGTAAATACTTCAACTGTTGCAGATGATGCCGTCCCTTCGCACAATTCGTTTCTAATTCATTGCGCTATGACAGATTGTTAAAATTCAACCATTTTATTTAGTTATTTACTTTAGACGACCTCCTATTATTCACACATTAGCCTACCTTATACAGGGCATCGCTGGATTTCTTACATACCCAGGTCTCCTGTGGCGGATAGCAGAGCTGTCTTTGATGCCTTGGCTACCGGCGAGGATGTCCGGATGCTGCCCATCGATAACCTCTAAATAACTTCTGCTGCTGCGCTCCACCTCATTCGCCTTCTCCTCGAACAAAACCTGACTACTCAATTTATTGAACACAATAGTGTTCATCTTTGGAAAATTAGTCCTTTGTTTCTTTCTCCTGCGCTTACACCTTTAGAGGGAATAAAAGTCCTACTGGATGGCGCCGTTACGCAGAGTCCCGTTGACAATCCTGTGGAACAAAATGTAGTTTATGAAGTTCATAGTCGTTATAGTCTTGATAGTCAAAGATCTTTTTTTGCTATACGAAAACTAACCAAGCTGAAATCCACAGAGTAACTGGCGAGGTGGTTTATTTTCACTGCATTGACAGGTTTCACGAGAGACCTCGCTCACGGCGCCAAAACAAAACCTACTCAAAAACCAGCGTGTACAAACCCAAGCACAGACGAGGCATGTTATTCACGGGTCAAGGATCATTTAATAAACATTGTCACACTCCTTGTATTCTGAACGTAATCTTACGTAAAGTGTGTGACCAACAATTATCAGCTAAAGGGAAAGAACGCTCACTAGGTTAGAAAAAGTCAGGACAGTAGCCTATACCCAAGGGACTCCAAATAAAGGTAAAATATATTACTTAGAAGATCCACACAGTCTGGCTGTGAGAAGTGTTAGCTCTCACTGGAAGTGAGCTCGAGTTTTATCATGTGTATACTAAAAACTGGTTTATTTACGTACTGACTCTCTATATATACGTTTCTGCTGGTCGCAACTGTTATCACGTTAGCTATTTTCTTATTTTCAGTATAAAAGTGAATAAGAAAAAAATAGTAGTCAAACGCGTTTACTCAGGTCAATATGGAAATACCTGAAATGCGTCATTTGGACAAACACACAAATCACTCTTTCAATCACAAGCACAACCCAACTCAATCGATAGTCTATTAAAATATATAAAGATATATAATATCAATATAGCATTATCTTTAAAAATGTTTTAAAAATACGCCAGAATGTGTTCCAGAAGTTATTCTCATTAAGGGATACAGTTTGGCACTACCTGTGAAGTGTCCCTCCTGCGTCCGTGTATGAAGTGTAATCCGGTTCCCGGTTTCCCATACCCCTCACACATATGCCCTGCACCAAGATCCAGAGAGCAAACCACACGAACCGCGTTCGCCTCTGTGCTTTATTCAAGCGCAGTGCTTCTGCGCGCCCGGGAATCTGAATATGGCACCCGTCTCATGTTTCCTAGCTAGACTGCTTAGGCTGCGAACATAAAGTGAATGCGTTATGCCGGTTCCGCGGCCCGGCAGGGGGAGGCTACCGGGACACAGGCAAAAGCAACAGTGTATTCCCTTGTGTGAGTTCGCGATGGGATCGCTTCCAGCAGTCTATAGTTATAATAATTGTGGTGGCTATATGTAGTCAAGGATATCCGTAAACATTCGTCTATTTGGACAAGTTTTATCAGCGACCGTCAGACTTTATTCTGACGTGAAATTTAACAGGTGGCCTGACGGGATCCAAGAGGTTTTGGGACTGACATTGAGTCGTGACTGAAACTACAGCTGGTTACTGTTTTACTTTGTGTTTTGATAGTAAGGGGAAATGGTATCAAATGACATCACATCATATCATTTAGGGATTAAAAAGTGCTAGGACCCTTTTGTAAGGCACTATTGTCATAGAAAATAAACACGGGTTGAAGTTCAACAGAAGCCTGTTCCCTTCACTTACCAAAATTACCTACAGCTAAAACAGAAAATCGGTAGACCTCACTTTTATTGACTTAACATTTTGAAAGCGGCATCACCGAACAGTTTATTTCTACCCAAATCATCTTTACCACAGTCTGTAATTTTACTATTCTAGTTCAGTTTAAGAACAACAATAAAACGATCAACTCCAATTAATTAAATCAACACCATATGTGATGCTTTATCTAGGGATCAAGCGGTTGGAGGAAAATATGCTCGCGTGCGTAACGGTGCGGCATTGATTTGATTCTGGTAACCTCTAATTTCCCGAAATTACACGTCCGCATTGAAGAAGCGGCGCACTGAGCGCTGTATTCGGACAGTTTACAGAGGGTAGTGATTGGAGGTAAAACGACTAAGCAGGGAGCCTTACACTTCAGCACGCCCCATGTAATTGGCCTGTTGCTTTTATTTGCGTTTATTTTGACTTATTTAACGAAGAGGCACTCCAGAACATCAGGCTATTAGCTCGAGAAACAGTTATTTTGCGGCGAAATATCGGCTATCACTATTTCATCTCTATCAGGAGCTCGCCAAAACCGGGTGGTCACTTACGAGTGATTCACTTTGCCAGAGGTATGCGTGCGGTGACGAGTGTTGTGTCTTACGTACGACTTCACGTGCTGTCATGCCATTTAGCATTGAATTCTCTTTACGTGGTCTGTGAACATAGGTTTTTTAGAACATAGATTTCTTTAGTGCTAAAAGTTGAACATTTTAAATAAACTCTCAATCATTTGTGTCTCTCATACACAGAGACAATCGTGTTAAGAGAGCTGCCTCTTCTGTAATGGGGATGGTGCTGTAGAAGCACACAGGGCTGCAGGTGGAGCGGAGCTCAGTGCCTGCACCTTTGACAGTAATCAGTATCTAGCACATGTAACCAGTGTTTTCAAGATTCTCTCTCTCTTTCTCCCTCTCCCTCTCTCTGTTTTGTAACAACCATGTTCATCTGTCTTTTGGAACGTCTTACCTGAATAAGAATCTGTCAGATGTTAGCATGCCGTTAACTCATTGTTAATGTATGAGCTGTTGTGGACATTTGCTCTTTGTTTTTCACTATTGCTCTGCTGTTTAGGCTGGTGACGCCTCTCAGAGGGTTTGTGCCACACCAGCATGGGCATCTACGCAGGGGTGTAGATGCCCAAGCTTTTCAAAAGTGGGGTTGTTCTGGGATGGGAAAGTAAAATCCCTTCTGAAAGTATTGTTGTAATCTGACAAAAGTGTGTGTGTGTGTGTGGGTGGGGTAGAATTGTGCTTCAGAAAAATATGGGTGTTGAAACACTCACACCCCCTGTTTTCTACGTCCCTGCATATACGGACAATTATTCGTTTACCCACAAAGAAATGTAATGCCACTTACATAACATGAGAAATGTAATGCCACTTACATAACATGAGAAATGTAATGCCACTTACTGGACATACGAGGGTTTGACACCAACTTGAGACACTATGAACATGGTCCATGTCCTTTTTGGTGTGATAACTAGTGATTCGCTATACAATCCTGCCAATTTCCAACACTGAATTCAATCAGTACAATAAATTTGCTAAATTTAGGCATTCTTTTCCTGACTTGGCAATAACACAGTGTATCTCTCTCTCCTCCATACATATATACTTGCACGGGCGGTTGTAAGTGGGGTCAAAGGCTGCTCATTTCCTATAATTACTGGTGTGTCTACACCTCTCCTCATTAAAATCTCAAAGTTTCGTGATTGCCCCTCTCCACAGTTTTTTGGAGGCTCTAATATGGCCCTTTATTTAAACGGACATTTTCACACCAGTCACAGGCCTTATATGGGTTGAGACAAGTTTGCACTGTTACTGCCACAGGCCATTTGGTTAAAAATCACGGAAAATATAAATGGGTTGATGGCCGGTGAACAATTACTTATTAGAGACTGTTAAAGGTGATCCAGTGCATTTTAAAAATTGCTTTTAGAACATTTAGAACACACAAAAACATAAATAAAAAATGTATAATGACATACATTTTATATATATGTACGTATAAGCATCCTGATTTTCCACACTTCCTTAAAAAGCATTAAGCATAACTGCTTACTGGCATTAGTGTTTTTCAGACTCGTTCAGCTGGCAAGTGTCATGTATCATGCAAAACTAACTGAATATTAGCCATTTCTGTGCCGTTTCCTGAACTTACTTTAGCTCTGTCTTATGGAGTGTGTCCTGAAATACAGCTGTGAGTGGAAAGCTTGCATGTTGTGCTTTGTTTGCCTTGGCGCTGTGCTCTCTCTCTGCATGCTGTTATCTTTACAGGTTTGTTCTTTCCTTGAAGTGGGCAGATTTTTTTTTTGTCTTTGTGGTTTGTAAGGCTGGTGGGTTGGTGGCCTCTGTAGTTACTCTCGTTTAGGCACGTTCACAGGGCAGAGCTGGGTGTTAGGCAACAAAACCAGAGTAGGCCAGATAGGTTTGTTCCACGAGCAGTAGAAAGAAAAGTGAACTGTGTACTTCAGTTGCTTCAGCAAACTACTTGCTACCAATCAGCCAGATCCCCTAGAACTGTATATCAACAGCCCTTGGTGAAACCTACAAGTACAGTGATTTTTCCCAAGGTCCAATCAGTAATATATAAGGCAATATGTGTAAAAATGGGGGAAAAAGGGAAAGAAAAACATTGATCAGTCACTCATTTCTCTCTTCTGCTGCTTTTCCTGAGTCTCTTGTCCTCTCAGTCTGCCACCCCCTTCTCAAAGCCAAACCGTTGGCTGCTGAGAGCTTAATGAGCAAATCCTGATGAAACCTCAAGGATAATATGACTCTTGGTTCAGAGCCCCTGGCAGCAGCCATGGGGGTTCATAGGCTATGCAGTAAAGCTTTTTTCAGTGTGAATTGCAATCACCTACCAATGTGCTAATTGGAGAGGTTATGATAGCGCACTGAAGTGTAGTTCATACCAAACCCAAGTCCAGTGCACTTTTCTTTTTTATTGGCCCTTGGAAAAACAGGCTTTCCTAAATACATTTAGTCTAGACAATTACATTCATCCATTTCAAATGCCAAGTAACTCCCTAAAAACAGAGATATTTTTTTCTTGGCATCTACATTGCTAAACTGATACCAGTACAAATAACAGTTTGGGATCACTAACACATCAGTCCTGGCAGCTTTATTGTATATGCTATACCAGTGATGGCAGGGAGGTATTTGGTTATAAATCTGGGTTAACTTTAATACACTCACCATGCACAGACATGTTGTCTGTGGGTGTGTGACTCTATAGACTTCAGGTGACTTCGCCTGATGGAGTAAACTCCATAAAGTACAGAAATATAAGCACAGGCTGTAAGTACCAATGCAAGCTGTATTAAATATTGTTGAGGGCTTTATAAGGGGAAGATCTGTAAGCAGACCCAGACATTGTGGTATTTGCTCACTCGTTTCTCTGTTTATTTATTGTTAGGCCAGCTAGTTATTTACACTTTATGGATATGAACGTCAGAATTCATTAAAGGCAATGAAACCTTTTAAAAGCGAGACAGAGTGGGAGAGAGAAAGAAGAGAGCAAACTATACAATCCATGCAAAAGCATTACTGTGCAATTTTAGTTTTTGCAGTGTAACAGTGCAATATCCCACAGCTCAGGTTGTGTTTAACTGTGAGTGGGAGCTTAAGTGGAGAATAGAAGAGATGGACCAGACAGCAACAAATATGTGTGTGTGTGTGTGTGTGAGTGAGTGTGAGAGAGAGAGAGACAGAGAGAGAGAGAGATAGGGTTAATCTCAACCTTTGGATTGCTTGTACTTATATGTATATGTATGTATGTGTGTGTGTTTTTATGGCTTTGATGCTTTCTTTCTTTATGGAATTATAGTAAAACAATGGCCCCTCTTTCTCTGGGAAGGAAAAGCCACTTATGATATTTAGACGAGCCTTTTACTAGTCATTAGCTTCTTTATGAAATATTTCAACCCTATGCCTCAGTGACACACACACACACACACACAGACCCACCCCTAACTCACACCCCACTGATGTTACGAACATGTGGTACCTTACAAACATGACAGTCTGACAAAAAAATACCCCCCTCCTTCCCTCAAACAGTGTCTTGGTAAGAGTGCTAGGGCAGGTAGGTGTGTTGTGGGCAGGTAGGTGTGTTGTGGGCAGGTAGGTGTGTTGTGGGGAGGTTAGGTGCAGTATTGTAAACACCAATAAGGGGGGGAAACACCGCACTGAAGTGTGCATGCCACCGAGTAACGGGCACTGCTGACATGTGGAAACAAGCTCTGCTTCTGCCCCTCAGAGAGCACATGCAGTGCAGCACCTCCCTATGGAAAGGGTGGGAAGGTCTCAAAAAGGAGACAGGCGCTTGCCCTGGAAAGAACCAATATGTATATGCTTTTAGGTGCTGTGGAGAATGGTGAGCATCTCCAAGCTGGCAGACGGTTAGAAGACAGACGCTAGCACTAACGTACTAAGGCTCAATGACTTAAACATGCCCACAGACTCCACTCAGCATCTCATAAATTCCTGTCCTTCAGTCAAACATGCTACATTTGTTTAATGATGGTAGTTAGGCAGAGACAGAGAGGGAGACGGGGAGAGAGAGAGAGAGAGAAGGGAGGGATATAACATCTGTGCTGTTTGTTTTGAAAGGGTCTGATTTATTTGATGGTCAGAGTCATATCCATGGAAAATGATGGCACAGAGTTGCAGTGATTTGCAATGATTTGCATTTGGAGCCATTCAGGTTAAGGTCTGCACTGCACTTAGCTACAAATAACAGACTCAACAACATGGAAGTATGACTGACTCCAGGCTCCAGAAAATCTGTTTTGAACTAACTAGACATTCTCAATTCCAAAGTTCAAGCTAAATATTCTGTTGACCATTACTATAACTAATTAATAACATTCTGACATTACTGCTGTTCCCACATTATATACTCCATAATCCAACATAATCTCACAAAAATTAAATTCCAGATGTTTGAATGGCATTACTGTAAGTGCCTGAGCCAAGTCACCAAGTACATATAGCCTAATCTTCAGTAGATGTATTTAAAATAGTCCATGTTTTGCCTCTGGTCACAGTCAGTATGAGATGAGCTGCACTAGTCCAGACTGTCACAGGTGGTGGGGAATCCGAACACAATGTCCTGCTCTTACCTCTCTGAGGAAGCACCAGAGGAAGTTCACCAGGAGAGTCTCGCTGTGCTTCAGAATGGCAGAAGCCCCACTCCACAGGCAAGAATTTGGATTTGGATCAGTGTGTGTGTGAGTGTGTGTGTGTGTGTGTGTGTGTGTTGAGTGAGGGAATGAGAACGTCAGAACATGTTCCATTTTTGTTTCCAAAACTTAATATTTAATTTCTTCTCATTTGTGCTTGTTTATTTTTGTTATTGTACAGGCATTGGTACTGGAAAACCTACTGGACACCGGCCTAATGACTGGATTATAAAAGATGATCAACGTGACAGATTATGCTTTGTATGAAGCCCACAGCCCAGCATGGAGGTGCTCTACCTGTCCTCACATGCCCTGGAAGCAGCCCTTATGAGCACACCCAGGAGCTGCCATCACCAGGCAATAAGAGTTTGTATAACTCTATAACATCATGTCTGCTCACATCAGTTATAATTATGTTCACATTTGGTGATATTTGGGAAGCACTGGACGCCCGTGCCGTTTCTTCGAGGTGAACGGTGGCGAACGGTGCCCATTCACGTCACACAAGCAAACGGTGCCCATTCACGTCATTGGTGAATGAATTTATGAGGTGCATTTAAAATTAACAACAGTGTCTGTGTGAACTCTCCAAACACAAGCACACTGACATGCAACTAGCACAACAGCTTATGCAGGACTGTCTGTGTGCTTTTAAAAAAATAGTTTGATGAATCTGCATATGGCTCTGAATGCAGATGAGACATTTGTGTACGTGTGCATACGTGTGTGTGTGTGTGTGTCTGTGTGTGTGTGACATAAGGAGAGAGAGGAAGAGCTAAAGGGTGAGAGGGAGAATGTCTGTTAAAGAGGAAAGTTAGTACACAACTGTAAATCACTGGGCTACATGAACTTTTTGTATGGAGAGCAACATTACCAGATGTGTTCCTTGTTCAAATGTGCATGCATCAGTTCTTGTGTGTGTGTACATGTAGTACATCATTTTATTCATTTGTATATATATATATATATTTTTTTTATTTATTGAGATGAACGTGGAACACTTGACATGCTCACAAACAGTGAAATAATGTGTTTATTGTGATTTCATGAATGACTGTAACAAGCAAACAGATAAATAAAAAATAGCTGAGCTCTGGGTCAGTGAAACAGAGCCACGCTCAGATTAGAACAAACAGATTCTGTTACGTAACTGAGATAAAACACAAATGTATGTACTATGTAGGTGACACACACATTCATATTATCCAGCTTTACAGTGGCACACAGTAGGAGTTGTCCTGTTCTTGTTTATTAACCATACCTAGCTTTGTCATTGGCCAAAGCCAGGCGACGGATGTTAGCCACACAACCCGCTGCTGCCTCTTGCAGGACCTCGTCGCTGGATCCCATCATGACAATCAGGGGCTGCCAACACAGAATGAACACGATATCACAGATATCACTCCACAGATATCACCACACACAGAATGAACACGATATCACAGATATCACTCCACAGATATCACCACACACAGAATGAACACGATATCAGATATCACTCCAAAGATATCACCACACACAGAATGAACACAACATCACAGATATTACTCCACAGATATCACCACCACCACCACCCACAGATATTACCATCAACATCACCACCACCCAGATATTACCACCACCACCCACAGATATTACCACCAACAGCACCACCACCCACAGATATCATCACCAACAGCACCACCACCCAGATATTACCACCACCACCCACAGATATTACCATCAACATCACCACCACCCACAGATATCATCATCACCACCCCCACAGATATCACCATCACCACCTCCACAGATATCACCACCCCCACAGATATCACCATCACCACCCCCACAGATATCACCATCACCACCCCCACAGATATCACCATCACCACCCCCACAGATATCACCACCCCCACAGATATCACCATCACCACCCCCACAGATATCACCACCCCCACAGATATCACCACCCCCACAGATATCATCACCACCACCCCCACAGATATCACCACCCCCACAGATATCACCACCCCCACAGATATCATCATCACCACCCCCACAGATATCACCACCCCCACAGATATCACCACCACCCACACATCACAACACTAATGGGGAGACAAGAATCAGAGCTGCAGTAATATAGAGATGCATAATGATACTCCAGAGGCCTGGAGAACAACTATTTAAAAGAAGTAATTTAGCCAGGGAGTTTGGGCAGCCAACCAAAGCTTACTGTCTAACGGACAGACTTATGGGAAGATGTGGTAGCGCTTGTAGAATCAAGATTAGAATCTTGTATTCACCGAGTTTGTGCAGGTGTCAACATAAAGTTCAGATCAACACAGAATTACATACAGAAATAAATAAGTAGTGAAGGGTTAACTTTATGTAAATGATATAAAGACTATATATATGTAAACTACATATATTCAGTATATGCTATATATACATAGACTATATATAAAAATGTGCAGTTTATATATATGTGTGTGTGTGTGTGTGTGTGTATAAACATGTGCACTATATGCACAGATGAGACCGGGTCCTGCGGTGATGAGGTACATATATACAGGAAACAGCATTAAGAAGGTTTTAAAACTGTCTCTAGCTCCACCTTCCTGAACAGCAAAGCCAACTCTCCTTCCACTTAGAGCTTGGATATGCCATGTTTGTGTGATGTCTCCCCACAAGGCATTCTTACTCCAAAAGAGAGTGCTTTCCGGAACAGTCTGGCTACATGAAATAACGCATTAAAGCCTTTTCCACTTTTATTGTGCAAAATAGGTTACTTATTATACTGTCAGTTGATGTAAATGTAAGTTAGAGAGCTGGTGCCAGTGACGAACTGTGGCTCCACAGCGTGGCACGGCATAACACACTGGCCTTTCTTTCTTATTTGCATGGGTGGCGAGGAGAGCTATGCTATCCAAATCTAAATAAACTCACTCTGGCACCACAGACCTGTTTAAATCTGTTCAATATGTGGTACTTTATTTGATCACCAACGGAGGGCTATCGAGCTGCAGACTCCGTTGGTGAGTCCTAACCACAGCCTCTCAATTATCTGCTTTATCAAATGGCCAGTTACCACACACCCTGTCTGAGTCAAGTATAGCACCTGCAGGTAGATAAGCCTTCACAGTAATGTCAGTCCTTATAAACTCTGATAACACCCTTAAAATCCCATATAACAACTACACCAATATAAAGGCATCATCAGTAAGAACTGTACATTTGCTTTTTGAAATGAAGTATGGTTGGCACTTCACGGTCTGTGCGGTTCCTACGTTAGTCAGTGCACTTGCTCATACTCATCATTAAGCCAGGGAAGCCCAGTTAAGCTACTACATTACATAACTTAATAGTACCAGTTGGACTAACAGCCAAATCTAGGAGAGGATTACATATGCCACCAAATTAGCCTCTCCAGGCTGCAGAATGAGTACAGTGTGGCCATATAAGGGGCAAAACGTTACATAAAACGTGGAGCCATCTGAGTAGACTTTATTTGTTCATTCGTTTCTCCGTATACGATAAACCCTATGAACTAAGAAAGGGGAGCTCAGCACAGTGGCAGCGCATCCCTGTGGGATGTTTCCGTCTTCTACTGTTTCTGGGCTTAATTGAGAGCTTCTGTGTTCTACTGTGTTATCATTGTCTTCACGATGTGTGTGTGTGTGTGTGAGGGCGAGGTTTAAGGTTGAACTCTGACTCTTTCCGTGTTGGACACACACTCGCCGGGCTGCTCCACACATTTATGTGGTCGACATGGTGCCAAGGCACAGAGAGGCGAGACATTCCCAGAATTCCCTGCTCAAAGATAAATAGCGAAAGGAAAACAAAGGGAAAAGCGAATCTTCTATCTGTGAGCTTGAACCAGATGCCTGGGTTTAATTGACATCCAAAAAAGCTGAGAAAATAATAGACTCTCCATTTTGATTAGTTACTTTGGGAACTTTGTTTGGCGTATTATTTGGAAAGTCCTCTACCAGCTTTCTACATTCCACTTTCTTTACACCTTCCTCCCTCCCCCCAAAAAAGTATCAGTTAGCATTTTCAACTGGAGTAATTTCCAGATTGCCTGTAAAACAGCATCCAAAAGACCTCAGAGAGGGGTGATCGGACATGAACACACGAGGCCTCAGAAACACGCCGGCCAGCTCAGACAGGCTGCTTTTGTGCACGACCGGAGGACGGCTACGAGCGAGCCAGCGTCTGCTTGCCAGAGTTCACAGCACGTTATTCAGTGGCGGCCAAAGAGGGGCTCTCCCTCGTTGGGTGTGGAGAGGAGCCCCACATAGGGCCTGCTCTCTCTGGGCCTCCGCAGCCCTTCGGCCAGAATGCACCACTTGTTAGATACTCCCAAACCTCAGAAACGTGATAGCACGTCTGTTTAAAAAAATACTCCAAGCTGCTGACGTCTTGCTTTGTGTCCCCCCCCCCCCCCCAAGCCCCTCCCCCCTTTTTCTTCTTGTCTCGTGTCTGCTAAAGGAACACGCTTTCCCAGGCCCTCTGAACACATGCACACGTGTGCACCCACCCATGCATACACTCACATGTGCGCACGCGATCCGTTACACACGGAAGAGTCGTGGCGTTCAGTGTGATGGTGTTGAGCTGCTGTTTCCTAGAGGCCTGCAGATCCCTCTAAAGCCAGAGGCCCCCAGGCCTACCAGAGAAATGTCCCTGCAGCCACGATGCTGGAGACCCCCCAGCGCTGAGCACATACCTGCTCTCAACACTCACACACTAGCCACCCTTCAGCTTCCTTCCACCTGCACTACCACTCACTGCTACTCCTTTCTTCCTCTCTCCGTGACTCTAGCCTCAGATCACCCAACTTGTGACCTACACTTTCAAGCCTCTTGACCTCCGATGTAGTATTTACTTTCCCCAGTCTCTCTCTCTCTCTCTGGCTGTAGCAGTACATGGTAATAGGGCTCTGTGGTCAGGCTTCCTTTGTGTGGGTGAGCAGCACAACCAAGCAGCAGGTCTGTAGCCAGCAGGCTGTGGAAGGTCACGCAGGACAAACAATGTTCCCCTTTGAACTCTAGAGTCAGAGAGGACCGTTCATTGCTCTCTTTCCTCTCTCTTAATGTCTTTCCTCAGCTTTCATCCATCTTTCCCATGCTTTCTCCACTCATGTTATTCTTGAGCATTTCTCTAGCTCAGAGATGCCACTTGTCAACAAGTATATTCTACTGTAAAACTGTTCAACTCTAACAAAAACACAAGCTACATTGTGACACAGACAGACAGACAGACACATACACACAAACACACACACACACACATACACACACACCCAAGCGGCTCTGCATTCCTCATTCCCCAACTCAGGTGGAGCAGAGTTGAATCATGTTGTTTTAACACACAACACACTCAAACCTTCAGACATGTGCAACAGTAGCAAGATAAAAGCGAATGTGTGTGTGCGTGTGTGTGTGTGAGAGAGAGAGAGAGAGAGAAATACTGAACAGCCTGAATGTACGCTCAGATGTCATCTGTTCTCCATATCCACAGCAGGCCCAACCTGCTCTTCACTTTGCATGACTAAGGAACTGTACAGTGGCTCCACAGAGCGGATCTGAAACATGGTATTGCTTTCCATCTTCTCCCTCTCCTCCATTCCTCCCTCCTTCTCCATGTCTGCTGCTCTGCATAGACGTGGCAGTGAGAGCAAACAGGTCTCCAAATGAGGCACCATCCGTGGGAGCATGCATGGCAACAGCACGCCTCCACAACATTCTTCTTATTTACCCTTTAAACCCCTCCCCCCCCCCCATAACATACCAGATACCAGGCTCTGGCAGGCCACACCGGCTGGAATCCCCTCACATGAAAATTCCTGATAATTACCGGCCGCATTGTGTAATTCGCCTCCATTTACTTTACAAAGCCGCTGCTCATGAAAGGAGCTCTTTAACATAGCGAGAGCTGGCTAAAGTTGTCTGTGAGGATTTATGGCCTCAGCAAACAATCTGCAGAGCAGAACTGGCTGCATGTAGCTGCAGGACGCGGGCACAGGAGCGAGAGGAAAACGGCACAGGAGCGAGAGGAAAACGGGGCTTTTTGGTGCTTCTCTCCGTGACGGACAGAACAAGACGCATCTGAATGAGAGTGCGAGATATCCAGCGTAGATGTCAAATCAAACGGACCGCTATTCATGCTCGGGAACTGGCATGCATACAAACGAAAAATAAGGAGAGAAGAAGAGAAAGACAAATTCTTGGTACAGAGGAAGGATTTCAAAGATATTTTTGAAAACTAAACACTAAAATCTTAATGACGTCAGACAATTTAGGGTTCTTTCATGCAGGTATGAAAACCAAGATGTTATAGAAAACTCAAGCCAAAATAATATAAAAATGCCTATAGTGAAACATCTAAAAAAAAAAAAGTTTCCTCTTAATTCTGGATGACCCATTCATGAGGAAAGCTTCCCCATCCTCATGCACCTGATTTAATAGATCAGCTAATGACAAAGTCCGTGAACAGAAAGGTTCAAGCAGGCCTAACAGTGAAGGGGCTTCCCACACAGAGCTGGGTTGCTCTGCTGTAAAGACATGGGGGAGGTTGTGTGTGAAAAATGGGGCAGTGGCAAACAGTGTACGCACACACACTAACACACCACACACACACACAAACATGCATACACACAAACACACACACACATAGACACACAGATAATGAAAAATACACTCCCCAAAACAGAGATACGCATTTGTGCATTCAGCAATATGAGAAAAGCTTTTGGTTAATATAAATAGTGTAAAAAATATTGTTTAAGGCCAGTATTTGTTGCTTGTAAAGACAGGGGACAGGAGGAGAGACTGGTTTCTAATGGCTTTTCCAGGGCAAAATACTTTCTCCTCAATGCTTAATTTCCTCTGGTATAACATAGGAGACTGGGTTCTACACCATTAGGAACAGCAAGCAAGAAAGTTACTGTCTGAACACAAGTCTCACAAAGCACAGCATGGAAAGGGAGGGAGGGAACGAGTGAGAGAGAGAGAGAGAGAGAGAGAGAGAGAGAGAGAGAGAGAGGGAGAGAGAGAGAGAGGGAGAGAGAGAGAGAGAGAGGGAGAGAGAAGGAAATCATTACTGGTCTTAAGTTGCTCCGTGGACTCAGCTCCTACCTCTGAAATACGGCTGCAATAATACCAGGAGGCAGTCTTGAGTTTTATACTCTTCCATAAATTAAACTACAGCACAGACACCATTCCGTGATAAACCCTCTCCAAACCCATTTACAACATTAAGAAATATTGTTTTAACACATTTTCTGCCACACCAAAGCATATGTCATAGTCAACATGTATAGCCAAGATGGCCTGCTCTCACTCCTTTTTCCATTAGGCCTCCTTTTGGTGTGTCAGGTATATCAAAGGTAAAGAAAGATGGACCACAATATGTATTTGCTACTGAGTACAAATGAAAAAGCAAAAAAAAAAAAAATTTTTTTTAGTACTAACTGCTTGGCAACAGCCTGGAATACAGTCCAAACTGCTCAAGAAACTTAATCAAGAGTGATGCACGTGTCTACAAGACATAAAACATTTGAAGGAGCACCTGAATAAGAATAACAATTTTCTGGATGTTTGGGAAGACACCCATTATAAAATACACAAGTGGGCCTGCACACACCACAGCTTTGATTGTGGCGATTCAAGTGGCAATAAATAAACAAACAAACAAACACTGAGCTTAGTAACTTTTGGACATGACACTTTTGGAAACCCAGTGTCCAGTGCTTCACTTGCAGAGTCTGCCATAGTTCTTCAGTCTGGAGTGTACCAATAAAGGGGAAAAAGTCCTTTTTCGTGATGGCGTAACCACATTCATAATTTATATCAGCCTTTCAACTGTGTGTGTGTACGTGTGTGTGTGTGTGTGTGTGTGTGTGTGCGCATGCGCAGTGTGTGGTGGTGTCCCAAAGCGTTCATTAATGCTCCCTCCATATAAAACACACTTTGCTCATGTGAAACCCTTTCTTCTTGAAAAGGCCAAATGCAGATGACTTTACATATCAGCAAAACAACATTTTCCCCCCACAAACTGAATTACAGTGTTCATACTAGAATTACAGTTTACATGTTAGATATCTTTTGGCTTATGGCTTCCTCTAAGAATAAACTGCACTCACAATTGTAATTTTCAAACTAAAACAGCACACCAAAGTATCCAGGGATACCAAAATATATAATGCATATCTATTATATCTGGCGGGTATGAGTATATACTAAAAATAATTTCTCCATTTCTGATCTTGGTTGATATTTGCTTGTACCATAAGTTGGTGTTTTTATTAACAGACATTTAGTGTATTAACACACATTTAATAGCCCAAAAAGGACCAAATTACCAACCTGAAAACAGTCTAGATTGAGGGGAATTTGGCAGTCCATACTTCGATGTAAACTGAAGAGATGAACACTCAGGTGAAACTGATACTTTAGACATGGAGTGTCAGCAGGATAGCATTTGCCCTTATCCACATTTATCACTGGCTAATTATTATAACAGACAGTGGTGGAAAAAGAACAACCTTTAAATCTTACATTTATACACTTTGGCATACAAATCCTGAAAATACATTATTTTTTTGCCAAGTTGTGCACAGCAGTGCCTATAAAGTTTTGGCATGTTCTTACGTGGCCTGCTGCACGATGTGCACTTTAAGACTATCTGGCCCCTGGACATATCAGCCAGTGCAGGCCAGCCCTCAGAGGCTGAACGTCTAGCCACCTCCTGTCCCAGCTCCCTGCCTGCTCTCTGCTCAGAGCCAAGGACATGCCACAATCGCATGCTGGCCCCATCCTGACGCTACCCCTCGCTTAGCAACCGTTCCCCCAAGCGACGGCCTTTCGGCGCGCTGCTGCCCTGGCATGCTGGGGCGGTGGGCTTTGGCGGGGGGAACTGGTACTCTGCGCACACACACCGATGTTTGCTCAGCCCAATTCCCATGACAGTTAAAAATGTGCTCGCGCTTCCACTAGCCGAGCAAGAAAACGGGGCCTTGTTCCTCCTGCCCTTGTCCCTGCTAAAGGGCTCTGGAAATAGGTTACAGCCTTTCAATGTTTATTAGAGATGTTTTCACATGTCAGTTAAAAAAAGAAAGAGAGAGAGAGAGAGAGAAAGAGACAGAGAAAGTGTATGGACCTTCAGATATGCGTCAGCTGGAAATGGTGTTTGTGTGTGTGTGTGTGTGTGTGTGTGAGTGTGTGTTTGTTTGGGATTGTGTAAGGTGGTGTCCTACAGTGCCAACATTGTGACAAAGTAAGTAAAGAGGTTTGAATAATCAAGTTTGAATCCGCTGTGTAGATCTGAATCACCCTCAGGCAGGTGTAATGGAAAGCCCGGTATCCAGCCGGGAGTGAGGTGTCAGGGGGGACGTACCTTGACCACGCCACTCTCGTGCATGGTGATGCAGTTATTGGGGTCCTTGGAGAGCTGGAACAGGGCCTGGGCTGTGGCCTGGTGCACGGTTGGATCTTTGGAGCGGAGGTAGAGCACCAGAGGAGCTACAGCACCAGCCTCCCCAAACGCCAACCGGTTACTGCCCCACATGCAGCAGCAGGCCACGGCCTCCGCCAGGTACCTGCGCAGCTTATCGTCCACCTACAGCCAGAGAGGAAGCGACACCGGCAGTGAGGCCACATGATGGGGGGGGGGGGGGAGCTTGGCTTGGGCTGGAACAGGAGCATGTAAACGGGCTGATCAGTGCTCACTGTGTTGGTGAGGCTGGCAAGCATGGGCACCACTCCGTGGTCAGTGATGACCGCCAGGTTCTCTTCGTCTTTGGCGATTTTGGCGATGGCCGCGCACACGCTGGCCAGCACCTCCATGTTTGGTGAGTTCAGCAGATGAACAATCAGCTCCAGGCCGCCCACAAAGGAACGCACCATTTCCCCCGCATCCTGAAACACACCCCAGGAAAAAAAAAAGAAAAAACATTCCCAAACAATTACACTGTGAGCGTGTCTGTGTGTGTTTGTGAAAATGGGAAAGACTGCACCTTGCTATATATACAGTATAGTGAAGCAGAACAGACACCAAGCACCTCTTTACACTGGTTCCTGAGGAATGCACATTGAATCAAACACACAGCATGGCCTAAGTTTAGAAACAAGTGCTTTGGTTTAGGTTGGCATAAAGAGCATATCTAGAACCTAATGTAATTCTAGCCAATCCACACCGCTCAGCCAAGGGTGTGTCTGTGTGTGGTTTGTGCTATCCAAATATTAGAGCCTGTGTTTAAAATGGAGAATGACTTTGTAACTGTGCTGTAAGAGTGTGAGGGGAAGAACATGTAGAACATGCCTCTAAGAACATAAGACTGGGCAAACACATGTGTATTGTGTGTGCACCACACACACACACACACACACACAGTTGGAAGATGGCCACTCTTTTAGTTTAAAAACTCAACCCTTTTTGTGGTGCCACCAACATTAGACCCATATGGCACCAGGCTGTTTCCAGTGATTAGAAAATAGCAGCGTGGTTCTTTATTGACAGTGTGGAGATGTATAATTATGGCTCAGTAATTGGATGGTGCTATGAATTAGAACAGGGATCATGTATATCCCTTCAGAACTCCAAGCACCAGGCAGCGGCAGTAGCACTGAATGCACCCTACACAGGTATTCATGTGGCAGAATGTTTGCAGAGCTCCCAGCATACAAGCTAAACCTTTAGCTCCAAACCATCTCTTATACAACACTTGCTCTTTTTGACTCAGGGCAGCAGAGCAAATATTAATTTCCCTCAAAATAGTGTGCAGAGGTACAGGCTAAAGGCCTTGCGCCCAAGGCGGGTCAGCATGGTTGCCCTGGCCCAAGCGTGGCTCCAGCTGAGCACCAGACCAGGCAACGGGAGAGGATGAGGCCGTGGTGGGCAGATGAAGGGGGGGAGGGGGGGGAGGGGGGCACAAGGGGTGGTGGGGGTGAGGAGGGCGCTAACTCTTAGATGTCAGGCCAAAGGATGAGCTCTATGTTCAGTGGGCAAGAGTGAGCCGAGGGCAGGAAATGACTGCATACGAATACTGATGAATATATGGAACCGGGGGAAGAGAGATAGAGAAAGAGAGAGAAAGAAGAGAGTGAGAAAGAGAGAGAGAGAGAGAGAGAGAGAGAGAGAGAGAGAGAGAGAGAGAGAGAGAGAGAGAGAGAGA
>JAOYMR010000011.1:11385779-11398913 GCA_025802075.1 Tenebrosternarchus preto
GAGAGAGAGAGAGAGAGAGAGAGAGAGAGAGAGAGAGAGAGAGAGAGAGAGAGAGAGAGAGAGAGAGAGAAAGAAAGTGGAGTGAGATTGAGAAAGAGTAATAGAGAGAAAAGTGGAGAGAGACTGAGAGACAGTAATAGAGAGAAAGAAGTGGAGAGAGAGAGTAATAGAGAGAGAGAAGTGGAGAGAGAGAGAGAGTAATAGAGAGAGAGAGAAGTGGAGAGAGACAGAGAGAGAAGCGGCAGAGGAAGTGTGATAAAGTCACCAGCTGCGGCGGGTCACTAAGGAATCCTTTCAAGCGTGCCCCCACAAAAACATCTCCCCAATCAAACTCACATCAGCACACTCAGCACGCAGAACACAGAGGGAGTGTGTGGGAGACTGGGAAGGGAAAAGGCACAGAACAGTACAACGTTAGAAACACAGTAAAACATGATATGTAAGATTTAAGAAAATTAGGAGTACAAGACCCAGAAAGCAAAAGCAGAGAAAACAAGGAAAAAATCTGAGATTGAGGGAGAAAAGAGAAGGGTGGGGCAGATTAGTGTGATATGTACACATGCATGTAAACTATAAGGACAAAAGTATCGGGACACTCACAGGAGCTTTTATGACATCCTGTTCTAAATCCATTAAAATTGAACTGTTTTGCATGTAACCACTTCCACTCTTCTTTTTACAAGGTTTTAGCGTGTGTCTGTGGGAATTTGACTTCATTCATCCAGAAGGGCAATAGTGAGGTTAGACACTGATGTTTGACAAGAGGGACTGGCTCCCAGTCTCTAGTTCATTCCAGAGTTCTTTGATGGGGTTGAGGTTAGGGCTCTGTTTGGGCCTGGTGAATTTCTTCCATACCAAACTTACCTTGATGGATCTTGCTTTGTGCACTGGGGCACAGGCATTCTGGAAGACAAAAAGGCCTTCCTCAAATTGTTTCCACAAATTTGGAAACATACAATTGTCCAAAATATCTTGGATTTCCCTTCACTAGGCCAACCCCTGAAAAACAGCCCAAAAGCATTATTTCTCCTCCACCAAACTTTACACTTGGCACAGTGCAGTAAGGCAGGTAATATTGTCCTGGCATTTTTCAAACTCAGACTTGTCCATCAGACTGCCAGATAGAGAAGATTTGTCAGTCCACAGAAGACGTTTCCATCGCTACAGAACCCAGTGGCGGAGTGCTTTATACCACTCCCTCCAACACTTGGCATGGTGCTTAGCAAAGTAAGGCTTGGATACAGCTGCTCGGCCATGAAACCTATGCCATGAAGCTCCCTGCATGCTGTTTTTGTGTTGATGTTAATGCCAGAGGAGGTTTGGAACTCTGGAGTTATTGAGTCGGTAGAGAATTGGCGACTTTTAGACACTATGTGCCTCAGCACTCAGTGACCCTGATCTGTAACTTTACGTAGTCTGCTACTTTGTGGCTGAGTTGCTGTGGTTCCTAAATACTTTTCAGTAATACCAATCACAGTTGATCATGAAATATATAAGAGGGAAGAAATTTCACAAACTGACTTGTTGCAAAGGTGGCATCCTATTACAGTACTACACTCAAATTCAGTGAGCTTTTCAGAATCACCCATTCTTTCACAAATGTTTGTAAGGGCAGATTTCATACGTAGGTGCTTGATTTTTTACACCTGTGGCAATGGGAGTGAACGACACACCTGAATTCAGTGATTAAGAGTGTGTCCCAATACTTTTTGTTCATATAGTGTGCACTTCCCCCAGCAAATGGAAGCCCTCAGAAAGCATTAATCTCCTAATTCTTGCCATGACATTACTAACTCATGCCATGTGGGTACTTCTCTGAAAGGGTGTTGCTGTGAGGCTGATCCAGCTCCCTGTCATGTGGAGTGTATGGCTTCGATGCCCCCAACCCCACTGCCCCATAAACCCTGCACTCTCCAGTACCTGAAATATTGTAAACAAATCAAACTATCAAGCTCAGTCTATGAGATTATTAGGTTTTTGAGCAACCTGATTCCTTGAGCTCATTTTTACCACTACTTACAGACTGGGTAGGGAAGGGGAGCCAAGTGTGTCTGGATGGCAGAACAAATGCTTCCCCCGAGACACCTGGGCTGCAGGTGCATAGATTCCTGGATATTTAGATCTCAATCAGATTTCAGAATTAACACCCTGCTTATATAAATCATGCTGATAAGCGGACAGAACAATGGTGTATTTGTGTGAGTTTCATTACACAAGAGACTCAAGAGGGCAGACTAAGTTTGTGCCAGCCTCATGTGTTAAACCATCATGCGTAAGTGAAGGAGAGCAATGCCTGTTAAGTCCTTCTCTCACTAGGAGAAAGGAAGGGACACATGTTTACTATGCTGGTCCATGTTTCTGATGTAAAGGGCTTATTCCCCCAAGGGTTAAAGGTCAAACGTTGGTCCCTCTTGTTATGCAGTGTACATTTTGATGACTCTGAATTGTGAGGTAAGACGTTTGTTGTTCAAGCAACTTGAATAGTTTGCAATTTTGTAACTAAAGAAACAGAGAGAACGATCAAGAAAAAAGTGGATTATTACACAGACAGAAAAGAGGAGTGTATATATATGTACACACATCATTTCAGATACCAGCTAAATCCCTAGAACATTACAGCAGGTCAGATTTTTGGGGTTTCAGGCAGACAGAGGAATAAGCTGCATATCAGTGCTGCTTTTACCAGACAGGTTGGAGTCAGAAGACCTTACACAAACACAGATGTACCTTCTAAACACTCCTCACACAGATTCCACATTCTGTGTCTAGCTAGGTATGAGAATTCTCAGAGTTTATCTTTAGACACTGAAGACAAACAAACAGCTGGAGCTGAATAGTGAGATGAAAGAGATGCTGAAAGGAATAAGAAGATGAGAAAGGGGTGCACAGCCCCTAGACAAACAATGCTAAATTATACTTCCGATACAGGTGATATACATCTTTTTGCTGCTCAGTAGCTATGCTCGGATTCTGAACCTAATGGCTTAATACCGAGAAAGATATCTGGTCTCACAGAAAACATTCATTCCACATTATCTGGCTGCTGTTCTGCTGGTTTTATTGCAGTGATATGAATTATGGTACCTTTGCATTCTCTATGCAGGGACAGATGGCCCAGGCAGCACTTGCCTGGACATCAGGGTTTGGGTTCTTCAGTAATGACCAGAGCAAACGCACCCCATCCAGATGATCAATGATCCTATTGGAGAGGGGGGGGGAGAGAGAGAGAGAGAGAGAGAGACAGAGAGACAGAGATAGAATGAAAAACAAACAAACAGTGCACATAAATGTGAAGAACAGTGAATGCCCTTGTCTTCTGTCCCAGACCTGTCTGATTGGGTCCCGTGGTAATTACATCCATCTTTAAGATGAAGTCATCACAGAAGCACCTCTGATCCATATTCTCCTCCCAAATCTGTCTGGGGAGTGTGGACACAACATCTGTGCTCCACCTGGACAGAGGTGGAGCCACAGGAAGCTCGTGCGTGATACTTCAGGAGATCCGTTCGGATATTTATAGCTCCAGCGAACCATGCACAAACATGCGCGCTGGGTTTGCTGGGTAACTCAGATCTTGTCATGGACACACAGGAAAGAAAAAACCCAGGGCAAGTCCTCTTTCCAAATCAAACAGGCTTGGAGACAAGCCTCTCTATATTTCACTGCATCTGAGTAAGGTTTGCTTTTAAAGGCAGGCTGCCTTTCACACTGTGGACAGCGCTCTGCTCAAGGCTGAAGTCAGCAGAGGGGAAGCTGAGGAGAATGGCCCCTCAGTGTGGCCTGTTTGTCAGGTATAAATAACACCTAACCTGTTTCCCACGTGTGTGTTCACTGACAAGGGCGACATTGAATGCTGTCATAATTGCTAAACCACGTCGTGATCGGTGGGATCCCTCTCGACTGAGGGGCAGGGCCATGCACTGGTCAGAGAGGTCCAGGTGACACACGGCCCCTCTCGGATCCATAAATCAACTCCAAGAGGCATGATAACAGGGGGATCCCTCCCAGACCCCTGAGGGACTATTAAAATCCAACCTCACATCAAACCCAGTGCTCACAGCTGTGACAGGAGGATGATGGGGTCTCTGTATTTTAACAGGCAGAACATGCTGACAGAGAGAGAGAAAAACACACTGAAGAGAGGAACGTGGAGGAGTTCTCTTCTGCTGGCAGGTCTCCTTAGGGACCCTGGTTTAGCTGCGGAGTACATGAACAGAACATGAACAGAACTACGTAAAAGCTCTTGTTGTGTGACCTGAGAGTGGAAAATGTTCCACAATTCATGGAGTGAACTGTTGAGCAAAAATGCTTACAGCAAACATTTACTGGACTGTACAGTACTTCTCTTCAAACTTTAAACAATCTCACCAATGCAAGTAGCTACAGCTCAACACACACACACACACACACAAACCCAGAAAAAAAAGGAATATATTTAAATATTTAAACCTAAAAACAGCTCTGCTATCATGATTGTGTGCTAAACTTTCACTTGTGTTAAGGATCTCAGTACTTACCCTGCCACTGATTAAAATAAATTACACAGAGGTGTGAGTTAGATGACCAAATGGATATGAGGTCCAATTTAACAATGTGACTCTTTATTCCTGGGTATTTATTCCTGGCCATACTACATGTGTTATTTTGAGATAATAGCTCTTTTTTATACAATATGCCAAATACAGTTTAAGATGAATGCAAAGGAAATCAAGAGAATATGAAAGTTTGTGTTGGATAAATATATATATTTTTAATAGAATACTTGTATATAAAAACTCCAACAAACCTTGAACCCACTGCTATTATTAGCTTCCCTTACTGCTGCTAAAAAATGGTAAGAAATGAATTAATGACCAATACTAATTTCTATAATATTCTGTTACATTTTTTCTTTATTTGTCTCATTACTTATGTTTACTTACGAGCCAACTCTTCAGAGAAGCATGTGTTTTCACTAATAAGAATACCACCTTGGTTTAAAGAGACCGTCGCTGTCAGATAGCACTATGTTGGACCACACCATTGGACAGCACTGTGTCAGACTGCACTGTGTCAGACTGCACTGTGTCAGACTGCACTGTGTCAGACGGCATTGTGTGACTGCAGTCTATCAGACAGCACTATCAGACGGTTCCGTCTGACTGTAGTCTGTCAGACGGCACTACCAGACGGTTCCGTCTGACTGTAGTCTGTCAGACGGCACTATCGGACGGTGCTGTCTGACTGTAGTGCGTCAGACGGCACTACCAGACGCCGCTGTCCTACTGCAGTCTATCAGACAGCATCACCAGATGACTGCTCTGCTGGTTTGCATTGCACAGATATCGCCCTCAGTCCTACTGCTCCGTGACGGGAAGCTATCACACGGCAGCTATGCTAATTGCTTAGCAAACTACAGTGTGGAACTCTTAAAATGAGCCACAAGTAGGAGGAGAACAAAAAAATGCGTGCGGGAGGAAAGTAAAGAACTGCTGTCCACAGCTTAGTGCAAAAAATATATATAAATATAAAAAGACAATCGTAAATTTACATGCCTTCAGAAAACATAAAAAACCTGTTACTTAGGCACTAACATGCTTTTCTGGAGCTGAAGCACGTTGTCGCTTATTTCTTTTTTCAAAAACAAGCTCCATGATTTTTTTACAACACCACTGTGGTTGCTCGCATCCATAAACATATTATTCTTATACACAAATGCCAGATCACAGCTGCAAAGGTCTCTATTTGAGTCCAGCATTAATTACGAATAGCACTGGTCTCTAGCAGACTTGTTAAAGTTTCAGATGACATAAAATATACAATAAAAAAAAAAAAAAACACTGTTTCACCAAACTCCCAGCGAATCACATAGGGGTTTTGGGCTTGGTTAACCATGACAACCTTCTTTTATTCACTCTTATGGATGTAACAAGATTTACATTTCTATGCAAAAATCCATAGATCAGCATATCTGTTGGCTGTAGCAGTCCAGCCCTCTGGAAAGACCAGTGTATTCAATTTTGCTCCAGCTCTTGATACACCTGTACCAGCTATTCGGTACTCTTGTTTGCTTCAAGAAAACTGGAAGACTGGACTGGAAAATGTTGACTCATAGTAGCTAGACAAATCAACAGCAACTTGGCCTATTAGGTAGACATTTCTCTGTAATGCTGTCAATTCTCACCTTGGTTCATTGGATTAGTTTGCTTTTGTTTAATGAAAGGTTTCCAAAATGTTTCCCATATGGAACTAAATGCAAACCTTTGTGTCTTCGCATGATATGCAAGGCAGCTTTGTTAAAGTTAAAGCCCGAAAGTAAAAAATAAAACTAAAGGTTAAACAAGACTTGACATAAACACAGCACTTTGCTATAGCAGAAAGCCTGTTCACAGTGCAAGAAAAGTAGGTAGGACTTCTAACTGCTTACAGTAAAGACCATTAGACCTAATCCTTGTGGAAGACCTGCACCTTCAACCAAGAAAATCGCATCCTCAATATCAACATGGCAGAGGTATAACAAAACAGAATGAATTTCCATGACTGTCCCAGACAATTCTTGAGTGTGACTCACTGAATCTGCCTGCAGCTCTTTCTGCCTACATAACTTTAAACCTGTTAAATAATTTCACTAAAACCCCATCGGGTATGACGGAGGGCAGTAATCTGCACACTGAAGCATCTCTTCTACTGCATTTCTCACATTACCTTACGCTACATGGAAGCCTGGGCTGAATAAAGATGTTCTCAGCACATACTCATCTACGTTGACGTTCCTCTTTCCGTTCCAGTTTTGTGCGGCTGGGCCTGACTGGCCTTGCCAGCTCCGTACTGTAGCTTACACAAACTGACCGCAGTTAGACAATAAAATGCCTCCACCCTGGCCACAGCTATGAGAAGAGCAGCAGGTAGTTGTAAACAAAGGGGCCCAGAGCCTTGTCATTACAGCCATGAGTGATGAAGATTTCCACACTGGACATGTCAGCTTTTGGCCCAGCACATGCCTACAGTGGGGGCCCACACTGGACCTCTCGTGGACCTTTGGCTGACATGGCATGTTAAAATGAGAACAATGTTATGTCTTCCCAACCCAAGCGCAGCAAACAGCAGTGGGAATGATTGTGAGCTTGCAGACAGCTACTGGAGTGTTTGCTGAGCGCTGCAAGCTGCTGTGACACTGTTAAACAACCGTTTTAGGTCCAGGAAAGAGCACAACTCAACTTACAATTCAGAATCAGTGGCAACAGCATACATTTCAGCCAGAGCAACATTGTGGTTTCCTGTTAACCCGGATCAAGCCAAGGGCAGAGGAACCATTTTAAAGCTGGCTGATGGGACCTCTGATGCTGCCAGCAATGGAAGCCCGCAAGCTCCTGCCAGAAAGCTCTGGACTTAAAATTCTAATTTGTCCTGGGTTGTAGTTAGTAAATGATTTTACATATAGCAGTAAACAACATCATGCTGAAAGGGGCAGAGCAGTATGGTGCACTGCCCCTTCCTTACCAAGACAGGGAGAAAAGACCCACAGCAAAACGTAAAGATGAGAAACCAGGTTAAGATCAGCAGAACCTACGTCATGCTCTCCGGGTCAACAGCACAGGCTCCGACTGCCTTGGTGACATTGACCAGCAGGGCCTGGTTTGTTCCCGTCAGCAGGCCGACCAGGGGTGGGATGCCACCACTCTTTCGGATAGTTGCACGGTTGCCAGGTCTTTGGGCACACTCCCCCAGAGCTCCCACCACATTCACCAGCACCTCCTCAGGTTGGTCAGTCAGCAGACCCACCAGCAGCTCCAAAGTCTTGTACTCCTCAAACCTGTCAGAAAGGAAGTTAGGAATTTAACAAACACAGAAACACACTCGCACCCACCCACACCACACCACACCAGTTACAACACCTGTTTGACTCTTAAGAGGACACAACCTTACCTCAACACATCCAGGTGGATTTTACACTAGTAAAAATAATCCCACACATCACAGAAATGACTAAAATCATCCATCATTGTCGTAAGTGGAAAAAGACTCCAGCCTTCATGTAGTGGTTTGTCCCTAACCCTCTTGAAACCCTCTGACCTGGATGACCCTCAGTGGGCATCAGATTGGGAGGTCAGATGATGCAGTGGATGTGTGGGTTAGAATAAATCAGGTGTCTCTGTGGTGTGGTGCTGTTTCCCACGCTGCTCTCTCCACACGCTCAATGAGCACAGTCTTCTGTGGCTTGGAGGGAGCCAATGAAAGAACGTTCTCTCTGATTTTGGCTTTGTTTGCCAAGATCTGTACAGTGGCAAACTACAGTAAACATTTAAAAGGGATATAATGTGGTCATGGAGTGGCTCTACAGACCTCTGAAGCACGGTTAAGTTATATGACTGTTTTTATTCACAGTTACGGTTTCTGGCAGCCTTAGCTTTAAGGCAATCACACAGAATGTCCAAGGTCACTTGGTTTTGGTCAAAGTACAACAAATGCTTTCTTGCGAATAAAACAGCAATGAAGGGAAAAGCTGCCAAAGTTAGGACTCCCGAACTCAAGATCAAACTTCACAACATATCCTAAATCCCATGAAACTTGTGTTATCTTTAATCTGTTGAAGTAAAATTGGAAACTAATTGCACACACATTTGGCCTGATAGATGATATGCTTCATGTCTATTTTCATACAGCCAACACCAACACACATTACTATGAAGCCATGAGGAAGCCCGATATTAGGAAACCTCAATCAACTGCATTGAAACTCTGGGTTCAGAGCCGGCACCTTGTTGAATCCCGTCAAACAGGTCAAGTGCTTTACAGTGGATTCTCTGTCTAACAACACTTTTGATTGATCACGGCATAACCTCCTTTTAGGAGACGCCTGCTATGGCAACAACATTCAGCAAGAAATCCAAACACACTGGCAGGTGTGTGTTGATACAGATTGGCAGGAAAGAAAATTGATCCCACATTGGAACAACAGGAAACGGAAGAAGGCTAAAAGTCTACAGTAAGGTTAACGCCAGCCATAAGCTACCCGAAGCTCTTCAAAGGTCCCTACAGGCTGCTAGTACTTATATGTGTGAACATATAAGTGAAAAAAATAATTATTTTAAATAAGCAAAACATAATCCAGAGGTGAGAAGATGGGGAAATGTATTATCTACAATTACAGACTCTCCACTGAGGCAAGAGTGAGAGTTTGTAATTGTAGCTGAAATGTTGGCTCTCAACCTCAAACATGACTGTTTTCTGGCAGAATGTTCACACTATGCTTTGGCAAGGATTTCATCAAGACATTTCCTCACTCTTTTGTTTCTCCATAGAAATGTTTTTTGCCCCCGAGACAATGTTTTCATGTCTGTAACACCTCATTGTGTATGGTTCAAGGAGCTGCATGTTTAGACACTCAACAATGAATGTGTTGTGAGAGCTGTGCAGAAGGGCTGCACAGCTGATACTGAATTCAAGAGGGAAAGGAGAGAGAGGGAGGGGAGATACATTCACACACACGCACACACACACACGTACACACACACACACACACGTACACACACACACACGCGCGCGCGCACGCACACACGCGCGCACACACACACACACACACACACACACACACACACACACACACACACACCCGTACACGCATGCACACACGCACACAGGTATAGACATACTGCATGTTAACAGTAATCTGCAGTGCCAATAGAGTGCTATCAATTACCCCATTTTCATATGAATGATCTCATTATGGCAGGTGAATATCTAACACATGCTCCTCTCTCAGGACATCTGTGGATGTCTTCCCTTAGTTTAGTCCACCTTGCTTATATTCTCGAGCCTCAATACCACACACCATATTATTATCCCTATTCTTTTAACCCCCTTAAATATGCTGCCCCCCCCCCCCCCCCCAACATACACTCTTAATTCACAATACCTGATGCAATACACATTCTCAGTCTCCCATCACTCACACAAAGACATGCTGTCTACTTTTGGCAACACTGCTGTCTGGCTCACTCTTGGACATCTGAGAGCAAGGAGTACTACTATTTTAAATTACAGCTGTAAAATATACTGTGAAATTATTTTTGTCATGCAGTGGCCATTCAGGCTGTGCCACTCAAGCTGTGATTGATGTTGAAGTGGGCACACCGCACCCTCACAAACTCCAAACAGCAGCGGTGAGAAATGCCACTAAGTTTGCCACACACACTCACACACATTCCAGTTTGGTCATTTCAATCCAAACACATCGTCTCACCTTGACGTTTTTATATGTTGTTCAAATAACCCTCTGAGAGCTGAAAAACCAGATCCTTTCTTGCACGTTAAATATTCGGGCCGGCGTTACACCGCTTTCCTCTCCAGAAGTTTCCTCTCCAAAAATGTACCTCTAGTCGCACCCAGCAGTGTGTGTGTGTGTGTGTGTGTGTGTGTGTGTGTGTGTGTGTGCTCCACGTGAACATAATGCAAGCCAGGGAGAGGCAGGGGGAGAGGGAGGACAGGAATGCTGCTGCATGCTTGAAGCACTGGAGCATTCCTTGCTGCACACTGCTTCACTGTATCCAGCACGTAATCAGCCTTTGAAAGGAACTGGCAGGCTTTTTTGAAGCCTGCAAATGAAGCACTACCAGTTGCGGTTAGCATGCGATTACTGGTATTGTTATCATTATCGCTGTTATTACCATTGCTGACTTTGTGCATAGCACTAAGGCATTAGTCATTAGGGCTGGTGCTAGGCTCGAGGGCCCTGCTGTGGAGCCAGGTGCCCGCAGGGTCAACCTGCTCCATCACCTTGCCAGGCAGCTCTGCCCACTCTCATCAAGGCTCGCTCTCTCTGCCACGCACTCCCACTGGTGTGCACCATGGCCTGTGAGGGTATGGAGAGGGTAAAAGCTGGGGTACCAGCCAAGGCCCTGAAAAGCGCCTTTCCACCTCTAAATAACACATGTTTGGTGCGCTAGGCTTTTCAGAAAAATAGACACGATACTTCATGCTTATGTTCTTGACAGAATAGTTTATACTGCAATTATTTGAACTTTCAGCAAACATATGGAATTCTCTGTGTTAGTACTTTGAAGAACTGCGGTCAGTTTTTTCATGAAACAAAAAAGTGTTTTGGCACATTGGTTGGGACGGCAACAGCAGAGAAAGGTCATAATCTACCAAGAGTACAACTAATGATTGGTTATAATTCAGTCAGCACTAATTAGTGCTTCACAGACATTATCCATGATTTGGTCTTAACTGGAAGTCATACTAAGCTCTCATTTCTGCATATTTTCTGTATACTTCTTTATGTGATGTCATTATGGACTGACTTTGTTTGCGTTCATTCATTTTGATGAAAATGCTTCTCTCATTGCAACATTTGCAGGAATTTTTATGTGGTTTTAAAATGGATGTTTATAATTTACTTGGAAACATGGCTACAAACTGTGCCCACAGTAGAGGGGTTTCAGCGAGAAAGTCTAATATTTAATGCTTAGGTAACATGGCTGTGAGATTCGCCTGTATTTCAGCCCACCAGAAAAACAGGACTTACCTGTTAGCTATTAAATACATGCACATTGCAGTGTGGCTGCTCGTCAAAATAAGAGCGTTTAAACGTAGCACGGTGAAGGCAGCAAAGACACGAGAGAGCCTTTAGTCATTTTAGTTAATGGGACATTAAGTGAATTGATCGTGGCACGGAGCACCTGCTTCCATTTGCAGAGGACTTAATGTGATGTACATGCAGGATAAGGTCCTGTCACGTTTGACTTATGAGGTGAGGAGAGGAGAGCAGGTCCTGTTGCTACTGGGCCACTGTAGACACAGGCCTCCCTCTGCATACCTCCTTACCAACAATTCTGTTTCTGCCTGGTGCGAGGCCAGACAGTAGACTCTTCCCCAAATCTGAATCCATCTTAACGCCTTAAAAGTCCAAAAACACTCTTATCATAAACTAAAAATGCAGGACCTCTTTATCAGGTCTTTGGCCCTGTACTTAGAAAAATAAAACTCTGTGATTTATAGACAGGTAATGGTGGAATAAAATAATGCATATTTGAGATCTGTATACTACATGTCCCTGAATTCATACCACATGACAAAATAAATATGGCTAAATCATTTTTATATGAGAGTACCTTTGTGACGGAACATGCCTGCCAGGTCACGGTTCCAAGCCATTTTAATTTATGTGGGGAAAAATTACCGGCTTAAAAAACAGCGTGCGACAGAAAAATTACAGCAGGAAAGTCTCCAGGATCGTCATCATCCAGCATGAGCGGACTGACGCTGGGGAGGGGCCGTTGCGTGGTACATGACAAACGACTGGAAGCATCCGTGGGCTCGTGCCCGAGCTCGTTACGGCACCGGCGGCTCCAATGCGTGTTACAGCGTTTCCTGCTGCCCTGTCTGCTCCGCTAAGGGCACGGCAGCCCCCACTAACGCATCAGCCCTGTGCATAAAATCGGCACTTCATTTTCCGTTAACAGCGAAGGACTGAAGGGGAAAATGCAATTCCTCTGGCAGGCGGTCATTATAAGACATCAGAGCTCGTAGACACATGTAGAAAACGATTGCATTTTGTTCAAGCGATCACTTCTAGTGCCGGTGGGTGTTCGGGGTGTGTGTGTGGGTGTGTGCGTGAGGCACGGCATAACGAAGCGGTGGAAAAAGTGAGGTTGTGCGTCCTCTGTGTGAAGCCCGTCTGCTCGGCAGCAGAGCCTGCTCTGACGGCAGGAGCGCAGGCCTGTCCAGACAGCTGGCAGCCAATCACAGCCCTGCAAAATGCCCACTAAAACCCTCCGCTAATAACACTCCACTAACAACACTAACTCCATATAGCACAAAATCCTCACTTACCACAAAGTGAATCTGCTATTTATACCTGCCATTCCCTGGTTTAAAACATCGGAATGGTTGCAAATATCTGAATTTTCACTTGCATCAGATATTAATAAAAAATAAACCCTAATATTCCTAAGAAACCCTAACAGTTTCAAAAAAAACTTTTTATAGGAGGGCAACTAAAATTTTACAGTCCATTACTCCATCATTTGGAAAAAAGTGAAATTGTTTATGTAGTATTTTCTATGCCTGTAAATATACTATATTGCCAAAAGTATTCGCTCACCCATCCAAATGACCAGTGCACAAAGCAAGGTCCATAAAGACATGGATGGC
>JAOYMR010000011.1:11399013-11409336 GCA_025802075.1 Tenebrosternarchus preto
ACCCTGTGGATTAGGAATGGGATGTCACTTAAGCTCATATGTGAGTCAAGGAAGGTGAGCGAATACTTTTGGCAATACAGTACTTCTGCATGTTAGAGATATACCTATGCATCTTTGTGAAAAATGAGCAGCAAAATGATAACTATATTAAACCCATCTGTAATCTTGTCTGGCAGGCAGTTATTAACCTTAGAGTAGAAACTTCCCACATGCAGTTGTCAACACCACATTCACTTTGATTTATAAATGCGTTATTACATTGTTATAACACAGCTTTACACATAGAAGCCAGTGATGTGTGGTATGCCTACTTGGCCACGTTCTCCAGGCTGATGGAGCATTTCCATATGGCTCCGGTGGTGGCTGTAAGCAGGTGCTTGTTGCTGGCCTCACTGAGCAGGACGACCAGGGGCTGCAGGCCCTTGTACTGCCGGACCAGGTCGCGCGCCCACTTGTCCTCTGCACACTGATGCACGCAAACACAACCTCCTCCAAATTACCGCAGAGTTGACGTGACAGGCATGTGCTTGCTATTTAGTTCAAACCTTTTCCACTTCAAAATAAAGTGGGAAAGAGACAGCTTGCAGCTGTGAAAGTACTTTAGCTGGCCTGTGAAGCGCAGCTACCATGCCAGGTGCCTGATGTCTTACCTTAAAGATGGCACTTGCGCAGTGCATCTGAAGCTCTTGGTTGTCACAGCTCAGATTCTTCACCAGATCTTTAATCATGCCCTCTGTCTGAATGGCAGTCCTGCAACTCCTCTGCCAAACCAAGCAAGAGGAATGCCTCACCACAAAGTCCACCTGAACTTCATTATGTTGGTAAGGCTAACCATTTGGCTAGTTGCTGGCTAGGTTTTTTTTTAATATATATGTCCTCATATCATTCATGAACAGGGTGTCATTACGTATGTACCATTCATTGTGAGAGCAATGTGATGACGTATTTGGCTGTGTCTCAATAAGACCGCCCTCGGGAGGACACAAAGCAGGCGGCTGTGGATCCAGACCACCCCACTGACCTGGGAGGCGCACTCCTGCAGGGTGCCCACCACGGGGATGAGCATGTCCTTCTGGGGCACTTTGAGGAGGCAAGCGAGCAGGGGGATGGCGCCGGCCTTGCGGATAGCTTCTTTGTTCCTGGTGCTCTTGCTGCAGCTCCAGAGTGCCTTGGATCCACAGTGAGCCACCTCCACGTCCCTCTCCTGCTCGGAGCTCAGCGTGGGGCAATTAGGCACACAGGCCAGCAGCTCCACCTCAAACAGGCCAAGAACAGTTAAACCTCAGCTCAGCTGCCAGTCCATCGGCCTGGACGTGCAGGTCACAGAACTTAAGTGACGTGGCCCCCTGTCTAGGTTTAATCATTGCCATTGGAAAGAATACAATTAGCTGTCAAATGAGGAAAGGTGCTGTTAACAGGGTCAAGGCCTCCACTCTGATTATAGGACGTTTGAACGACATTCAGAAACAGGTGCAGGGTTTGTGGTGACATAGGTTTAGAAGCATGTCAAAAAGTCTGTGCAATATTATGGATTCTGGTTTTCTAACACGTTCCTGAGTACTGGTTAGTGTGTACAATTCAAGCCACCATTATTATTCTGTTCCAAAGTCTGAATGACACATATGACAGAATTTGCATTTACAAAGCTAAAGTTCTGACATTTCTATAATTTTTGTAACACATTTATATAACACTGCAGCTCTTGATTATGTCAGTAAAGTGTTGAGTAAAAAATGTTTATTCAAATCACTGGTCAGCTTACATTCACCCAATATTCCAGCTGAGCTCAAATGCCATTTAATTTAACACATCCGTAATGCATAGCTGTCAGGCATTATACTTTAATCTTGATATTTATAGTATTTCTTCATTAACACACAATATCATACAAAATATATCCTTACAGTCCCAAATGTATTATAGTAGTGTTTTGTGTCACTTTTAAGACCTTTACTTCAGACTTGGACAACTCTGTCATACTTGATATGAATACCTACCACAGTCTTAAAAGAGAAACGTGTGAACTTCCTTTTCTGTGATGTAATACAGTCAGCAATCTACTACAGCATTACACACATGAGGTTCAGCGGTGGTCTGGTTCTTTAAGTGGAACTAATCTATGATGGCTACGCTGACTACGTCCGAGTCTGGATCCGTATAAATATACAGAGCGGTGAAACCCACAAGCTCTAATCATACCAAGCGTCACTCCGTCAATAAACACACATGCCAGGCCAAGGGGCAACGTGATATTCAATCTGTTTTTACCTGAACTGCACAGCCTTTGAAGTAGGGGAATAAAATGAGAAGGGCAGAGAGAGAGAGAGAGAGAGAGAGAGAGAGAGAGAGGGAGAGAGAAGACGAAGAACGTATATGTAGAAACAGGTGGGTAAAGTCCATAGCACTGTGAGTGCATGTCTGCTTGCAATGAGGAAAGGGCAAAGACATTTATTTGTGGGCTGCTGGATTTATCCCACTAATCTCTAATTTTGCACAGTAGTGCACATGAGCACCATTAAGAGACTTCTAATTAGAGGTTATAAACCACAGACACACACACATACACGCTCGCACGTGCACGTGCGTACACACACACACGCGCACACGCACACACTCACCAGCCTCTTGATGCCACCATACTGGCGCACAGTCCTGCGAGCTCTCCTAAACCTGGCTACGTTGGCAATGGTCTCTGCTGCCAGGCATTTGAGCTCTTTGTCTGGGGAGTCCAAGATAGCCACCATGGTTTGCACACCACCCAGGTCAGCGATGGCCCGTCGGATCTGTGAGCTGTGACTGATCTCCTTCAGGATCTTCAGAGAACCAATCTGTTATAGATGAAGAGATAACAGCTATACTGAATACAATTGAAAGAGGGTTTGCTCCTAAAAGGCAAGAAACTACTGAATGAGTACAGTTCTGTACATGAGGACAATGTACAAGTCTTTCTCTACTGTAATTCTCCTCTCACCTCATTCTGCAGCTTTTAGAAGAGGCACGGGTGCTAGTGAGATCAGGACTGTTTAAGTAACACATAACAATATGCAAAATGTTCTTGATGCCTACTATTAACAGAGCCATGTGAAATTTCTGGTGCCTTTTCCAAAAACAGCTTTGGTGTTTAAAACCAAACCAGGATAAGAGTGAACTCACTTTACACCTAATCTCATCCGTGTCCAGCAGGTTGACCAGCACCTCCAGGCCCCCCGTGTCTCGGATGGCCAGCTGACATGTCTCCTGAGCCAGGTTAAAGTCTCGCATTGAACACAGAACAAGCACTGTGGCGGTCGGATTACCTCTCTGTGCACAGACACACACACACACACACACACACACACACACACATTATATAGGATGTTTCAAACAGAGGTCCCTCATCAGCTGAGAAGCACTTTGCTTGTACAGCTGATGAAGGACCTATATATATATATAGATATATATAGATATATATAGATATATAGATATATAAAGTGAAGGAAAAACATAAAGAATATCTACAGATATCTAGGTGTGTGTGCCTATGTGTGTGTGCATGCATGTGTGTGTTTTGAGTGTTTGGGATTATGGCTATAAACATGGTCAGGGAGAGATCATTTGATACAGATGATAGCGAAGACTCCGGCTGTGGCTGGGAACAGTAGACAATGATCTAACTGAGCAATTACGAGACAGGCACTGAACGACTGAGCACCATAATGAATGTGACTCAGAGAGAGCTCTGTTTTGACAGTTACCATACACACACAGTGCTCTTCACTTGGTTATCCATCTGAAAGCTGAGCAAGAACCAAACATGTGGCATTATTTGGAATTCGCTTCTGTGCAAACAGTTCTCAGTGCAAACGTTGTGGTTTTGATCTTTTTTGTCTATTTGTAAAAAATGATTACAGTAACTAAAACTGAGGATGTGTTGACCACTTAATATGTGTGTGTGTGTGTGTGTGAGTGTACGTACATACACACACACAAGCACACAGACATACAACATGCACACTTACATACATACATACATATACATGTATACGTGCATGCATACACACACACACACACACACACACACACACACACAAACTAGATAAAATTTGAGTGCCAACTGATGTTTGGCTTATTCAAACTAGGGTTCTGAACAAAGAGACCTAGTCTACTGGAACATGTGCAGACTTCACTTTCACATGAACGTCTCTTCTCTGATGAATGCAAACAAAGGGAAGCTTGCACTCCCCCCTGACTGAGGCAGAGGCTCTGTGCATTAGGCCCCGCCAGACACCACTAAGCTCCTGGAATACTAGTCGTGCTGCTCCACTTTGAAATGTGACACCAAAATCCTAAAGTCAAATCTTCTGGCACGTGAACAATCGCTCCTACTGTTCTTTTCTCTCCTTCTCTTTTTGTAAATGAAGGACAGATAAAGCCGAGCATAGGGAGTGGAGAGCTATTCATGCAGACGTATTAGACACACAGACAGATTCAACCTGAGACCGAGAAGGGCCAAAGGCACAAACAAATGCACGTGTGTACACAAAAATCAAAAATCAAACTGTGCCTGGAGTGAGTGGAAGTGAGATATTTGGATATTAGGAGCAGATGGTCCGGCTAAAAAAAAAAAAAAGAGCAAAAGTGGTGAGAGGTTGGGAGGACAGATACAAGCAGGGAGACAGACAGACGAGAGGGTTAGCAGAGATGAGATTAGCCAAGATGTGCTTGCTGAAGTGAAAGGGACAGAATTACAGAGGAGGAGAATTGAAGAGAGGAGAGAAAAAGAGAGGGGGGGGGGGGGGGCCCATGTGTTGTCCATATTAAAAACCTGGCCTAAATGTAAACCAGTAGCAGTGGTGAATATGCTATGCTCTCTCCCACACCACGCTCTCCGTCTTCAAAGAATACAGTAGGTTAGCAATAAGCCTTGAGAAAACAATGCTAGGTTTACAACTGACATGAGTAAGAGGAAGGAAATCAAGTAAGAGAAAGAGAGTGTGCGACCATATTCTTTCAATTTCGCCATCTTGCCAGCTTCACCCTCAAAGTGCATTTCGTTAAATCCTAACATCTGAATGCCTGTTAGTCTCTGACACTGCTGTGTTCTGAATGTCAGATGTTCAAGAAAGATGTGATTCAGAATGGCATTCGTCAAAAATACTCTCACTGTAGAGAGAACGCCAAACCTGTGAACATGCTTCAGTGGATGAAGCACATATGTTCACGCTGTGACAAAGCACATACACATTTGGTGGAATTTTCTGACTGAATTTGATTGCATTTTTCACCACTTTATTTGGTTTTTATCCTCTTCACATTTTATTGCAGCTGATTAAGTATACTTCATTAATGTTATTTATTTTGTTTTGAAACTGCCAAGCACACTGGGATTGTACTATAATGAAAGCATGCTACATAAATAAAAACAAACAAACAAAATGATATGGGTTAAGAGGTTCTGAAAACTTGTTTATATTCATATTGCCAACAGGGTAAAGAAAAAAGAGAAGTTTAAATTTTCCATTTCAAATGCTGTTGAAGTGACATTTAATTCAAGTGACAATTGCTAGCTGGAACTGTTGAAGAGGAACAGAAAAAAAAACCAGAGAGAGACAGAGAGAAAGAGATATGTAGACAGATACAGCGAGAGAGAGAGTGAGGAGAGCGAGGGAGACAGATAGAGAGAAAGAGAGACAGGGAGAAAGAAATTAGGTTAGACATTTAGTAATGAGATGTGTTTTTATACTAAAAGAGCTCCAGTTAGCTGACAGAGCCACAGGACATACAAGCATTTGATACTGAAATGTAGCTGTACTAAACCTTCTTTCAACCCTACTGGATCAGAAGAGGCTCACAAAAACCACTGGGGTTCAAAATCAGGCGTGCGTCATGACACGCTGACGCTCGGAGTGACTGGAGGTCCCAGCATCAGAGTGAGTGCAGACAGAGTGTGCCTGGAAACCTCATCCTGAGGAAGCACAACTTCATTACACATTACAGTGCAGTTAGCCCAGCCTCCCTGTACCCAGCTCAAACTGGTGAGAGAAAGAGCAAAGAAAACAGCAGAGAGAGAGAAAGAAAGGGTCAGACAGAGCTGTCAGACAGGAGTGTCCAACCAGGAGAAAGAGTAAAGGTGACACACACAGGGGGAGCACATAAAAACTGTGATTAATGGGTGGACTCTGTCAGTGCAGGCAGAGTCACAGTAACAAAATGCTTGTGTGTCTCTTCACATCATGTGAGAGACAGATGGAGTGAGACAGTGAGAAGTGAGCTGGGGGGGGGGGGAGCAGGGATAGACTATGATGATGAGAGGCAGAGATAAAAAAGCTGGAAGGTGCAGGAGATTCAGCTGTAGGCTCTTGGCATGGGGCTGTTTTGAAGTGAATCCATGCTCCAGCCAGCAGGGTGGTGCAACACTCGCATTAAAGCTAATTTATGATGGCGAGCGAGAAAGGAGCTCACAGAGATTTGATCATTTATCCTCAATTAAACAGCCAACTCTCCAGTGCAAGATAAAGACTCCCGTATAAATGATTTACGCATGAACCAGCACAAATTCAGCAGTTGGGGAGAGAGAGAGAGAGGTCCTACTGATTTAAGAGTGATGTGGTATCAAATTTAATGGATGGTATTAACTTCATCTACAAAAGCAGAATTTGTATACTTTTACAAGTACTGTGAGACATACAGAGGCACACATAGACAGATGCACACAAACAGAGTGAAACACAGACACACTCACATAAGAGCACATAAAAAAAGCCTTGTAAGTGCTGCAAGGCATCCTGGGACAACAAAAGTATGTCTTAGGAGGTTACATTCCCTTAGACAATACAAGTCCTTTTGCATCCAAATACATTGGGCCACTGTGGCCAACCTAACCCTCTATTTTTCACTTTTCATAAGCAGCTGAGTAAACTACATGGCTTAATAAACCAGAATTAGCTAAAGGGGCTACATACACAGGCTCCAGTTCTCTTGCTGACCAGTAGAGGGGGCAAAATCCCGCAGACGCTGCCGCTCATGAAAGACAAGCTTATAACCCACAGCTGACTAGAACACTTATTACTGAACATTACCATATTTCCATGTGTGCTGTTGAACTACAACTGAGTGTATTATTCTAAGCCTAATAATTTGCAAGATTACCTCTTTGATACATGCAGTTTTATTCTGTTTGGATTGCAAGATCAGTGTAAATGTTGAGAGCTTCATAACTAAGGAACAAGTTTTGGTGTAGTGAGAATCATTTTAAGAGAAGCTTCATTTCTTCAACACACACAGGCAACCCGTCAGTCTAACTTGATTATTTGTTATAAATACCGGCATAGTTTATGTATGTCATTTCATCTAATAAAAGCATTTATGTCACAAATGATTAATCAACTTTCAGGCCATTAACATGACAACAGGAGTCACAGCCTTAAGAACAGGACCAAAAAAGATGTGTGAGGATTCTTTCATAAAACCCACTTTTTACTATTTATCTCCAGCTCAAGCTAATTAGTCTTTTGGCCTGCAGTTAAAAAAATGAACACCTCTGGTGTAGACGTGGTTATGGAGTCTGAGTGTGCTAATTTTCGGACTCAGCAACACAACAAGTGAATGGACCGCAGTGCATATTTTTACGTGGCCGCAATACGGGACATTTCTAAATCGGACAATAATATTGCCGTGATATTGTTTATATGCACATTACACACCATAAAATGAAAAAGTCACTACAGTAAGCTTCTGTACATACGTACTAAAAGGCAAAGCTGTATGAATGTGGAGCAGTAATAATGTACACCATACGCACACAAAAGTAAATAAATACTACAACATGAGTCAAACCATCAGTTCAAGACATCCTGAATAATGCCACTTCAAATACAAAGACTGGTCTATATGCTGGCAAAAGAACAAGAAAAAGAATGAAAAAAGGGGGAAATTTGACTCCAAAAATAAAACAGATATTTAGCTTGGCACAAGCTGTGTTTCAGCTTCTGATGGTAATGACATTATAAGTGTGCTACTGGATAAACCCTCATAAATAAAGGGACGTGTGGTTTCCAGACAGATAGAACTCGGAGACGGACACATTACAGACATATTCTGTCCAGACTGGAGTGCTCTACTATAACCAACACATCTCCAAACACATCCAACCAAAAACATTTTAACTCCTTAATTTGACCGAAAGAAACCAAAACAAAGGTTAATTGAGTGACAGGCACTGCACATGCTTCTCAGCGATCGGCCACGCCTCTTATTAAACGGCTGGTTTCTTCGTTTGCTTTTTTAAAGAGAGAAGACGAATGCTTCCCTGTGGATAATTTACATTCATTATCTGGGGTTCTGCTCAGCTAAAAATATCTACCTGTGTCTGAACTCTGCCTGGCTGTTTTTCTATGATGATTTAGTGCTCAAACTGGAGACGATCCTATTTAAAATCGACTTCAAATATACATGCCAGGAGCTTAGGATGCTTGAAACAGCAGCTCTGCTGGGTTGAATCTGCAGACCCTTCTCCAAGGCCTGCCGACCAGCGCTTGGCAACTAGGAAGTAACAAGCATCTGTCAAATTAGGGGTGGGAAAGTAGATTATTCATGCACATATGACCTAGGCCTGACACTCTCATCCATCTAAACTGATTGACCTTACTGTACTGAGTTGGCACAAACCTCTGCCAAACCATTCTTCCATTTTGGAGGAGCCTTTTGAAGTGTGCGATACGTGGCAAAAACTATCATGTTGTCGGTATGACATCATGAGGTTGGATGCGGGGTATCTGTGGAGAGTTAACGAGCTAGAGGAGATAATGCTCCAGCAGAGCAGTGCCAGGGCGGGCCAGGACAGACTAACACACTCAGAGAATAACACACTCACTGCTGCTTGGACACACTAATTCTTCCCATGTGCACGTCTTAACTCTCAAACGCTGGCACGTGGTACAACAAAGTACAGGATGTCTACAGACACACATCTCTCACACACACATCACACGCACACGCCTCACACCCTCACACGCGCACACACACATAAAAGAAAACAAGGAAACAAACAAACAAAACAACACATGAATGATAATAACTTGATCATAATGGATACAATATTGCTTTTGGGTACCCACAGCACATCATCACAGCTAAACGTAAGCAACTTAAAAAAAAATATATATATATATGGAAAGTATAGTAAATATAATGAGCTACTTAAACATGACATGTAAGACAAACAGCGGTAAGGGCAGGGTAGCAGAGAGGCGGCAAGCAGATTCAGCCCAGTGAGACAGACTACAGTAGAGGCATTTTTACTGCTTCCTGTGTGTAACTGGGGAATGTCTGTGCTGTGCTTCACGGTTCAGAGCTCTCGCTCTGTGTTCTACTCCTCACCGATAAACATGACAAGGGCACACTAAATGCATGACTAGGGACAGGTCTGCTGTTTCCCCCCTGCAGAATTTTTTTTTTTTTTCTTTCTGGAGTTGAGTTTCAGCAGGGAACTGAAGGTAGATGTGTTCTTGCAGTCGAATACCATCAATTAAGAGTTTATCTCTTACGCCGAAATACTTTTATGACGTAACTTGGAACACTTTCATAACTATAGAAAGAAGTGTACAGGAAAAAAATACCAAGACAAAAAAAAAAAAAAAAAAAAATGAAATAATTATTATGCCTAGTTTTGGACAATAAGTTCTATAAGATTCAGAGAAATTCATGTGATTTATTAAAGTACTATGGAGGAAGCTGTGATGTTTGTCTGTAAACAGAAGCATAGGTAGAGACGACAATCTGTACATTCAAGGTTTTAGAAGTAGATAAATATTGTGTGTGTGTGTGTGTGTTTGTATGTCTACCTTTAAGTACTTGACTAGTGTCTGAATCTGCCAGTACTCGGATGGCTGGTCAGTGTGGTTCTCTCCTGGCCTCTCCGTCTGCTCTTCATCTTCCTCACTCTCAGACGAACTCGCGCTGAAGTCTTCAGCTCCTGTTCCTCCACCTGAGGTCTTACTAAACACACATGCACACACGCAAACACAAACAGGCACACAGCCCGGTCTTGGTCAACACAGAACTTCAAAACCACATTAATTAAATGTTATGACCGGAAGCAGAAGTATAACAGTGTTGAGACTAAAACAGCATGAACCAATCCTAAGCGTGAGAAGCTGCTCGGAGAGCCGCTCTGCTCGGAGAGACCTGCCTCGGGAGTCATCTCAAAGCCACGTCACTGACCCTGAGCACCAACACACAGTGCCTCAGTGCGCTGCGAAAAGCATCATGCTAAATCTGTTCAACAAAAGGGCCATCGCAACTCAACAGTGTATCTGAAGTGTCAGCTTAAACCACGAGTATAAC
>JAOYMR010000011.1:11409436-11423710 GCA_025802075.1 Tenebrosternarchus preto
GGAGAGAGAAAGAGAGAGAGAGGGAGAGAAAGAGAGAGAGAGAGAGAGAAGGCTGAAGTGGTCATTGGAGACCTACAGAGATCTCTCCTAAAGCTTACCCCCACACACACCAAAAACACAGCTGGCCATTAAAGAGCTGGGGCCATTGGCACAAGAAGATCAGGAGTACAGTGTGGGCCAGAGCTCTGGAAAGCAGTCTTTGATAGATAGGGCCGCAGGGACAGTCTTGGATAGAGCCACAGGGATGGTTTTGGATAGAGCCGCAGGGACGGTGTTGGACAGAGCCACAGGGACAGGCTTGGACAGTGCCGCAGGGATAGGGTTGGATAGATAGGGCTGTAGAGACATAGATATGTTTTCCAGGGGATAAAATGAATCGTTCGACCCCAGACGAGTCTCTTTATGTGCAATTTATGCCATGATAAATACTCACTCAGGTGTTAATTACACAGTATTGGCTCTGTGTCTTTATTAGTCTTGTGTGTGTACAACACATCCAGATATCAGGTATGATGTAAAGTTTTGTGTGTGTATGTGCGTTTTACATGCATAGGACTATACAGTTATGCACAGGAAACAAACTCAATAGACCTAATCTGCCAGTGAGAATTCCTTCCCTTCCTGCGCGTGGCTCTCCCCATTGTGGGGATCACAGAGAGCCAGTATAGTTAGCTGAAGGCAGTGGAGAAGCATCGTAGAGGGCTGGAAGCTGCAATCATTCGACAGGACCTCTACAGGCAAGGAAGTATACCAGGAGTACTCTGGGTTATGATGTGATGGGGACAGCTGTTGAGACTCTCAGAGAGAGAGACAGGCAGACATAGAGACAGGCAGACAGACAGGAGAAAGGAAGTAGAGGGAATTAAATGACCCAGGTCTCATTATCCCATTTGGTCAAGGACCACAGCAGTTGGTACACCTGCCCACCTGCCCCACCCGCCACGCCAGCCCCATCTGCCCCACCCGCCACGCCAGCCTCATCTGCCCCACCCGCCACGCCAGCCCCATCTGCCATACCAGTTGCTCCTGTCCCACTGGATCCACCAGCTCATCCATCCTCACCTGCCCCACATGCCGTGCCTGGAATCTCATCCATGTCTTATATTCATATATTATGCTCATCATATGTTAGATTCTGCTATGACTGAAATAACTCAAAGTTAAAAAGAGTCTGCTGCTCCAACTGAAGAATTTGAGAAGGGCCCGTCTGTTCAGGTCCAGGATTAAAGACATTCAACTAAGAGAAGCTGCTTGTTTATCAGGACACTCTTACCATAGCTTGGGCTGTGACACCAAGAGCTTTTGGTGGAAACCTTTGCTTGGGCCACATGTTGTGAATCGGTTTTCTGTGAATGAGTCAGCTGTGAATCAGTCTGCAGTCACTTACGTTTTCAAAGAAGACATGCGACCTAGTAGGGGGAATCCAGAGGCACTGAACTTCGCCTTGCTCGCTGACCTTGAGCACTTGCTCTGGCTTTCTGTAGCTTTCTCGCTTCCACCACTTTTTCTCATCTTCTTTTCCTCAGCCTCTCTACGTAGAAACCAAAACCACTCAATAGTAATTGCCACCATACTTGTGCCATGTACACTTAAGGCCTAAAAAAAGAACTAAAGAATCATCTTTATTATCCTACAAGAACCTAAACAGAATATTTTCTGAAGATTTCTTTGGTAAAGGAAAGAAAATAACAATTTTTTAAAAAAAGATAAAACAACTTTTCTCACAAATGATCTGCAAGTACCCTTGAGAGAGCTAGGTTAAATCCGAAGGAGCAGATACTGGTGAGCAGCAGACTGGAAGGGCTCATGTGTTTCAGTGAAATCTGCCTGTGGACGCTGGAGCATGTGTGAGGGATTTATCAGCTGGCTGAACTCACTGGTGCCATGCTGAGAATGTAACCATTAACGCCTGTGAGAGACGAGCCACTGATTTTTGTGTGTGTGTGCGCGTGTGAACAAACTACATCAACACACACAGACCCCTGGTACATCAGCAGCCACTGGTTTTGGCCCTGAAGGCCCTGGCATTGCTATGATGTGCCTTTTTTGTGGGAGATCTTCATCAGGCGCTAACATAGGGCTGAAATTCTCACTTACTCATGAGGGGACAGCAGGCCGAGGTTCTTCCATTTCAAAGATGGTTCTAATTTCTTCTCACCGCCTGACTGGTTCCGGGCAGGCTGTTGTCTCGCCTTCTTGAGAGCATTCTTCTCCTGATGCTTGTAAGATCTCAGGGTTTGGCCTGGTGCCTCCACATCAACAGCTTCCACATGTGGGATTTTCAGAGTGGTTGAAGGTTCATCTTGAATGACAAAGTCCTGAAGAGGAGTTTAAAAAGAGGAAAAAGAGAGAGAAGGTATTTGGGAAAGAACATGTTTTAATTTGCACTGACGCAAGCTGCAAAACATACCATAAACTGGGCTTGTAAAACTGGGATGTTAAAGAGAGAGCTGTTCCTCTGAATGACTGCTCTTTTAATTCAGTTTCTGGTTCTTTTTGAGGGCCACTGTGATAATGCTCAGTGACATATTTTCCAGGCTACATCTGACATGTTGCTACTTTATTGCTTTATTGGGGAGACGCATCCGAGCTCTGTGCCTCGACCGGTCCGGCCTGCTCGTCTGGTGAAAGAGACAGGCAGGGAAATATCCTAAATCACATTAATCGCATTAAAACTAAATCACACTCAAGGATTTGTATCACTGAACTCTGTAAAACCATCACAGGCCACTGCCTTAGGAAAGGGAGGAAAAAACATTGGAATATGGAGAATAGATGGAAAAGAAAAACAACAACAACAACAACAAAACCCATTTCCAAGGCCAGTGTAGAGAGGCCTACTCCATTAATTGGCTGAACAATATTAAAGGTTTATTGATTCGCTACATTCCTCTAGCTGCAGCATGGAAGCTTGGCACACCATCAGTACAGCCTTTGTAGCACGGGAATTCACTGATCATTTCTGACGCTGTGAAGGTCACACTCCTTTACTACCTTCTGTGTGCAATGCCAACGGCGCCCACACTCACGGTGTGAAGGCAGGGCGGTTTTTTAATGACACACACCTGCTATGCAGAAAACAGCCAGCCCCACCAGCATCCTCCACCAACCAGCTCCTTTTTTTCCAGTGAAGTGTGGGACACAGTGAGAGACAGACTTGAAGACAGAGAATGAAAAGAAAGGAGAGGCAGCGTTAATATAGTGCGTGTGCCAAGTACGCCCCGTCCATTCCACAAGCTTGTATGTTATAATAAGTCTAAAGCGGCCAGTGCCTGGATCAGCTAAGGGGAACTCTAGAACCGCACAGTCCACCCCCGCACACATTTCTTTGATGTACCTGTTACAACTCGACCCAAAAAGAGCAGCAGCCTTTCAATACGGTGCAGATACGCTCGTCTCAAGACAAGCGCACCATTAAACATGCCCCCCTCCCCCCCTCAAGACCTGTGCACGCACTGTTTACACACGGGCACCTTCTCCAGACAAACGGCAAATGATACCTCGGCCCCGTCCGGATCACGCTTTGAAAATGGAAGCATAACAGAAAGCAAGAGCAAGCAAGAAAACGAGAAAAAGAAAGCAGAGAGTGTTTAAAGGACCAGCCCCTCTCTCTGTGTCGGCATGGTAATTTAAGCGGCATGCTAATCAAGAACTTTACACAACAACGCCTTCAAAAGCGACTCATGTCGGACAGCTTAATTGCGTTTTTCCTGATGGGAGCCTCCCTTTGCTCTGGCCCGGCTGGGCCCGCTAGACTGCGTGCGTCTGATCTAATAAGTGTGAAAAGCACAGGCTTCCCGAGGAGCTGATGTGTTAGGAGATAGAGCGTGTTGTTTTTGGCACTGACTTGGAGCAGGGGCGCGTTCAGCGTCTCCGGGCTCCGTAATCATGGCCTGACTACAAGCTGGATAAAGGCAGTGTGTCAGACTCTACTTATTACGGCAACCCAGGCTATGATCCAGAGGAAATGAGCCTCTGGGGTGAAGCTGATTATCCTATTCACACCACAGAGGTCCCCACCACGTTGCTAGTAGCTCAATGAGTCAATTGAAGAATCAATTGCCAAGTGAATCGATGAGCGCCTGTCGAGAGGATGACTCAGGAGAGCGGACGTCGGGCTGAGATGCTGCTGCCGAAGTTGAAACAAGGACACAAAGAGCATTTCCTCACTTACTGGTCTGCAACTGCAGTTAGGAAAATGAGAGGCATGGAGAGTGCACGGTTACAGAGAGGAGAACTGACAGACAGCAGAGTGAGGGGGGGAAGAAACAGATGCCTGATCTGCACTGAGAGGGCTCTTTCTGAGCCTCTTTTCTTTAGAGCCTATCTGTCAATCAACCTCAGCAGACTGCGCCCATGGCTCCCACCACTGGCATCATAAAACATAAAAGCTTGGAAAGCCTTTTACACACACACGCACACACACACACAAACGCATAGCCACATGCAAGCACATACACGCACCCACACACACACACACACACACACACACACACACAAATGCCTGGCATCCTCTCCTCAGAGAATAATAAAGTCTTTCTATTCATTGCCACTCATAATCCAGCCAAGGCCGCTACCACATGCCCAGCCTTACTGTTCCATCTACAGCCTCACTCACAGAGCCAACCTCCAACATCACAACCAGATTATGTGCCTTATTCTGGACTTGGGGAGCTTCTGCACACTGCAAAAGTGGAGCTTATATCAGACACAAAGGCTATTTATTCAGCTTTGATATCATTTCATGGTAAAAGAAGACCTTGGAGAACCTTTAATAGGTTCTACAATGCACTAGGTGAAACAGCAGTGGAACATCTTTCAGCTGGATGCAGTCAACCAAAGTGACAAATGAACAACGTTCTAAAGTTTCCAGTGGTGTGACAACTACAACACATCAACTTGACGAGTGCAAAAGCCACCTCTGTAATTTTGGAGCCCTTGGGCCGAACCGCTCATTTGCTGTTTGTTGAAGGTATAAAAGCCTTGGATGCAAGTGGTTTGTGCTTGGGCGCACTAGCTCATGTCCTGCCCAGCCCCGGAGCCCCCGCAAAAGCAGCAGGGTAAACAGAGTTTCAAGACAAGCGTTCCAAGGGCCATGAGCTAGGGGCCATGCCTTAAAATTCTCAAAATGAAGCATTCTGCTGGACTCCGACACAGTTTTACTTGGAAGGCTCAACTGAAAGAGCTTTTGTCATCCAGGGATAAACTTAATCTGTGCCTCAGCTACTGGCCTCAGACACTGAAGCAGAGGAGGATGATAGAGTTTCTGTCCTTAAGGAAACTTACGGGAGTGCTCCATGTCCTCGCAGGGCTGTGGTCCTCGCAAGCCAAAGGAGTAGCCGTCGGCTGCGGCCCCTACAGCACGGGACAGACGCTACCGCCTGTCCCGCAGTTTCCATCTGTTAACTATATCTCGCAATGAGATAACATCACCGTAATTTACCCCAGAAAACATAAAGGCAAATCTGTCTGTGTGATAGAGTTTCCATTATGATAGCTCAAGGACAGAATTATGTTGGTTATAAAAGAGCCAACAGTCAGCATAAACCATCAGGATGGATCTAAAGACTTTGTTTAAAGGGATGAAAAGTACATGTTGGACTGAAGCCTTTGTTTGCATCCACAAGAAGCTATTTGTTTCTCTCCCCTACTTACATAACTGACAGAGTAGGATAGGCAGTTCAAAAATATTCAGAATACTAAGTCTATTAGGGTTATTCAAAATTTCAAAAATGTAAACAAATATATTTAGCTAAAAAATATATATGCAAACAGCAGACTTGTATTTGGCCCAATAAATGTCAACAAGTGAGTAAAATGATACATGTTTACAACAATACAGTCACTGGTAAGAAGCACTTTAAATTCTCAAATTGATAAATATGGATTTTTTTTCTTCCACAGCTTGAAGTCATTATTAAGCACAGATTTGTTAATTTATCAAGTCACTAAACCCGCATACACCGAATGAGTCACTGATATTTTAAAAGTGCATTTGACTTTTTTTGGCTTGAATAATAGACCTATTTTCACATTCTTTCACACTGCAATGATGTGAAAACCAGCACAGCAGCAGCGGAGAAACCTCTCTGTGTGTCTCTCTCTCTCGTTGTGACAGACAGACACTATCTCACAGAGATGTGTAGAGCAGACGCTGATTTCCCATCACTCGGTCTGCCGCTCTCGTCAGCTGTGATTAATCTGAGGGGTGCATACTTCACACTGCAGGCACAGGAGTGAGCGAGCGAGTGAACAGACGTGGCCCGGCTTTGCTCGGACGACGGCCGTGCTGTTTGTGTGTGCATGTTTTTCTCTCTCTCTCTCTCTCTCTCTCTCTCTCTCTCACTCTCTCTCTCTCTCGGTGTTCTCTCATCCATCTTAACGCAGGCATGCGAGACAGCTCAGCCTTGGCCCTGATTGGTTGCGTGTGTCTGTCAGATGAAGCTGACTTACTCACGGGATGATGTCATGTATTCTTGAGGGACATGAAGAATGAGCACCCTCCTAAGACACACACACACACATACACACTCCTCTCCAAAACCGCCCACAAATGACTACCTGTCTAGCTCAGCCTTGGTAAAGGAAGGCACTTGCCTTGTGAAGGCACCATTTATCTTTTCTCTTTGAGATTTGAGAATGTCCCACCGGAGGTACATAACAGCTTGATACTTGTTTAAATATCTAATAACAAATTTGGTTCAGATGGAGAAAAAGACCATTCCTGTCATGATACCTGCTTATTGATGTTTTCAGCAAAGTGGGGAGAGAAGCTCTTGAGAAGGCTGACCAGGTCTTTGTGAACATCGCTCCTTCTGTCGTAAGTATTCTCCTCTTGCCCTTGCTGGACCCCCTGTGAAATGCACACACGTCAGCCACGTGGTCCAGTGAGCGGGGATGCACTCAGGGGCTGGGTGTGGCCCACCAAGGTGCTGTGCACCCCTGACACATGCACCACAGTAGCTCTGTCTAACATCTAAGATTCACGAAATCCTCAAAATCGTAGGTGACAAAGCACTCAGAGGGCTTTGCCCCGCACATGCAAAAAATGAATACACTTAGACCTTTACAATCTCTAATGGTGTTTTACAACTAAAACACTTTTACCAACTCGAACCATTTGAGAGAGAGAGAGAAAAAACTCATTTTGGTGAAAAAATGGATTCATTTATTCCAGTATGTGAAAGTATTTGGTGTAGTGTGTAAAGTGTTCCATTTGATTAATTACACACACATTTTGGTCTGAGCTGCAGTTTGAAACACTTAGCATAGTTATAAACAGGCAATGCTGGCCCAGAACCACACTATAGCAAAGCAATATCTAAACTCCTCAATGTCTCTTACCTCATGATTGGGAAATGTGTCTGTGTATTTCTTTCACGCTTATTAGCAGACTGTTGGCACGTAGAAATGACCTTAGAACATTTGTATTCTTGATAGGCTGACACATTTCATTTGTAGGAAAACCCTGCTCTACCATTTAGCATCCTGATGGGATCAATCACCCTCTCACCACTCCACTCAGATTAGACCTACTGTGATTGTTTTCTTTTCTGAGTCTCAGACTGTCACAAAAGACTAGCACGAGAAAACTGTTTGACACAAAACATGTTCGGTCATAAATCAGACATAAATACATTTTCTGCTTTCTGATACACAGGAAACCAGTTCTGATGGCAATGACTTTAGCTGAGAAAACAGATTCTAAATGATTTATTGGGTAATTGCAGTATTTCTCACCGCATTGAGGAAGACTCCAGCAGTGCTGCAGGTGATGAAGAGTGGTTCTGAGTCAAATGGTTCAATGATGAGATAGGCGATCTCTCCATGCACCTGCCTCCATGGAGGTGAGTGGCAGCCATTGCTGAACTCATAATCTGTGGATTCGTCCATCAAGCACAAGAGCACAATGGTCTCTTTTAAGATGAGTGCATAACACTCATTTGGTACTGCAGCCAAAACCTTAAAAACTGAAGGTCTACAGAAGGTTTGGTGAGCAAAATTTTTAAAAAGTGCATATGAAGATGTTATATTATACATATAATTTCCCAAGTTTTTTAGATACAATTCACAGGGAAAATCACATCACGCATCACCTGTAGATCGTTCAAAATGGCTACCATATGTTTGATTTGTTCGACTGCTAAGTTAGAGTGCAATCATAGGCCCTCTACTCCTCAGCAGGTAAGAGATGTCTGTGCAATAAATGTTTCATTCTGGAAGGCTGAAAGAGTGCAGACACCCGTGAGCTGGGCTGTGGATCCCTGCCGCAGGGCTGCCAGCGAGGATGACTGATCGCTCTTCAGCATGGAGCCGATGCAGACAGCCCGGGTGAGCGTGCTGATTTCACCCCAAATAAATCTTGCTCTCCAAACAGCCCCGCCAATACTTCCACATGCTCCAAACCCACTCAGCGCATCCTATTTGGGTCGCCCCCTTCCCACATTATTTGCATAGAAGGTTCCAATTTGTCCCTGGTGTATGGGGACACATTTTTCAAATGTGGGCACATTCATCATTTGGAATTTGCCAGGCACGCTTCTCCACTCCAGGATCAGATAACTGTTATGCCACAGCAAATGTGTCCTTTCTTATGATGGAGAGGGTGAATTTGATTAATCTGTTCGTAAACAGGAATCTGACATATGTAATGGATTCCACAATGAAGGAGTTTAAACACATGCATTTTATATTTAAAGGATATTCAACATTGCCCACTAATGGCAGTGGTTTGAAGAGTGAGCGGAAATGAATGAGAAAAAGACAGAGAGACAGAAAGTGAACGAGAGACAGAAACAGACAGAGTGTGAGTGAGTGAGAGAGTAAAACATACCCATAATAGAATGCATTACAAGCAGCAGGCAAAAGTGAACTTGAAACAGAGTGAGTGACAGAAAGAAAGAGATGGGGAGCAGGAAAATGAGAGGGTGAGAGGCAGAGGAGAGAGGGTAACGCAAACCTGATGTGTAGCACACAGACTTCAGCACACTCTTCTCTCCTACAGCACACAAACTCTTCAGCAGCTCCACGTCACGTTTTACGGCAGCTGGACTCAGCCTGACCTCCCTGAACAAGCGTGCATGCAGACACAAACACACACACACACACACACACACACACACCATTTGCTGTTTAAACACAACGTTGTTTTGTATTGCTGCTGACTACAAAATACTGGCTCAAGCACAGTTAGCGTTTGGTGGTGTACTGTGGCTGGCTGTGATGCTAGTGTATCTGGGAGGCTGGTGAGTTCTGCCCTAGGCAGGACGTACTGTGCCAGCTGTTTGAGGGAGTTACTGAGGAGCTGTGTGTCCAGCTGCTGTAGGATGAGCAGCAGTTTGACTTTGAGCTGAGCCTCCCCTTTCTGGTTGTCCTCTTTCAGCTTGTCCAGCAGGCGCAGGGTAGACGAGTCCTCACCTTCCACCGTAGCAAAGCTTGGTCCCAGGATCTGTACCACTGGGTCTCTGTTAGCTGCATCAAAAAATCTGCCACTTCAGAAAGCTTTTACCCATTTTTTTCCTTTCATATTCATTTAAAGGGAATCATATATTTTGAATATATTTCCCATTCATTTAGTTTCAAAAAAGTATCTGAATCGGTCCTTCTATACCACCAAATGTCTGCTAATAACCTCAGATGCTCATATATAGAAACTCTATTTTTGGTTTTAAATTCAAGTTATCGACATGCATGCGCATTTACTAACGTGATAACTTGATAAGTCCAAGTTGCAATGACCACCTACTCTTTTGTTGTTAAACATAAACTAACCTGAGGGTCCACTCCATTACTTCACTGCAGCACTCACAAACAGGTATCATGAAGATGACGGCTAAAACACTGCAGCTGGTGAGCCTGAAGGCTTGCTGTTGGCGTGCATACCTTCCAAACAGGCTTGAACCTCCTTGAGCTTCCTGTTATGGATCAGCTGCAGCAGCATGGACAGCTGGCTGAAGCTGCGCACAGACACATGGGGAGGAGTCAGCTGGAGGAGTGGACGGCCGTCCCCATCCGCCTCCCTGGACTGCACACAGGAGCCACTGAAAGATAACACGAACATAACAAGCAGGTAATGATGGCAGGCTCTTAAGATAAAGGAACTGTGAGGATTGTAAGGAACTGATGAAGACTGCTGAAACTGTCAGTTAATTCTACCATCATCTAAACCGGGGATAACCAACTGATGCATTGATTATGCAATAGTTAAAAAAAGAACTGCACTTTTAATTCCGTTCATTTCTGAACATAAACAGATAAACATAACAAAATCACAGAGAGCTTTGTACATCTAACTGCACTTTTGTGGTTTATCAAGCGCCAGTAGTAGAGGGATAACGGCTGGCAGGAAAACAAAACAGGAAGGGGAAAAAACACAAGAATATTCTGTCACAGCGTCATCAGTGTCTCAGTCAACTGTTCAACAAATTCAGCATAAATGCAAACGCAGTCCTAATGGGTTTTAAGCGCATTACGAGCACAGCGACCACTTTCGACGTAACTTTATACAGACAGACTAAGTCCGCCTGGTAAGCTACCTTATGTCATACTCTGTATTGAAATCTGAAGCCTGCAAAGACGTTTTCCACTGCAGCGGTTCCTTGAACACATGCTTCGCCTCCTCAGGGTGTCTGGCGCTGAACTGTTCCACGAAACGCAGAATTTCCTTCAGTAAAGACTCGTTAAGAGGCGTGATCTCTAGCTTGCCTGTGGCAGTGCTCGCGGTGGTCCACTGAGCTGCGCACGAAAGAGCCAACCCCATGGCAGTAGCAAAAGTCCTAAAAATAAACGGGTATTTAATTATCTAGCTAGTACATAAAAGGAGTAAATTCGATAACTAGTTAGCTAACACAGTAAGGATGCGAGCTAGCTAGGTTAGGTTACCTAGCTAACCAGAGAGTTATCTAGGTAGCTAGGTTAACTAGCCTTACCTGCTGTGTAGTTCACTTGACTATTTAACAAAAAAGTAAGGCAAAACTGATTAAAAACGTTATCGGAAATGACCCAGAGTACTGTAACTATATGCAGTAATCCTTACAACCATACAGCCTTATCGTGGGATATGCTGTTAGGCAGGTAACAGTTAAGTTCAGTCGTTTTTGTCGTCTGTCACTGTTAGAGTAACCGAAGCGAAAACCAAGCGTAAATTACGGTTGCTAGGATACAGTCAACAACATAGAGCAGAAAAAGCGTTGCAGAAACAGTTTTCTATGCCTTTCTAGTTCAAAGATCTTATAAATATTAAATATTTGTTTAACTAGGATATTTCTGATAATGATTTTACTTTTTTATAATTCTTAGTTGTAGGATTTCCAGTGTCCTCACATAGATGAAGTAAAGGATTAAAGGTTAATCCTAGCAACTTCATAATGCCAAATGTTTGTGTTCTTTCTGGAGTTTCATGTCCATGAAACCACACATTTTAGAGACTCTTTATAAACTTCCTTTTTCTGTTGTTGCATGACTTGGCAGAGTTGTACACACAAACATCTGGTCAACAGAAAAGTCTCAAAATGTGTTATTTCCTTCAGCATTATTCATGCTGGACTTAAATGACTGGACTTAGGTTTCACTCATTGAAGTGAAGCTTAGGAACTCAGTGAATACACAATACCTATCGTCTGTCACATTCAGCTTGGAACACTTGTTTTTATTTATGTACACTGGTTGTGTAGAAACGTTTTTCCCCTTTACTTTCTACAGGAGTCCCTCACTTAAAACATCCTTTAGAAGACTGAAAAATGTATTTTGACCTAAACTTTCTCTCATTTATTTTAGGAGAAGGTATTTGCTCCAGACCCTGACCACAATTTACAAAATCAGTGATGTATTGTTTCCACAGAAAAGAAATGATATGTTAGATTCACTTAATCAAATCTGTCACCCACAATGAAATACAGGTATTTTCCAGTTTCAAAATTCATCACAGATAAACAAAGCCGTAGACTGGCCTTTTTAATTCAAGGAAGCACTGTTTCTGTCCCTCTCAGATAGAGGCATAAAGAAAACAAGCAGTGGTGTAGGCCTGGGCCTTTGATCTGTAGTCATGCACATATCTGTCTTTGGCCTCCTGCAGCAAACTGCTTGATTTCAAACTGGAAGCCATAGCCATGGTTCACACAAGCATACAACTAATGATACAAATGCAGAACAGCGTGTGTGTGTGTGTGTGTGTGCACGCCCAGACTCTGATTTATACATATAGTCCAGACATGTTTTCATTCGATTTTCAAAAACCCACTCTTTTATCCCCGGCCTCACTGAATGGGTGTAAATCAGTCCTGTTGATCCTATTGTATGGCAGCTGTTTGGCAAACGCAGGACTCTCTGGAAAGACAGCAGAGAGGAAGAGGGAGCCAGAGAGAGAGGAGGTATTGTCAAGGCTCTTTGGCCATGAAATGACTGACTGACTCTTTCTGGAGTTTTGTCACTCTTCTCTCTCCTCAGTAGTCATTTAAACATGACCTGTCTTTTTTCTTTCTACTCTCTGCATACTTCAAGAGGACAGGTCTGTACTACCGTACATCTAACCATCTAGAACGCCCTAGAAGAAAGATCAGGTCTGCATTAAGTATATATACTGGTGGAGGAAAACTGTACTCTAGGTGGAGTCAGGTGGAGGAAAACTGTACTCTAGGTGGAGTCAGGTGGAGGAAAACTGAAGGCACTCCTGTCTCCCCTGCCTCATGTTCTCATTAGCAGTACTAATTGGTGTTAGTTAAGCTGGAGAGGTTAAGCACAGTGATCTGGCCCACCAGAGCTTCCTCTGAATGTAAACACATTGAGCCTGCGGTTAGAAGCACCTGCACACACACACACACACACACACACACACACACACACACACCCCTCCCTTCCCCCTGGCCCCACCCCCCACCGTCTCAGCCATCGACTCGGCTCTCGGCATAATAAACAAAAGTGGCGTCTGGCACGGGCAAGCAGAGGCGCTGATTGAGCAGGAGCGGGGGTGCGCTGCGGGAGATTTACGACGCGCCGGGCCGCTTCAGAGCACGGACGGCGTGATTGCGTCCGTCCGCAGTCATCTCCCCACTCTCCAAACAGCCCATTAACAGGGAAGTCAGGCCGAGGGAGAAATATACACATGCGTGGGGAGTGATGAAGTGGCGAGGCCTACTGGAGTTACACTCGAGAGCGAGGAGAGGAGCCCGTGGCTCGTGGCCGGAGCAGCCTGGGCTGGGCCTATGGCTTACACTGCACTCAGAGTCATTATTTTGTGGAAAGCAGCACTCAGGCTTAGCTTAGCAGGGTAGAGGGCAGCTGGACAGTGAGGTTATGCAGAGGATGCCCAAGTCAGTACGGTTACACAGAGAACACCTGAGTCATTACAGTTACACAGAGAACGGCTGAGTCAGTACGGTTACACAGAGAACACCTGAGCTAGTACAGTTATACAGAGAATACCTGAGTCATTACAGTTACACAGAGAACGGCTGAGTCATTACAGTTACACAGAGAACGCCTGAGTCAGTAAGGTTACACAGAGAACGGCTGAGTCATTACAGTTACACAGAGAACGCCTGAGTCAGTACGGTTACACAGAGAATGCCTGAGCCAATGTGGTTACAGGAAGAGAAAGTGTGAATCAGGGCTGATGCTGGATGAAGTAATGAACTCCCTGAAGCTGATCACACACTTGTAAAAAGTGTGTGTGAGAGATAGGGCAGGGTAGGAAAAGATAACACAAAGGGACACATTAGGTCTGTGACAGTCTCTTAAAGAGTAGATGGATGCACTTCTGCTTCAAGTTTTAATGACTTCATTAAAGAGATGATGTAAGATCAGTGAACAAGATGATCTCATAATTCCTTTCAGAACACTGCCCATTTAGTGGTTCCTGTGATGGATTTCTGGGTTATAACATCTTTAAAGGCTTTCAGAATAATGATAATGGGTACAACATTTGAAGAAATCAAACAAATTCATTTTATGGAATATTTATCTAGGCAGTTGTACAGGTAAGGGTGAGTATGTGAAAATGCTCAAGCATTGGAAGGTTTGATGGGACAGACGGGTGCTTGCACACACGCACACACACACACGCACCCTGGTGCCAAAGAAAACCACTCTTAATATTCCACAGCAGACAAAAGCAGGCCTCAGAGCGTCCCTGTGTTTATGAAGCACTATGTGATAGCTTTCACGGCTGCCGCACATGCACATCAGCTTCCTTTAACCTGAAGGGGGGGGGGGGGGGGGGGGGGGGGGGGGGGGGGGGGCGGCGGGCCGGGGGGGGGCGGGGCGCCGGGGGCCGGAGGG
>JAOYMR010000011.1:11424628-11438308 GCA_025802075.1 Tenebrosternarchus preto
TCAGTGTTCACGAAGGCCCCATGCTATAAAGCTAGGCATTATGGGCTGTTCAGTGTTCATGAAGGCCCCATGCTATAAAGCTAGGCATTATGGGCTGTTCAGTGTTCATGAGGGCCCCATGCTATAAACCAGAGGCATTACAGTCAATTACTTCTATACTAACCCTTCCCTCTGCGCTGTGAAAACATCATCAGATACGACTGAAAATGTTTGCTCTGTAACAATGAGCATCGCAGCACAGCCCTCTCACAGAGGTAAACCTGCAATTGTGGCTTGTGTGTGTGTGTGTGTGTGTGTTAAGCTCTTTGGTGCCTGTGCTTTCTTTGGAGGAGAAGACTGACTGTCAAATACAGATGTTAAAAAAGAGATTTATGAATATATGGATTTATGGAAAACCCAATAATGGTTCTTTCTGACAGCATATATCAGAGGGCTGCTCTCTGTTTGTTTGTTTAGGTGTATTAATTTTTTCTTGCTTAATTCCCTTTGCTAAACCAACTTTTTACCATATATGTTTGCAGATATGGAAACAGGCTGATCTTGCAGGCCACAAGCTCAAGTCATGTATCTGAGAAAATCACATCATCACTGAATTAAATAATTCCAACCATTGAAAGACTTAAGTCCAAAATGTCTACTGGGCTATTTTTTTACATATTTCATGCTGCCACTTAGCAGAGAAAAAAAAAAAAACATTTCACAGCATCCAAAATGTGATATCATGACCAGTTTTCCAAAGCACCAGCCAAATTTGACATCATAAAGACTTAAATAGTCAAACCCTGCAAAACTTAGTGTACCCACTAAATGTAAAACCACCATTTGTCCATACAAAAGATGTTTGGTGATATTTAGACTAAAACAAACTAACACAATATTACACAGGATTTATAAAACAAAACAACACTTTCTTCAGTATGTTCTCTTTTTAATGCGCTCCTTTCCCCTTAAGTGTATGTGGTCTTCATTTCTAATTCTCCACGGCCTTAATCCACACTGCATCTGGCTCTGTTTCCCCAGGGGCCAGTCTTCCACCCACGCACTCATCTCTCCTGGTGATATCTACTGCTTCTACTATTTCAAAGCCATTCAACATGTTTGAGCTAAAACACAGATCTTAACTCTCTTTCCTCTCCTGCTCCATTTAATTATTATTTTGAGTGTGTGGCTAGGGGGAGGCGGTCTCGGTTTGGCACAGTCCACGACACTAACGTGTCAGGGGTTTTAATACAATTTGACTTTTGTTTTAGAATCTTTGCAGGCAGACATCAGAGGTTTGCTCACTCAGTGCTTCCCTTCCGTACCATAGATGAACATATACAGATGTTTGCATCTGACTGTATTTGACTACCATGTGGTGTAGTACTTTCTTACTTTAACTGGTTTTAAGCTGGTATTCTGCACTCAAATCTAAAGACTGAACAGTTTTAGAGTGAGATGTTCCACTAATAGTGTCATTTAGGCCTAAAACGAGACTTAATCTTCATCAAGAAACTAATGGACTACCAATGACACCAACATATCTTACAGGACAGAGACAGTTTGTGTGTGTGTGTGTGTGTAAAAACCAGAATGAGGAAGGCAGAACAAGTAAGAGAACTATGTGCAAGAAGGCAGAGGGACGATCTGTAACGGTGATATCAGCCTGTGGCACCATGGAAAAGCACTTAGAGTTACATGAGACATTCCTGGAGTTTCCTGAGATCACAAACACTACAGCATTCACTAAAAGCAGCAGTGTGATCAAAGCAGGCCCCGTGTCTGCACGTTCGGCAGCTACTTGCAGAGGTTTCCACGTTTACCACTCCACACGTCTGGCTGAAGGGGCGAACAAGACCTGGCGGCATGCCCCACTGCTAACTGCAGGACCCACAGGGGGACCAGCTGGCTTCTGGGACCTCAGGCAGCCTGCTGAAGACAAAAGGGAAGGAATGAATTCACAGAATTTCCTGATAGCGCTAGCAAAGTGCAATTGATTTAGACCACACAGCCCTGAAAGTGTACAGAGAGACTTTGTTGACTGTGGCTGTTAGTGTTTGAATTTGAGTTATGATATACTGCATTTCCTAACAGATCTCAGCTGGTACTGGGGGACCTCAGCTTCTCAAACACAAGCACTTCCTAATTTCATCTAACCTTCTCGTTTCTTCTCTGTTCACTTCCCAGGGCACATTATTGCCCATCACTGAAAATGTCTTGCTAGCATTGGCCATCACGGTATCTTCCTGCCATTTCTCATACCTATGGAGCAAGAAGACTGGTTCTTACATAGGTCCGCAATACCTCCTGCCAAAAGGGAAATCTATTATACATCTAAACCACCAGAATAACAGAACCATAAGGTCAAGCCTTCATGCCTCTGAGAGAAATTCTGGGTAAGTATCTAAACACAGATGGGAGTTTTTTTTTTTTACCTGTGGGTCTGCACTTCTTTGGGACAGATTCCCAGTCATGCAGGAGTCTGCCTAACACATCTCCAGCTCCCAGTCACTACAGCGGAGGGCGTGTTTTACTGTGTGTTACGTCAGCTCATAAAGGGACGTGACCCGCTAGAGTGTGGAACGTGCACACGCTCCTCTTCTCTACCGAACCCACTCCCAGTTCAAGTGGTGTTGGAACAGCAGAACGTATCTAGACTTCCATCTCGCCTCTTAATATACTGATAGAGGGAGACAAAGAGAAAAGCGGAACATGTGAGACTGAGTGAGAGATGTGGTTCTGCCAGAGGTTTATACAGTTACAATCTGCCAGTATGTCATAATGCAATCAAGAGAAGGGTTTGTTTTATCATTCTGCGGTGAACCAATCGGATTATTGCTCTATGAACACTCACAGTCCGTCTGTCCCACCCCCCCCCCCCCCCCACACACACACACACACACGTGTCTACAGAGTAGGCTGACCTGAACACCTCTGTAAAACATGGCGCCATTGACTCCTCCTCTGAGGCCACAGTGGGCAATTTTGTACAAGTTGTGTGCTTTGTCAAAAATGTGGAAACTACAGACCACGTGTGTGCACAGGCTTCTGGCAAGTGCTCAGTGTGTGTGAGTATGTGTGTGTAAGCTGTGTGAGACTATTTGTTGGTTGATCGTGGTTGACAGCGTGTCATTATTTCCTCTGGTCATGTCAAAGTCTGAGGATACGCAGTCACAGCTAACTAACAGTGTACCTTGTGTACATGTGTGTGGGTGTACATTACCTCAGTGACCCACTCTGGGAGTCAAGTTTGAGCTACATCTAGCTTGGGCTTCTCGTGTGTGTGTGTTGTGCTTGAATATAAAACAAAAGCAGACAGATGACACAATGGTGTCCACACACTCTACCAAAGCTCTAAAATGGACCAGAGAGACAGTTAGGCAACTAAAACATTTTAGAGAATTCAAGAACACAAGAAAAACATGCTTCGTAAAAGAAAACAGGCTGAAAATTCTCTTATATGCCAACAATGTAAATGCAAAATGCCCTCAGTGTGGGTGACAAGTTGCATTAAATATATTAAAGGATGACGAACAAGGAAAGCAAAATGAGCCACTGAAATGTAGCAAAACCTCTGGAGAACAGCTATAGTTACACACGAGCTGCTTCCTGACATAAGCACCCCCAGCCGCCCATGTTAGCTGTGTGTGGACTTATTCTGGCCAGGTAATTAGCATTGCCGACGTGGAGGGCGAAAGGGCTCCTCAGAGAACAGTGAGGGAAAGTTTAAGAAAACAGGAGGTGGACGGATCTGCCTTCGCTTAGCCATCCGTAGGTCACCCGGACATTCTCAAGCCCCCCCATCGTCATTCCTCAAACTTCGCCAGTACGTTCCCTAAATGACTTCCGTGATTTCCCTGAACGGTGTGTGCAAAGCCAGCCTTGGTCAAGGTGCTCAGCCACCACTGTCACTAGCCCTGTCTTTACATTTTCAATGTAATCCCCTGACACCAACTGTATATTGTCTAAATACTGTCAGTGTGCTGTACAGAATTGTTAATCTGTTCTCCTAGGACTGTCCTTGTGTTTTTGCAGTGCAGGCCGTGAACCCGGGTTCAGCTGTATACACCGCATGTCAGAGGAGTCTGGGGCCTACAGATGACCACAGAGGTAAAAACATGCCGCACAATGAACTTTTAACTTCAGCTGTTTTTGTACAGCAAAACTGAGATACGTGTGCAAAAACACGCGCACGCACACACGCACACACACACACACACACGCACACACACAAACCATAGCACATGCAAAGCAGATGTGTGTGAACAAGCCCAGAGGCCTGTGCACCGTGTGGAGAGGTGAGGATGGAGGAGAGTGCTCCATCCTGCCCTCATTTCTCTGTTCCATGCATGGTTTAATTGGGTGGAGCAGCTCAAGGCAATGCAGGTCTATAGGCCTTCATATTACAGACATGAGCTAATGTGGAGGTCTGATAAACAGAAGACAGTTTTCTTTTTTCCACTTTCCCTCATTCTACCAGTTCCATTGTTCATTCTTTTCTATCTTTAATTTTTTTTTCCATCTGTCCCTTTTCACATCGAGGTGTCCCTTTGTGAACCGTCTCTGTGTGACACACATCTTCGCAGTCCCTCTGGTCCAATGAGAATGTCTGCTAGGTCAAAACCCGCCCAGTGCAACCCATGTATTACCATACAAAAGAGAACACGTGACAATAAACAAATAAATCAATGGCTGAAACAAATGAACAGAGAGATGAATGAGTGAAGTATGGAGGGAGATCAATATTCAAGTCAGTTCAAAATTTATTTATATTGTGCTTTTTACAACAACCAGTGTCTCAAAGCAGCTTTACAGATGTCTGAGTCCAAGCCTCCAGTGATCAAGCCAAGGGTGACAGAGGCAAGGAAAAACCCTGAGAGCAAGAGGGAGAAACCTTGGGAGGAACCAAGACTCAAAAAGGGTGGAGGGGGGTCCTCCTCTGGCCGACCATCGGGTACCACAATAACATTACAGTAACAGTAACATAACAACAAAGTCTATCCGTCAGACCCCCTCTTGCCAGGACTCCAGCTCCACTACAACTCCCCCTCTTTCGCCAGGTCTCCATAAGAGACCAGGATGCTCGCTCAGGTACTGTGGAGTGTGATCATTTACTGCTTTATAGGTAACTAATAGTATTTTATAATCAATGCAAAAATGCAGTGAAGATAAGATGGGTGTGATATGTTCATATCTTGTAGTTCTAGTAATGACTCTACCTGCTGCATTCTGGACTCACTAAAGTTTGCTTATGCTCCCACTGGAACATCCAGACAGCAAGGCATTACAATAATCCAACCTGGAGGTAACAAAAGCATGAATAAGTATTTCTGCTTCATGTAGTAACATTATATTTCTTAACTTGGCAATGTTCCTGAGGTGAAAGACTTTCCTAGTGATATTATCTATTATCTTCAAGTGACGTCAAAGATTGGAGTCAATAATCATACCAGCGTGTAACTGCAGGACCATCCAGAGTTAACTGCAATCCTTCCGTCTACTTTGCAAACCTGTGGTCCAATTACAAGTCCTTCTATCTTATCAGAATTTAAACTTTAAGAATTTAAAAAAGGAATTTTCTCAGCATCCACTGCCTAATGTCCTCCACACATTCCTCTACTTTACCGAAACGTATAGCTGCATATCATCAGTATAACAGTGGAAGCTGGCCCGTGCTTATGAATAGTCTGCGCAGAAGAGTCACCATTTACATCAACAAACTGATAATGATCTGTCAAGTAAGACCTTGGAAAGTAAGACCTTGGAAAGAGCAGTTCCTTTAATTCCAGTCTTATTTACTTATATACTTAAGTTTTATTTTAGTTTTTCTCCATTGTTTTACTGTGGATTTTTACCTGCGAATTACGTGTTTCACAGGATTGTCCGTTGCTGTAGGCTCGCTGTTTGATGTGCTGCTATCTCTGTACACTGATTCCGGCCTAACAAGAGCTTTTCCACTTCACATCATACTCGGCACCAACCTACTCCATACGGGCAAATCTCCACTCCCTCATATGCTGTAGTGTTAACATCCTCATTATGTCTTGATACATGGATATAACTGCTTTATCATGACGTATTTTCGCGATTGTGATCTGTAGGCAAACGTGAATTATTAGAGGTGGCTGTGTTAGTGTTAGTGTCAGTCCGACCGACACAGAGTACCTTCAGGGTTCACACACCAAATTAGCTCTAACTAGAGAGAGACATATAATTCAGAATGTAACATGAATCATGAATCATTAAATTCCCTTACAGTTAGTATGTTAGGATGAGCGTTAGCCAGCTATCGGCTGTTGTAACTGCCATGTGTTTGCTGATGTCCATCCTGAAGCTCTTTACCGGATTGACTGTGTCGCAAAGGCTTTTCAGTTATTCTGTCTATGACTGTCCCCTATACTGCCGGCGAACTTTTGCAGCTAAACAAAAATTGCAGGCTTCCTCTTGTCGTATTCCACAATTGTTTAAGATTCAGATTCAGAAATACTTTATTGATCCCAGAGGGAAACTGCATCAGCTTTGTTATAGCACGCTGTCACAGCTATATACATCTCGGCTCCTGTCGCACTGCACCAACTTTGATCTGTTATACTGCCGATGCTGGATTTATTCCTTGCATTTTGAGCCTAACTCACCGTCTTCCGAAAACGCAGCGCTCTGTGAAAGTTGAAAGTTCCTAGACTCTTTGACTCGTCTCTCATGTACGACTCTGACTCAGATATACCCTCAAAATTCGCTCTACTCAACGTACACTCCCTTAATAATAAAGCAGTTTTCTTAGCTGATGTTGTAACAGATAATAACATTGACTTTTCTGATGACTGAAACTTGGCAGCAGCCAGGTGAATATATGCCATTAAATGAAGCTACGCCTCCTGGGTTTCAATATATTGATAAGCCACGTACCACTGGCCGTGGAGGTGGACTGGCTGTGCTCTACCGTTCTACCTACAGGGTTCTTTCAGTGTTTGTTTATTCAACATCTTTTGAATGCATTTCTTTCAAATTAGCTGGGTCGAAGCCCCTACTGGTTTTACTGGTTTATCGTCCACCTAAATAGAATTCTGTGAATATTTTTCTGTCTGAGCTTTCTGAACTGCTAGCTTGTGTGGGGTCGGACGGTAAGCCAATCTAGGCTGAGAGCTCTGGCACATTACTGATACAATTACAGACAGTACCTGGTGTGAATGTGCGTTTTATGCGGTAGCACGGCAGAATGCATCTATTTTGGCTAATACATATTTTAAACAAGACGAGGAAATGACCTGAGAGCTTGACTGTAAACATATAACTGTATTTTCTTTATTTAAACCAAATGTTAGTATATCAAGTGTGTGGCCACTGTAATGAGTAGGTCCCGTTACATTCTGAATGACCCCTACTGAATCTAGCATGGACACCACTGCTGTTCCCAGATTATCTTCAAGATTATCAAAATTAATATTAAAATCTCCAACAATTAATGCCTTTGTCTGCAGAAATGACCATATTTGAGATTAAATCTTCAAATTCACAAAGAAATTCAGAGTATGGCCCTGGAGGTCTGTAAAAAATAAATAGTGAGATTAACTGCGTAGACTTGGTCATTGTGGATACGTATGTTATGGTAGTATTAAGAACCTAAAATGAGGTAAAAATCTGCTAAGGCACATTTGGAGGAAGAAAAGGACATCTGAGCCAGCAGCATGAATATTTCTCTCAATCGCTCTCTTCTGGGGAAATATCAGACTTCAGTAGTAATCTGATTTTACAGACTAGTACTGAACTCAACCCAGGGGGGGAGATCACCCACGCACCCACCTCCAGTTCTTCTCTGCAGAACACATCCTCTGCTTCGGATCGCCGTGGGACCGATCGTGACCCAGGCAGGGAAAACGGGGGTCGAGAGAAACTCATGCTGGCCTTTCAGAATATCAGGACAAAGGGCCAGTTAAACCAGCTCTCATGACTTCCAATGCACCGCAGGGACAAGACAGAGAAACTTCCTGAGAGCACCACTGGACGGTGTCCTGCGTGGTTACCGCCTCAGCCCCGTCTGGCTCTCTCTCAGCCACCCACTCAGATACCGGCTCATCTGAAGCAGTGGTTTATTAGGGTATATTTATACAAAGAAAATAAAAAGGATTGAGGAGGCAGGAACAGACAGACAGACACACAGAGTCAGACAGAAGAAAGCTTGTGTCTTGTCAACCCATTTGCAGGATGGAGAAGCATTAGAGGATTTGGTGAAAGAGGCCAGCATCCTGCTGGGTGGCTTCTGAGGTTGCTAAAAAACTGACTGGAAAAACCTCTCTCTGGTTTCAGACTCTGCCTCTTTGACCCAGCAGGTCGTTGTCTTAAGCCGGGAAACAGTGATCAGGAACAAGTACCTTGGTGGTGATGTAATGCTGTAGACAAGGTACAGACAAAAAAGAAACATTGTATATTATATATTGTATATTATCTTAAATCAGTAACACCGATACCCGTTCTAACCCTTGTAATCTAGAATGCAAATATAACTTGCTGCGAATATAAGAGGGAGAGAGAATAAGACAGATAAAAAGAGAAAAATGAGGGGAAAAAGAGAGACGGAACAAGTTCTTCAGTCCAAAGAAAGTTGCGTGTGCGGCCCTGGTGAGGCGTTTCTCCAGTTCCTGTAGATTATTAGTGGCAATGTGGCAGAAACCGAATCTGGAAACATGCATTCCCCTTTCGCCCACTATGGACGAAGACCCCAGTAAGGCTGACGCAACATTCACTGCTCAGAGAGACATGTTTGCACACTGAGCCTCTGTCTGAGCTCATAACGCATGGCTTTGCGGAGCATATGCCCACCCACAAAAGGCTACATATGATCCCCGATTCCCCTTCTACATTACATCCACATATCAAAACATAACATCCATACAATCCCAGAATGCTCTATGTCTGAATCGCTTCCATTGCTTACCCAGTGGCCTGCAGGTCACCCCAGGGCTGCTCACTCTGGTCGAATGGATGCTCAGACCAAAGTGCTGAAGTCATAGGAAACCCATCACTGGGTGGACGTCAAAAAAAAAACAAAAAAAACAAGTGGACGTAAGTGGAGAATGAGTGAGGAACAGGGTTGGACTTCTCACCCCGTTGCTCACTCACAGTGATCAGTGGGCTGGTTAAGTGAGAAGGGCAGGAAACCATTTCTCCAGGTGGAGCTTCACAGCCTCCAGCAGACAGGCTCAGAGGGGAGACGGTAGACATGCCAGCTTCACTACAACTCACCTCCTCTCGCCAGGCCTCCAGGTCCACTACAACTCACCTCCTCTCGCCAGGCCTCCAGGTCCACAACAACTCGCCTCCTCTCGCCAGGCCTCCAGGTCCACTACAACTCCCTCATTTCTCCCAGTCATTCCTCTCCTCCTCACCCTCTTCTTTCTCCTGCTTAGAGATAGAGAGGAAGTGGGACACTCCCAAAGACCTTGAGTGGAGGAGTAGAGACCACTGTCACACTTTGTCTATTGTTTCAGAACAGCTGCCCCACATCTGAGCCAATACACAGTGAAGATGTCTTCCAAGTCTGTTAATTGGGGAGTGGTCTAGATGGAACACACACACACACACACACAGACACACACACCCCTACTTCTTTCTGCTTAACCTTTTCCCCCCTGCGCTCATTCTGGTTTTGTAATAACAAAGCATCTCACTGATGGTATATGTGTTTAAGCTCCAGCTGGACAGGCACTGGTGGTACGTGATCAATAACTCATGGTCAGATGAAAAATAACTAATATAGATTCATCAAAGTACTGCAGACCAACAGAATGACCTCAGAAGAGACCAGTTTATTCAACACATTCATCATTGGATTGTATTTTATGGGTGTGATAATAAAGGAGACTGCACTGCCATCTAGGATGAAGGACACAGTAAACAAACTTAAACAGGGTCGCTCCACCTAAATCATTTATTGAAGACAAGTGCAGCAGACAGAGATACAAGAGTGAGACCCAGAGACTACAGAGGAAATGGAGGATCAAAAAAAAAAAACAAAAAACAACAGAGATAGTTAAGATGAAGCCATTTTGAGACTGTAACTGCTAATGTGACGAGTTTTTCAGCCTTGTAATAAGAAAACATGGCCACCGCATCTGTAACTGCCTCACATTAAACCAGCCTCTCCTGAACACCACGATGTTATTAACACATCTCATGAGAGCTTATAACGCCCATGTGACATTCAGCATGTCACTGTGTGCGACATGCAACTGCCCTCCTGTCTGCTGCTCCAAGATGCTTTTAAAACATGGACGATTAGGGCATCGTTTATGTAAAAAAAAAAAGTAGATAAACCCCTGAAAAATATTAAAATATATTAATTTTCTAATTAAATATAACTACATAAGAACCCCTGAAAAGAACGAATCAAAATTCTGTTTTAAATGTTTTGTCAATATCAGATCAACACTGATATGTCTGTGCAGTATACCAGTGACGGGGACACCGAGTTCTTACAAAAAGCATCACCCAGTGAGAAGACTTGAAATGCAAAAACATTTAAACTTTTCCAAAGCTTCAATAAAATAAAAAAAAAAGTACACTGATCACAGAAAAATAATCATCACTTTGGTTTCTATAAACTAGCGTTAAAATTACACTGTGTGAGCGGCCAGTGCCACCTAACCACTTGATTGGCAGCACATACACACCCACCCATACATCCACCCACACATCCACCCACACAGCAGCTGCTAACAACACCTGATGACATTTGAATATAATTAGATAGTCCAGTCCAGCTATGTTGACCGAGTACCAACACAAAACCATAATTCCTTCCTTTAGTGTCGCAGGGAGCCCAAAACCCCTATCAGAGACCTATTAAAATAGCACAAGGCATCCCTGCCACCAGAGGAAAAGCTGAGTCAGAAGAGTTCTGCCCTGGTCCCTGGGTTTTTCCCTGGTGTGTCCCGAGGGGGTGAGGTTGCACCTCCTTTAGGAGTGCGTCCAGCTCACGGGGACCCACAGCGACTCCGTCTCCAGCTTTCGCAGGGCAATCTTGAGCTCGTTGAAGGCAGTAGATAGGTCGTCGTTGACGATGACCTTCTCAAAGAGGTGACCGTACTGGTTCTCCATCTGCTGAGCCGTGTTGATCATCTCCTGAAAATCCTCCTCCTGGGGGGAGGGTCAAAGAGTCCATTATAATCCAGTTAAATAATACAGGATTCTTCACACTAATATGCAATATGCTCATAAACAAACTAACAAATGATTGTTTCCAGAGTCTGGAATGGACTGAACCTCCAACCAAGGAATTTTCATGGACTCCCTCAAATCCAGAGTCCATAAAGAGAGCTATACTTTTCATTTTTAGTAAAAGTTTGTTAAAAGGCAGAAATGTAGAAAATATCTACTACAGATCTATAAAGCATAACAGTGATACTTAATGTTTTAGTGAAGTGGTAGCCAGTCCTGATATAGTTTGAGGTCTGGATCTGAAGCAGTTGAATTGATGGTGCTCACCACAGGTTTACAGAACCGCACATGTGAATGCCTGAAAGACTCCTAACCACATCAGTCACCCACATACGCATAATATTCTATCCTCTTGAACAACGGTCAGTCACAGACACAGACAGACTGATGCTGGATTGTAATGCTTCAGTCTGCGAGGAGATGAGATGAACCTGTACTGCACGCACTTTATGGAGTGTTTATGTACGCAATACACAGCCCAGAGAGTTGGCTTGCAGCAAAACGCTCTGGACATTCACTCAGTGTTTTCTGTAATCGAAACGCATCTTATTCTATGTGAGCCTCCCAAAGGCTGCCCAACCAGGCGACAAACGCTGAAGAAGAAGAAAAAAAGAGAGGACAGATACAAATCTTCTCAACTACATGCACCTTATATAATAACCGCCACAGTCATTTCCTCAGAAGACTGAGTATCTATGGCCGCTGATCCAAGCTGTTGCTGATCTTTTGGGTCTCTCTGGGCTTGTGGGCCGTGCTTTAGTGCTTATGCAGGAGAGGCCCGGCCGTATCGCTAATCTTAGCGAGCGTGACATGGTCGGTGTGGCTTTACTGATTTAGAACAGGTTTTTATTGGACAAAAACCCGGCAGCCGCAGAAGAGCGAGAGATATGGGACGGCGTTCTGCCCGGTGACTAAAACGCAGTGGAGAAGGCAGATCGAGGACGTTCAAACATACAGTGGGTTGTTCGGCCACTGAAGCAGCAGGAAAAAGACCCGCTCGCTTAACGGGCTGTAAAAATGAAGAAATGGTTCACGTTCAGGATCGGACTGCAGTTAGCTCTCGTTCCTTTCCGCTCCACACTACATCTCCAGCACCAGCAGATTTCTCTCCTTCCTCTGTATTCAATATTACACATCTTTGTTTTTTTTCCACTCTAGGCTTTTCTTGGTGAAATAATGGTTTTTGAATGATGAGTCCAGGTTTGGTTAAAGATATTTTCATCCTGTCTCTTAATATATCTCCTTCTCTCATCAAAGCAAACATGCTTGATTATTAAAAGTCTTCTTCATGGACTTAAACAGTACATTTGTTTTTTTTTACTGATTTAAATAAAGTGCATGTGCCCTTTACATTAAACCAATTTCAAAAAGAACATATCTGGTACGGCAATATGTCCCTGTTTTAATACTAGTTACAGTGCTTGACTGAGGTGACAAAAGAATTCTCAGGAGGGAGAAACAAACAAACACTGGTTTCTGCTTGAATTCTACATGATGAAATGTGAAATTTCAACTGGCTTTACCCATCCATGACTGATGACACATTTATGAAACTTCACCTCTAGTAATTTTAAAAAGAAAAAACACAGTTCTTACAGAAGAAAAAAAAAAAAAAGAGAGACAGAGAGATGAGAAATAACCAATGTTATACAAGTGGTATTAAAGAGAGAAGAAGTGAGAATTCATCTGGTAATGCTGGAACAATGCAAGGCCTGTTCTGGAGCTCTGACCCAGCCCAGCTCAGCCCAGCCCAGTCCAGTCCAGCGCGCCTGTCCAGGGTAAGAAAAGTGGCGAGACAAAGTAGGCTGGTGACATTTTCAGCAGTCAAGGTTTCCTTTTCATTCCAGGAATGGGGAAAGCGCGTGTGATTAACAGTGTCGGTGTGTAGAAGGTGGCAGGAGTGTGACGACACGGGGGTGGGGTGTGACTCAGCTGAGTGTTAAATCCACACTCTTCCAAATCCAATGCTCATCCTTAACAGGTACATCCTTGTGTGTGTGTGTGTGTGTGTGTGTGGGGGGGGGGGGTGATCATAACATGAGCGTGAAGGCTGAAGAGGGGTGATTTATATGACATGACATCCATTCTAGTTTTTGTGAAACTGTAATTATGTCTCAGGGTGAATGCAAGTGTGCATGTCTGTATGGAGGAATAACCAGGCCTTGTGCTTCAGCTGTGCAGATGGAGAGAAGCCCGTTTCCCCGCCTGCTGGGTGTGTGTAAGTGTCTGCTGTTGTTTCTGTTTTGGCAGCTGATCCTGTGATGTTGAAGCAGCAGACTGAGCTGTAATAACTGCAGCTCTGATCAGCTTCACACTGCCTCTGCAGCCCAACCAAACACACAAGAGTGGCTGCAGAAAGCCCTTGGATACGAGCTGACCTTTGCTTCGTGCACCTTCCAGAGTCTGTGTGAATGATGGCTGTGTATGGGTGCAGGGGGGAGGGAGGGAGGGAGGGAGAGAGAGAGAGAGAGAGAGAGAGAGAGAAAG
>JAOYMR010000011.1:11441402-11454707 GCA_025802075.1 Tenebrosternarchus preto
ACCACACCACACTCACACACCCACACACACACCCACACACACACACACACACACACACACACACACACACACACACACGCGCGCGCGCGCACACCCGTGCACGCATATGCCAAACAGAAACCCAGACTAAAATGACTAAAATAAGACACGACTCTGGCTGGAACAGATAAACTGCTCAAAGCCTGAGGGACATATGAGGCAGGTTTTTTTCTCCCCAGCTCGCCGCTGGAGCGCGTCGCGCCGGCAGGCTCCTCACCGTGAAGGGCTTGGCTGAGCCCTTGTCATCTTTGCCCGAGAGGATCTTTGCACTCTTCCTGGACTCCTGCAAACGCTCGACTGATGGAGGCTTCACAAAGACCACGTAGGGCTTAAACTCGGCTGTGCGAAGATGCTTCAGTGTCTGTGGAGAAGGGGTGAGGTCAACAAAAAAGAAAGAGAGAAGGGGTGGTGGGTGGAGACGCACCATCAATAGACCATCAATCACACCATCATAAACTGGCGTGATACTGGACACCATCATGCACTGTTGTTATTAGACCCCATTACATTTTCAAACATAACAAAGCAAAATCATTCATACTGAGTTGAACTGATATGACACTGGGAATGGAGGCCTGCACTACAGAAAACCCTCATTACTTTCACGCTGTTTTATTAAACCCAAACTCAGAGAGAGAGAGAGAGAGAGAGAGCGAGCGAGAGAGAGAGAGCGAGAGCGAGAGAGCGAAACATGTACTGAAGGAGAGAGCACAGGAGATGCAGAATGCTGCCTGAAGTAAACGGACGGTGAACAGAACCTCTGGCACTGTTCCTTTCTCGCTCGGATGGAGACGAGAAGCAGCCCCTGGACCTCCAGCGCGTGGCTGGGCTGCGGGTGCAGGGAGTCGACTCGTGACCTGCCGTGCGCTGGCTGCCTGAGCAACTGGAAGCTGCCGCGCGTTTTTCCATGTAAACGTTGCACAGGGACCCAGCGCAGAACGAGGTGCCACGTGAATCAGCCGTGCTCACATGGCTTGTTTTGCAGGCTCGTCTCTGCGGTACATTCGCGAGCGATGCACACATGCCGAGTTTGAGAGATCATTAGCTTCTCTGCGCTGTGAATGAGATCAAAATTCCAGGCCGGCAGCAGAGAATTCTTGGGAGTTCTGCTCGCAAAGTTGAGGTAAAGGTGTTGTCAGGATGTTCAGGGGGGGCACGTAGCTACAGTTGCCTGACCCAGTGTGAATCCGTTTCAGAACCTCCCTGGCCTTAACAGCCAAATCAATCGTGAACAGAATTGTATGTCCATGGTTAATAGCTGGCTAATTATGTACTAGTCTATCAAGTCTGAGCCTCAGTGTAGTTCTGGCTTGGCGGAGCAGACTGTGTACCAAGGCCAGAGATGCATCTGTGGTATGCTGAGGATTCCCAGTGGGATGGAACCCATCTTCCTGCTTCCAGAAGGGACGCTGTCCAGCAGGCTGGAGGTATATACATATTGTACTCAATTTCTGGACTCTGGCTTTTTGCTTGTAGCAAAAATGTAGCAAAGCCTGCAAGCTTGCCTTTGAATCAAACGTGTCGGAAAGACTCCCGAGTCTTAGTCAGAGTTAGGTTTGTTAGAGACGCAGGAAACACCGATACAGACCACACATGGTGCTGTTCGATTCAGGATGGAAGAGTGTGTGGAGAGTGGGAGAGAAGGATGGAGGAGAGGGTGGAGAGTGGGAGGGAAGGATGGAGGTGTGTGTGAGTGGAGAGGAAGAAAGAGGCTACTGAATGTCTAAGAAAGGAGAGGACGATCTTCAATGGGCTGATGAATAAAAAAGTGTGTGTGCATGTGTATCACTCACATGGGGCTGCACATCCAGAAGACACACCTTGTTTTTGGCTAGGACTGACCGGACCGAGTCCAGACTCGTCCCATAGTAGTTCCCCTTATATTCACCATATTCAATAAACCTGGAGACAGAGAAAGAAGGTTAGAGAGAATTTGGAATTTGATCCCCTTGCAAAAAGAATGCAGCTTAGAATGTCCTGAAAGTGGAACAGGATAAAGATGTACAGGACTGGCAATCAAAGAGCTAAAATGCATTACTCCTGCCCTGTCCTGCTCAGCCCTGTCCCGTCCCGTCCTCACTGAGAGGAGGGTTTGACAAAGGCTCTGGTGATGTGCTTCCCGTAAAGCCTGCTCAGAAACGCTCGTCAAGCTCACCCTGCCCTGAATTCCTCCCAGCACCACTATTCCAGACACTCTGGCACATGGGGTCTTTATATAATCTTCTATGTTACACTTTAAATCAGTAACACCTGTCTGCCTGAAGCGCAGGCAGCCCAAACACCAAGGGCTGTAGTAGGACTCGCTGCTTGAGCAGGCAAAGGCAAACAAACCCTCCTCCACCGCAATGTCATTCCCTCTCTGTCTTGCTCTGCCTCTCCCATCAATGTCACCAAACACCAGCGCGTATTTTTAGCAAATAGGTACAGAGGGAGAAATAGCCTCAGGACAACGAATGTGGAAAGAATTCCTGAATGACAAACCCTTACGTGGTATGTGGTAGTGAAAGACTAGCAGGGAAATGTGCTAATGTTCAGTTACGTAATGAGAAAAATACCATCATTCTCTGTCGTGGTTTCTTTTTTTTTTTAAACTAAAATGTGAGCCACAGAATAAATGACACTAGGTATGCATGAGCAGGGAGAGGACAGGGCTGCCACAGGATCAACACACACAGTGTTCTAAGAGAGTAGATTAGTACGGCAGTCCTAAGGCAGCCCTGTGAACTGCATGTTTGACTGGCTCATACACCTTACAGGCTCATTTTGCCGAGTGCTAAGAAGAGGTCCATCATCTTTAATTTGATATTTATGGTAACTGTGAATTTCAATATTTATGGTAACTGTGAATTTTAAAAGTATCTGTTTTCCGGGAATCTTATTTAATGCAAGCCTTCCAACTGTTTTGGAGGTCTGTGGTATTTGTTGTTCTGAAGGGTGGCATATAGATTGGATGTGGAGGTGGAATCTGCCCTGCCTCTGTGGTTAGGGTGTCATTTTGGGGTAATCTGTTTTTAGTCTGGAGCAGGGTTTCCTTGGGAATACCAATGTCACTTGTACTTCTCATGATAAGGAACATCTTCTACTGGCACAAACTACAATGGACACACACGCTCTCACACACGCACGCGCGCGCGCGCACACACACACATGCTCACGCTCTCACACACACACACACACACACATGCCCGCTCTCTCACACACACACACACACGCGCGCGCGCGCTCTCACACACACGCGCGCTCTCTCACACACACACACACACACACACACACACACACACACACACATTTCTGTCCACCTGCTTGCTTCTGTGCTTTACTCCACCATTCTTCTGCTTCTCATTTTAATGTTTACTACAAACCATCATATGTCATTTCCCATCAAAGAACAGCCTATAACCAGCTGTCGAAGCCCACAGATGCAGAGACACCCTGTCCTGTAGGGCAGCCTTACGCTCTGCTGAGAAGCTGAGGAAGACCATTCAACAGCAGGCTGTCTCTTCACCTCACAGCTCGCAAAAACCAGAGCACACCGGTCGTTGTGTCTGATGCACACAAACGCGCGCTTGAGCACACAAGCGAATAAACACACAAGCTGCTTTTCAACAGTCTTTTGACAGTCACACAGGAAATGCAGTGTGTATTAAAGAAAACAAACCCGCTGACTACCTGCCACAGCGACAACTGGGACATGAGAATGATACGTCCATCAAAGTACACTGTATACACAGGAGCTGAACTTCATGAGTCACTTACTCATTCTGTCTAAGGCATATCGCCAAAAAGGTCTTATACATTTATTTAGATAAACCACAGTAAATTCTACATCATTTGTAAACAGAATCTTCTACTCTCCTAAGACTCTAAGGACTCCAGTGTCATAACTCACTTGTTGTTGTGAATGTCTGTTTCAAACAGATGTTTAGAGATGAAGTGATACTCCACTCCATCACTCTCCTGGTTCCGCTTTGGCCGAGATGTGTCTGTGGAAAGTGTGAGAAAGACAAAATAAGAAACAAATGATGTCAGAGAGGAAAATGCAATCAGTTATGCACATGTCCAGTGCTGGTTCTGCCATCTAAAACAGAACACACTGGTCAGGTCATACACTGCAGCTCTCGAACACTGCGGCAAGGTCTCCAATGTCAGGTGTTATACACACTGGGGTATAGGACTGTGATCACAGCCAGTGGATTTCCTCACATTTTAACAGGGTGGGCAGGAATAGACTGGCCTGCCTTAGGGTGTGCCGGGGCCAGCTCATCATCGAGAGCCTCCTCGGGGCCCCTGCCATTAAACCAGACGCCACGTGCCGAGTCTACCAGCGTGGCTCCGGACCCATTAGTAGGGGTTAAAGGTCACCATGTGTTATTAGTGAAAGCCTGGGGGTCAGGGGTCATGGCGGTACACCATTCAGACAAACTGTCTCAACATTGATGCCAAAGCAAACTATTAAAGTTTAATCACCGTTCCAATAAAGTCCCAGCCAGGATTCTCCTTACTTTCCACCTCCCCGTTTCACTTCCTTCATACCCCTGTCCCTCTCTCTCTTTCCCCCCCCTTGCTCTCTACTTCCATCATGCAGTGCTCCTGATCCAGGATCTCCACCTTTCTTTAACTGTAACCCAGACCTCTCTACAGTCCTTTCTGTGTTCCCCTCGTAGTGTACCATCATGGTGATTTACAACATGCTTGAACACACATCCATGACAGCATTTACACTGGCTGTTTTGCTTAAAGAGAAAGTGAAGAGCCTCTTAGCAGTAGTTCAACCCCCGTAACCCCCCCCCCCCCCTCCGTGTTTTCTTCTTTATCTCCTACACATCATCTCACTTCTCTTTTCCATGAGAGTAGTGGATAGGACATAGCTGGTGAGTGGATCATTTTTACATATAGTTTTTAGAAGACATTGGTCAGCGGTGCTCATGGGTGAAGACCTGACTAATTTAATATGTCGGCAGCCGGTTCTAGAAAAAAGAAAAGAAAAAAAAAAACATTTCAATGAACCTATAAAGCAAAGAAAACCAGAAGAAACAAAACGAGAGAGAAATAAACAACCAAGAAATAAGAAAGAAAGAAGACGGATAAACTCCACGTGTGATTAGCGCAGCAGACCACTGACATTAGAGAAGCTGTAATTAAGGCCATGGATGCAGGGGGCGGAGCTTTGGAGCTCAGCCTCATGCACATGTTGACAGACTATAGACCATACGCACCAGCGCAGGGGCAGAGGACGCCGTCTCGGTACAACTGAATGAGCTGAGATTCTACAGTCATGGAAAATAGGAGTAAGGCTGGAAAGCCATTAAAATGTTCAAGCGCTCGACTCATCGATTTCCCTCAATCTCACCAGAGTCGATGCACTTGCGTGTTCCGGCAAGCGGAAGCCTTAATAGATGGCAACTGCTTGAAGTAATGCTTAAAAAAAAAAAAAATAATAAAAATTGTAATGACATTTAAATGTTTTTACGCCAGTCTTAACAAACACGGAGCGTTAAGCATTTGGAACTTGCGGCTAGCAGCTTGCAATAAACGAAGAAAAAAAAAGTTACCTTTCCAAAAATCCATCTCCTTAATTAAAATCCTCTGTAATTTCTGAATGTGAGCTGGGTCATATAACACAGACATATGCAGAGGTCACATGTGTGAGCAATTAGACAGCATTAAGGCAAAAAGCTTTGGATGGGATTTTAATATCAGTGGCATTTCAAAGTGTCAGAGTCAGAATCAGACACATCTATTACAGCCAAACTCAATGTAACAAACATCCTCCAATTCCATCAACACACTTAGGATTTTTTGGCCACTTCTTAATACCCCTCCCCTCTCTCTCTCTCTCTCTCTCTCTCTCTCTCTCTCTCCCTCTCACCCGTGTAGCCTCTCTCTCTCCCGTGTAGATGCGCTCTCTCTCCCTCTCTCTCTCTCTCTCACCCGTGTAGTCTCCCTCTCTCTCTCTCTCACCCGTGTAGTCTCTCTCTCTTCCTGTTTCTAAATTTGTAACGGCTCCACACAGGCAGCCTATTTAAACACATAAATCACTCCCTAGCTCATTTGTCCCTACATGTCTGCTGTGCTGTGTTATCCTGAAGAATGTGTTCCTGGATGCTGAAACAGAAAGAAGAAAGTGAGGGTGTATAACGGAGTGAGAAATGGGAATAGACAGGAAGACAGACCGAAAGACATACAGAGAGACAAAGATATACAGACAGACAGAAAGACATATAGATAGACAGACGGGCGGGCGGGCGGAGTGTGTGTGTGTGTGTGAAGAAATAATATATAAACTAAAAATATATTGGAAAAATAGAACAGTAACAACACTAGGCAACAAACCATAACATGGACCCTATAGTACATTTTATGCTAATTGTGAATCTATTTTCAGAAATTTTCCATCGTATATAGTTTTTATCTGTGTAAATTTTACATTTAGTATTTATTACTTATTCATAAATAACGCTGTTTTTTTTTTTTAATTTGTACAATAGATTGGCTTTGCTCATATTTGGCCTCAGCAACATCATATTTGCCCTCTTCAGTGTCCAGCAGTAGCCTGCCAGCACAGAGGGGAGACAGTCTCCTTAGTACTAATAATAGCTTTTTTGCATGACACAAAATCACTGCCGACCTGTGTAATTACCAGTCGCCTGCACTATTTACACGTACAAAATCTCTACACATTGTGTAGCTCACACATCATTGTAGAACACCATTGTTCCTCAAAGCCATAAATATTACCAAAAAAAAATATCCCAAACCAACACAGATTCCACTAACAATTCCACTACATCTCAATCCTGACCTTCACACACCAGTCAAATTTCTAACCTTTCTTTTAACACTAGGAAGTTTACACAAAGTGTAACACAAAGCCCGAACCTCCAAGAACCTGACCCAGAAGCTCAAAGAGGAGATTCAGCCTGGATCAAATGCAGAGTGCAGCAACAACTGGGTTGAACTTTGAACCCTAACCCTTGAGTGGTATTTTCCAGTATAGGACACTCCACTGGAGATCCCCAGAGGATCTAGAAAGAGGGCCATTGTACAGGAGCTTCCATGAAGGGAGCAGACCCTCAAAAACAGAGATGCAGCTTTCCACTGGGAGTCACACCTTTTCTGGTGTGAGTCACACAAATCTCTTTCCTCCACAACATAGGACAAAAAAACTCTAGTTCCCTAAAGGACGGTAGCTGTCCTTCCGTGCACTCTGATTCAGAGACAACTGGGCTAACACACAGCTCTGGAAAAGAGAGACAAACCTGTCCAACAGTGAATACATGAGTCATAGAGCAACATAGCTAGTGGAAAGGAATCTTTTTAAGGCTGTGATTACAATTTCAAGTGTTCTCTCCAACTTGAGCCCTGTCTGCCATTCTTTTGCATTTAAACTGATCACATATGTAACTGTTGTAGCTCATGCTCTGTTAAAAGCTGCATCAATCACACAGAACTGGTGAACTTGACTAATCCAGGCTAAAGTGATCATCACTGTTTTAACATTTTAACCACACCCATACTGTCACAATTAAAGTATTGTGAGATCAAAACAGATCTAAAGAGTAGTGTCCTTGAAAAAGGAGCAGTCTGTAATTGCATGGTCCCCACTCTGACAGAAAGCTGGATTAGGCCTAAACCAGCCCCACTAGACTCTAAAGATCATCCAAAAGTGTCAGCCGATGCCACATGATAGAAGCTTCAGAATTCCCAATTACTGGTGAAGAATCTATTTCCACATCTGGAGTCTGCCCAAAATCTGTTCTTCTGACCATCCCTCTGTACACGTACGTTAATCCCAAAGAGAACACCCAGAGAATTTCCCTACAGTGGTCAGACCTTTTCCTTCCCCAGTGAACTGAACCCCACGTTAAATCTTTGACAACAATCATTCATGGCAATCAATTGTTTTGTGTTCCAGGTCGATTGGCTGTATTGGGATGCGAACACTTTGATAGCCGAGTGGAAGGAAACTAGGTCAGGTCCAACTAATGGACAATACATCTTGTAGACCACTGCTGTTAGACCATCTAAGGCAGGAGATCCTCAGAGTGCTCTCTGGGAGTGTACAGAGTTCGTTAAATGTAATGGAACACTCCAGATTAGCTCTGTTCTTTGCTGATAAGTGCATTATGCACACGTACCTAAATGGGGTAGGACCATTAATCCACTGCCTGATCACTCGATACATTTATGGTTTCAGTAAAGGCATACATAGTATGACAAACTATATTTCCTTGTTTATCTGAAGTCTTTCTGCCATCAGACACAATTCTTTTCACCAGTCTTTTTCTCCCATCCAAAGAAGGAAGTGGTGGGTGCATCCATGTCATTAAAACGAGTGGTGACCTCTTTCCTCTAATAACAGTGTAATCCTTTCCTCTAAAAACAGTGCATCATCCATTTGCTTCCCCCTGGTGCTTGACTTTAGGATCTATGGCTCTAAAAACTTCATCTTGTTCTTTGGTTCTGTTATTATATACATGTGCAATATGCTTCTGGCAAAAGCTCTTGATTTGGACTTTGCCAATATCCTACCACAGGCTAAAAGACTTGAACTGTGTCCGTCTCCGTCTCTGTCTCTCTCTCCCTCTCCCAACCCTGCCAAAAATGGTGGAGTGTTCAAAGTGGTTGTCTTGCATTTGTTTACTATTAAAATGCCAGTATGATTGTCTACAACTGCAGCACAAGAATTAGCTACAGAAATTAGTGATGGTCCGACAGCGGTAAAGGAATAACAGCAGTGAGGAGACCTGGCTGTGTTACTCTTCTGAACATAAAACCTAACAAGATGAGCTCCAGAAATCGTATCTGAATTGTTTTTAATCCATATGTGCTGCCTAAATTCAAAGGCTGTCTTCCATCCAATAACCACATCATGGAAGCTGCCTAAAGCTCTGGGTGTATCTGCTAAGCAGGGATGTGCTTAATTATGCACTAAATGTTTTTAACGAGTGCAGTTAGAATCTCCTAATACATGCTTCCTCACTGAAAAACATTTTTAATACCTCATGCAAAAAAAAAATAAATTCTGTTCAGTCCTGGGAACAATTAAAACATATCATATCTCAGCATAATTCCAGCAAGGAACTCAGAAAAGTCGTTTGTGAAGTTCATGTTATATTTAGGAGGCCGATACACACACACACACACACACACACAGCGCATAGTACTAAGTGCAAACTGCCCAATTCAATCATATTACCGGTTCAAAACTGGAATAGTTCACCGGCGATAGTTGACGACAGCAAGCCATTTCTTTTCAAACCATTGCTACTCCACTTCCACATCCAGTCATTCTTGGAGATTTAAAATATGTACAGCCTGGTGGCGTAAGTTCAGAAAATGTGCTTGAGTCTCCAACTTTAGTCCAAGTTTCAGTCACACACAACAGATCCAGCCCAAGAGAGGTGAAGAAATCCTTCAGAATAAATGTCTTATTTGTCAAAGATCTAGCATTGATCAAGGCAACTTTCATCGAAGCTAGGCCCTTTACCAAACCGAGGTGCACGTTCCAGCGGTCGACGACTGCATGTTTGCCCCTCTTCTCCTTCTTCGAAGATGGTGAAACTGAATAACGGGGATCTGATTCTCCTTGTCCGGATCAACAACTGGTACCGACCAAGTGGATCCAGGACTAGGAGAGCACCAGGGCATGAGAAATGGATGATCCACTACATGGTGATCCAGTACTACACAGCACAGGAGATAGTAAATCCACGAGCTGCTAGTTCGGCTTTAATTCTAACCAACACTCCACCGTGTTCACGTCTACGACGTTTCCTTGGGGGCAACGTGCAACAAAGGCGAGTAGGTATTCCCACCAAAAATGAAGGGTAATACTTTTCCAGATTTTCAGCCGCAGACCTAAGATTAAGGAATGTTTGCCGATCATAAACCAGGACAGAGTCTCCGTATTCAGTGGCAGCAAGTAACATGATAATCACACACCAGACTAACAGTGGTAGACGGCGTGCTTCACACATCTTAGGTTACTTAGCAACCAAATGGGAATGACTCCTACCATTCGCTCAGCCAGCGTGCTTGACTTTTAACATTGATATCCGTGTTTTTCAGAAGGAGCACGCTAACTTTCCTTACAACTGCATAACCAATAAGAGATCTTTTTACTGCAACATGACACCCACTGACATTCAGAAAGCTAAAGGCTAAAAATGGCATGATGGTGATGAAAACAAAAACAAATGTATCCCGTCCATCCCACCCATGTCAGCCATGGATAACCACAGCAAAGCAGGTGAGCAGTGCGCTCCTCACAGTCTTCATTACTGCGTTACTGTTTTGGTTTATTCAGATCATCAAAAGTTGCTTTCCTCATTGCAACTGAACAAGAAAAAAAACAAATCTGAGGGGAAAAAAAAAAAAAAAAGTTTGTTTCCTGTTAGTAGGAACAGAATGATTCTTAAAATCAGAGAGCAAACAGTCCTACCACCAGTACACTCGGGCTTGGGAGTCGAACATGCCTAGAGGAGACTCCATGTATCGTTTCAGAATCATTAGTGAGTGGTAGTCCCTTGCTCCAGAGGAACCACGGGTGGCTTTCTGCAGTCTACCCTATTCTCTTCATCTGCTGAAGTCACACTGCTTCCGTGTATCAGTGTTTTCCATTGTGTGAACATTTCCTAGACTGGAAGTTGGTTACACGGACCCCAAACCTGCTCTTCAGCGAGCTGGTCAGTAATAGTGTGTGATGGAAGCTGGCTCTGGGACTCCAGCTTCCCTTGCCTCACTTGCCAGCCAGCCTGAGGTTGCGTGTCCAGTGCTGGGTTCAGCACGTGCCTCTAGTCTGGAAGCTGCGTCTCTCTCACTGCTGCCGACCTCGATTCACCTGGCTTCCCATCAGCCATGAAGGTCCCATTTCTCAGAGAGACTTGTTTAATATGGCCATGCTCTCCACATATAAAGCACTGTGGTTTCAGCAAGTTTAACAGAGAGATCTAATGAATCAGGCTGGACATTTCAAAAACGACAAAAAAATTAAATGACAATGTCTTTGATCTTGAGATGCATCATCTCAAGATCAAGATCTACCTTAAAGATTAAGATCTACCTTGGGATTAATGAAGGATGGGATCCTTAACCACTCCATGAGTGGTCAAGATCATGTCTACTGATAAAAGTCATGTGGGAAAAACAAAATCTGTAAAACCACATACACCCCCCCCACCCTGATGACGTACGAGGTATGGTGACACTGAAGTGCTGTGGGTCAGATATTAACAGCTTCTTTTTCAGCTCATTCAAGCCCACTCCTGTAGGACCTGCAGAGAGAGAGAGAGAGAGAGAGAGAGAGTGGAATAAAAGAAGCCACAGTAAGTGAACATTGCCAAACTGACTGGTCATCATTAAAAAAGTATCACTCATGCTGTCATCACTCGATCTCTATATTAACAGCGGGCGTGAAGCCTGGAACACACAACTGGCCATGATAACCAGTGACTAAACAATTCACAAATACTTTCCAACTGGCAACACCACAGACCCACACAGATGTAAACGTAGAATATTACACACATTACATTGATATGGGCAAATTCATGTATAGGTGAAAGGAAGGTCAGATGTCTACACAGCCTATATGGACAAAGCTATAGATAATGGTAAAACACACACACACACGGGGAAAGAGAGAATGAGAGGCAGAATTATGATCTTCCTGTAGCTCTAATTTCTTGTAAGGTAAAATGCCTAACAGGCTTCCCAAGGCGTTCAGGACCAGCAGCCTCCAGTTTTCTTCTGCTGTGCTGTACAGGTTAGAGAGGCAGGCGGGAAGCCTGTGCTCCCAGCAGACAGCTGCCTTAACCATCACAGCCCACAGCTGGAGTGAGAGCCAGACGGGAGGAGGGACGGCGCTGAACGAGTGAGACAGGGAATAGATGGAGTGAGTCAGGAGAGGGATGGAGTGATGGAGTGAATAAATGAGACAGGAGAGAGATGGAGTGAGAGATGAAGAGCCAACGGGGTATTCTATGCCCCAAGTTTAGAATACCACATTTTCTCTTGTTCCTTCTGCTGTTATGCAAACCTTAAAAAACTGTGCATGTGTGAGTGCGTGTGTCTCCCTCTCCTCTGTCCTTACCCTTGACATCAGGATGTGAGTGTGTACCTAAACCCATTTGAGGAAAATTCAAAGCATCTGCAGAACCCTGATTTTGTTTTCAACAGTGCAGAAAGAGAATCGGTTCGAGAAGAGCAGTGTTGCACACCTCCTGTGCTCCATGCTCTCTCCTCTCCAGCCCTCTGGCCCTTTAAGGTCACCATAGAGATGTAGCCCCCACTCACAGGTGTGTCTGATGGCAACGGGCACGTTCAGTGGTAGTGGTTTAGGGTCACACTGTGAACATGGCAACGATCTTCTCACGTTTGCCGTCCACCTGCGACACAGCCCTCTCTCTACAGCAGGCTCGGCTTAACACAGGAAGCACGTATGGACCAAGCGTTCCTCATCGTCTATTTTGGCATCTGCCTTTCATTCTCACAAGTTAGATAGAGCATATTAGATAACACTAATGTATGAAGAGAAGCCATTGTAGAGGTGTGATTGATAAAAGTGAGGAAGAAAGAGTTCATTTCATGGTTTTTGAGGGTCATTGAAAAATATTGGTCTTCTGTTTGAGACAGATCTAAGATAAAGGATCACGTGTGTGAGTGAGAGAGTTCCTGTGTGCACATGGCTGTAGTGTACGTGTGTGTGCAAGCAATATGCAAGCATGCAGGTTCCAATGGCAATAGATGGAAATTGCATTTTGGGGTAATAATTCACATTGTCTATTAAGCATATCTCAGAGCAACCAGAAGGAACGCACACACACACACACACACACACACCAGGTCTGTGGTTTCCACAGACGTTAATCTCCCACTCCCCATCCTCCCCAGGCCCTGTCCGCCCGCTTCCAGGCCCACGTCGAGGCCTCGTCTGTGGGATAATGGATGGACGCTCCCTGGGCCCCTCCACTCCTTCCCTCGCTGGCGTATTAAAAGGGGCCTTTCAGGCCCTCCATCACTCCTCTGCAGAAGCAGAAGCTTGCTCTGCCTCTGATCTCCAGCTCAGCACTCTTCCCCCCCGAATAGCTCTCCCATCTGAAGGCTTGTCTAACAAGCCTTCAAGTAAGCAGCTGCCAATTTTCGCATCATCCAAGCAGCAGGAAGAGCATGGGGGGGGGGGGGGGGGGGGGCCCACGGGTGCACAAAGCGGGGGGGCTGACCATGACACAAGCGGACAAAAAAGGGGTTTTTGTTTTAATATTG
>JAOYMR010000011.1:11512492-11529378 GCA_025802075.1 Tenebrosternarchus preto
GCAAATTAAGGACTAATTAAAAATTTACCCCCCCCCCCCCCCCCCCCCCATGGTAGCCCTAGTTAATACGTATGGGGTGTTCAAACATTAGTCCCCCAACGCTAATTCACATGCTAAGCTTCTAAGCTCAGAAAACAAACAATGCAAGTGGGGCACTTTAAGGGCATTAGGAGAGAGCTGGCTTGCTGTCCCAGTGGAAAACCCACTGCAGGCCAACCTTACTGGGAAGGAGAGCACTGCATGCTCTCTACAAATTAAAAAACAAACAAACAAACAAAACATACATCTCATGACAACCACAAGCTGACAAATGAACAGCTCTTAGATCACGCCACATCTTGTGCACAGGTCATGGAAATTCAAATGAACCTTCCGCTGAATGGTAAGGGTTTCACCGGACCCTTCAAAAACAGCAGCGTCTGGACGGTCGGCCAAATACCCCAGAAATTCGTTCCTTGAATGCAGGACTACGTCGCAGAGTGTGACGTTTCATAAACACAGCCAACCACTAAAACAAAAAAAAAAGATATAGCAAAGACATGGGGGAAAAAAACACAACTATCAGAAAGCAAGGGGAGAGACCTTCAGTGTAAATCATTTCGAGGACAGACAGCCGAGAGGGGGACAGGACACGCTCTGTTGGCCTTCACTGGAATTTGGCATGCATTTAGATGCTGGACTAGTGAAGCCTTTTCTGTAGAGGCCTGTGAGTAAGAGGTTACAGTAAAGTATCTGGGCATGAACAGAATCATTGTTCAGATCACTTAGCAGGAGAAAAGGCATTATTTAGCCACAGTGTTGCCATTTTGTCAATGGAGGAGTTGGGGTTCGTGTGGGCTCGCTCCAGACTCCAGCTGGCATTTAAGAGGGACAAAGTCTCACCAAGTAGCTCAATCCAGACCGAACTACATATGCCTGCTTTCCTTGAACAACAAAGTTACACTGGAATTAATAATCACAGTTTAACTCTCCTTAAGAGTTGAAGATAATCAAAGTCTTTTCCACCAAAATAAAACTAAAACTCCCCGTCTTCTTGATATCATGCATACCATATCTGATTAATTATCGTCAAACTACTGCAAAAAGTCAGGATGGTTCTGTTACGTAGCCCGAATATTGTAGTGGCTCCGAGAGCCAACATCACCACGTCTGTGTAGGACACGCTCTGTCTGAGGAGCAGAGCTCGCTGTGTAAGCAGACTCCTTCAGCCACCAGCTTCTGTGGCCACTGGGGAACGAAACATGAAACGAGAGTGGAAAAAGAAGAGAGAGAGGGGAAAAAAAAACAGACTACAGGGGTGGAGGGGAAGACAAGGATTATGATGAGAAGACCGTGTAACGAGAGAAGATGGAGGGTAAAGCCCGATACAGCAGTCGCCCAGAATGAGGAGCCGTCGAATGACAAAGGCCCAAATGGGGGGACAAAAGAGGAGTAGAGGCCAGCACCTCCTCCACAGAGGCTTGGTGCGTACTATTAAAGAACAGGTACTAGCTTTTTACAATGATAAATCCAGCGCGGTTAGCTTAAAGTCAATAAACGCTTAAAATTGCCACTAATCGCAGCCAGGTGGCATCAGAAATTACACCTAAAAATAAAACCTCCTCAGGCTTTAAAGCTGCCTTGGCTTACCTTCAGACTATTTAACAACCATATGTGCACATGCACGTATGTACGTGCACACCACCCCCACCCACACCCACCCACACCCATTTACCACAGAGTTTGAATAGAGCTCATGAATAGAGAAACCTGCCCCAGAGATCATTTCTTTAAAATCAAAGGACATATAACCAAAGAGAGAGCAAAGTCTACATTTACATAAATGATATGCTAATTGCTTACACACCGAGATAATGCACACTCACACAGTGACCAGTGACTGAGTTCACTGGGACCCGTTTCTACAGTGGACTATGGAATGTGCTGGAGCATTGTCGTCCATGAAGAGGAAATCAGGCCTGTTGTTGTTCATGCAAAAGGCACAATGACTGGATTAATGATGTTACTCAAACAGGACGAGCTTGTCACTGTACCATTCACAGTGTAGGGCAGCTCTGCATTGACTAGACACACCTGCCCACACCAAGACCACCACCACCAAAGGCTCGTCTGGTGATGATGGCGGCTGATGCGTAAGCGCTCTGCTTGACGTCTCCGACATCGTTGGCGGCCATCATTCCTGCTCCGCGCGACTCGACTTTCATCAACAGCACCGAGGCCCACTGGTCCCTCGTCCAGCGTAAAGGCTACCTGGCTCGCGCAAGAGGACGACGGCTGTGCCCGACGGTTCGGTCAGGTAGCTTTTACGGGTCTTCTACCACGCAGACCACGCTGACGTGACCGGGTTCGAATGGTCCGATGTGACTCTTGGGTGCCTCTCGCCTCCCTTAAACGTGCCTGGAGCTGTGCGGCGTTCGTGATCCGGTTCCGCAGGGCACCGTTCATCGGAGTGGAATGTGACCAAGAGACATCCGCTTCTACACCTTTCTACGACTCTCTTCGCTGATGACACACCGACACGCTAAACTCCCGTCTGAGAACATCCCGTTTGAAACCCTCGCAACGGCAAACGATCAATTGTTAGCCGTCATCTTGGTCTCATGACGTTAAAATGTGAACAGCGTGATGGTGGTCTGTTTAAAATACCAACTCTAACTTTCAGGAAACGTACTGGTCGATTCATGAATCAAACACCTGTTGAGCTACATTTAAATTTCATGACAGATAATACAAGTATTAAAAATCACATGATTCATCCACACATCAATGCAATTAGATGACTGTTATTTAATTTCACTTTGTTGCATTTTAACAGATCTAGCAGGTAGTCATACATAACCCTAGAGCACTTCTGCAAAAAGTAAAATATCCAGTGTTAAAATTCATTGTTTCACAAGAGGATACACACAGTCAGTGCAGTAAACACTGAGGCGTGATTAACCACAGACTACGCCACCGCCGACCACAGCAAAGGAAACCCGTCAGGAAGCCAAACCGCTGTAAGCAGGTACTGTCGTCACATGCTGTGGGATCTGCCTACTTTACACGACAGCAGCTGAATTTAGGACCACTCGTCGCCCGTGTGAAAACCTCACAAAAGGCTGAAGTCACATAAATCTTTCATTGTCTGTGTAGCTGCTTGGATGTGTGTGTGTGCGTGAGAGACAGACCGGGGGGGGTGGAAGGGCATCAGAGAGACGGAGGCATCTGGGTCATAACTGAACAGTGCCCTCACATACATTTGAACAGTGACAGACACAGAGAGAGAGAGAGAGAGAGAGAGAGAGAGAGAGAGAGAGAGAGAGATTGACTCACTCACCATCACACCATCCACTGTTTGTAAAAGTACAGTGTCCATTATAAGTATCCCAGGGTTCATATTGACCTGCTGATCCAGATTCATTTCACTTCCTGATGAACTAGTTGCATGTTCTTTAAACAGACGTCTCCAAGTATCAGGCAGATACTCTTCCTCAGTCCACAAACTCTCCACACTGAGAACTTCAACTGCTTAATCCTGCATGAGGAACACTGTGGTGAAATGCTGAGATACTGTACTGTGGAGTCATGACACTGAGGCAGCTCCCAGTGCTGGACATACAGAATACAATGGGTGTCACCCTACAACGAGCTAAATGTTCTGAATACACTTCTATAGTGGAATTATAGCCCATCTGGTTTTGTATAGAAACTTATTGTGAAGCTAAAAGGATTTGCCACAAAGGAAAGCAAATTTCTTTTTATGAACAATAGGCTACATTATAAACAATAAAACCGTAGTTTATCAAATAAAAGATAAGTTCATTACGGTCTAGTGCATTTGCTATTGAGAACGTAGCAGTTGAGACATAAATCATCCGGGTGGTGGTGGCAAGTCACATTTACATTTGATGCCCGAGACCATGTTTTAACCCTACAGATCTAAGACCAGACATCCAATTTGTGGGATAACCAGTATTACAGAACTCAGTGCTTGGTCCTCAGGGAACGGGACATAGCAGTACTGTCGTTCATTAGGAGTTCTGCAGTGCCCTGATGCACGTTTTGTAGCTACATAAGCAGGTTTCAATCCATTAAATGTCTTAATTTATCTAAAAAAAAATTTTAAAAAAAACTGGTCAGAATGTCAGTTAATAAGTGCACAGCTAAGATACAGGCCTACTGTGTGTTCTTGATCTTGAACTTGTGTAGTACGTCATTTGTAGTGAGAGAGAAGCACCAGACCTTAGTTAGTTAGTAAAATGTTAAGAGGCTTAAGAGAGATACAAATCTATAAAAAATAGCTCTAACTGCACAAGGACATGCACTGCTGGGAAGAAAGACACTGCACACCTCATGTGAATAATGCTGAGACAAACAAAAACAATGATTTTACAGTTGGCACACATGCGCACACGCGTACATGTGAACGCACACACCCACACGTCCACAAACAGGTGTGTATAATACATGCACAACAATATGCAAACTGCGCGCACACACACACACACACGCGCAAAGCACCTGCTCCTATACAGAGTGCTCTCATACCCCAAAAGAAATGCTCTTACAGAGGGGCCCTAACCTAACTACCCAAGATGAAGGTTTACAAGGATTTGAGAGCTAGATTTTCAATGACTGGAAGGCACTGCTGCGGTCTTCTCTCTGAGGTTCATCTCCAGGGTGTGGATATCGCTTTAGGAAAGCTCTGAAGCTCTGGATTTGGCTGCTTGCCCTTCCAGGTTACAACAGCGGTTTAAAAGGAGACTGGTTCCAGCAGCCAGAATACACAAAGAAAATGACTTTTGACAGAGGAGACGAGTTAAAAGATTAGCCTAATTTTAACATGCTAGTTTTGAGGGATTCCGCACAAGTTCAAACACTGGCCTTGAGGAAGTGCAACCGCATGACAAACGTGCACTATAAGAGCCGACATTAAATGACTTCACTTAACAAGAGTATAACAGAGAGATGTTCCATGAGCACAAAATAAAATACGATCAAATTTAATGCGGGCATTAAGGGAAAACCCATTCGGTTTTTGGACATCATAATGGGATTTGGATTGGTCTTTACACCATTCGAATGTCACACCAGCACATGTGCTCACCATTCCTTTTCTCCTCAAACCACAGGCTCAGCCCACTTGAAGTTTCTACTCTGGTCTAGTAGAAGATGGTCTTACGGTCAGAGGAAACGATGCCAGTGGAACCGGTGTTCAGCAGATGAGGAGGCCGCAGTTACGCTCAGGCAGTTTTGTGAGGGGAAAACATGGCCACACATACAAAACATGGATGCCATTCATCTGGTCTCTTTAACATGTAGTCTCTCCCATTACCGCAACAGCAGAAGACACAAAGGCAGCCCGTCACGGCCCATTTCACTGCACATCACTCAGCAGGCACTCAACTTCCCTCCTTTCTTGGTGCCGCCAGGGATGCTTCAGAGCGAAAAGGGTAAACCGTTAGTGGCGATGCTAAAGCTAACAAGCTAACGCTACCAAATGCAGCGCCGTTTGATGCACAACTTGAGCCATCCAGTGGGCCCAGAAGCATCATGATTATGTGGAAGCTTTTGACCCAGCACGCCACAGAGCTGCCATAAACTACAGCGGGGCAGCAGTGGGATAAAGCTAGTTTCCAATTACACTGGGGCCCTTCATTCATAGCACTGTACAGACTCCTCCCCTCCCTAAAGGACATACATATTCAATAAACTACTAAGCTGGTGCGTTTCATGGAAAGCAAAAATAGATTTAAGCGAATGATAGCCAGAAATGAAATATCAGAAGTACACGTGCTTTGACCCATTTGTGCTGTAACCACATGTAAAGTTACTCACTTTAAATGGTACTCACTTTTCTTCCGTTCAAGCATACATACACACAAAGATATATATAGTGTATGTATGTAAACATTCATCCATCCATCCATCCATCCAACCATCGTCCACTGCTTGTCCAGGCCAGGTTCACCTTGCAAGGGCAGTAGCCTATGAAAAGAAGCCCAGGTCTCCCTCTCCCCTGCCACCTCCTCAGAGCCTCTCCCGGACCGCCGAGCTCCTCACCCTGTCTGTAAGGGAGAGGCCAGGCACCCTAGGAAGAAGGCTCATTTCGTCCACTTGTATCCGTCATCTCGTTCTTTTGGTCACCACCCAGAGCTCGTGACCATAGGGGAGGACAGGAACGTAGACTGATGGGTAAATTGAGAACTTTGTCTTTTGTTCCAGCTCCCTCTTCACCACAACAGACCCGTACAGCTTCACCATCACTGCAGATGTTGCACCAGGCCTCCTGTCAAACTCTCGCTCCGTCCTTCCCCAACTTGTGAACAAGATGTATACGAGAGAAAGAGACGGACATTCGCGAGGATGGTCCAAGTGTGTTCACCAAAATGATCATCAATAAAGCGCCCAACTCCCACAGTAAGCCATGAGGAGGAACGGCTGATAATTAATTATTTTGGCGGAGTTATTTTAGTGGATGTGTTGAGAAACGTACATGAAGCACATCAAGAGTTGGTGCAGGCTACAGTAGCAGAGTGGGAGTATGTGAGCTGTATGGAGAAAAAGCAGAGAGAGAAACAGTAAGGAAACACACGACAGTCCATAATGAAACTGCAGTGAAAATGAACAAAAATACAAGCCCCTAATTAAACTCCTAACGTCAAACAAGTACAGAAAGGCCATCACTACCACAACGAATTCATTGTGGAATTTAAAAAAACAAAACCATTTTTTTTTTTTAACTCTAAAAAAACGTCTCAAACACGCCATTCTTTTCCATCTGCAGGGATGTATGCCTAAAATTATTTTAGATCAAATTTCTACAACCTGTTGATGTTTTTCCTTCAGTTCAATAGAACATAGCACCCTTCTTACAGTGCCATGTTTCTCTCATTTTGATAAGTTAAGCTTAAAACATATTTAAAACAGAACCACTTTTTTTGGCTGGAGCAGGATAGAGGAATGGAAAACAGATAACGGTGAAGACTTGGAGAGGACAGATCACAACACAGAGAAGAGTGGAGTTTTCTACCATGCCACTCCACTCACATACTCTGGCCACAATTTCTCTCACGATTGATGAGCACGCTTTTGATGTTCTCTCATCTGTGAGAGATTAGGGGTGTAGTCTCTATATCATGCTGGAGGATTCTGGAGTGGTTAACTCTATTAGCCACTGTTTGTTTTCTGTAGTATGATAAAAGCGCCAAAGAAATTTTTGTTGGCTTAACAGTTGACAGGTTTGCATGATGCCATTTTAGTAACAGTACCAACTCCTTACTAGTGAGTAATACTTTGTGTCAAAGGTGAAGCAGTTTAAAGTTAAACACAAGCTACAACAGTTAAGATAATATCTCTCTCTCTCTCGCACACACACTCACTTTAAAGTGAAGCTATACCCCAGAGTTTATTACGGTGGCCTAAGTAGTTGAGTGGCGTTTGTTAAAATCAACTTCCCACTAATGAGATGAACGTGTGCATTACTGGTTAATCGTACTAAATGGTTTTACTGTTAGCATGGCACAGTCACATGACTAACCCTGCATAGCCATGCTCTCCCTATACAATACAGTTCTCTCACACACACACACACACACACACACACACACACACACACACACACACACAGAGGATATCTATATTAAGAATATACAAACGAATGTGTCTAATCTAAAGCCTGGCCAGTCTGTGGGTCGCCCTTCTCTGAGTCACTCAGGTCTGGGGTTCTGCTGTTCTAACGTAGGGGGTCTGAAGGGGAGAGCAGAGCAAAAAAAATCACACAGAAGGCGCTAGCCAAGGGCCACTTCAGACAGCTGCTCACAATGAAGGGATTACCAGCTGGCACACACAAACATAATGGTGCTCGTCAGAGAAATGGTGCTTGTCTGTGAGCAGTGACGAGGCCCCAGGGCCCTGCACAGGGCCGGTAGAGCATAGAAAAGAACACAAGGGAACGTAAGACATCGGCAAATAACTCTCAAAATCAGCCAATTCCAGTCAGAGGCACCACAAAGGAGCAGGGTGAGCACCTCAGCCCTCTTGGTTTTCTCCTCCGTTCTGGCTTTCTCCCTCGTACAAATTATCGCTGCCCAAGAGAAAGAAATAGAAAGACTGGCACAGGTGGCCTTTAATGAAGAGATAACCAAGCTGTTCCTGATCATGTGTGTTGGAGAATTTAGATCCAGCGGTCAGATGAGCATTCAAAACACTTCCACTGTCTCTCGTGAATCATCTAGACAAGCGTTGCCCAACCCAGTCCTCGGGGTTCACCAGACGGTTAGATGCTTTTGCTCTAATGTAACACGTTGGGAAGCTGGGCAGAGCAAAAACGTGGAACCATCTGGTGGGCCGCAAGGACAGGTTTAAGAAAACATTGATCTACACCTATAGGGCTGAAGAACATGCCTGTTCTTTCAATCATTTTTGCTAGATTGGCTTCTGCATTCGTGCTGCCGCAGGAGTCGACAACACGCAAACACGTCTCCTAGCAAACCCCAACTTTGATTATTGTGTGATGTGAGCATCAGGGCCAATTTCCAACATCACAGATGATCCAGGCCAGTTTTTAATCACATCAACAGTTCAAAAGTGTGTTTTAATATTTGGACATGGTATAAGACCACCTTATACATCAATATGATCATAATGCATTTTTTTTTTTGCATACCTTAATTTGCTGGTAAGGAATCGATACAATTGGATTCCATTATTTTATTTCTTTCTGAACAATGTTTTGTTGCACATGCAAATCAACAAAAACGTACACGCACCCATTTATCTAATTGACAAATTTGCATAAAGGTTACATTCTGTACTGTTTGGGATGAGCATGATGGTAAACTTAGCAAGTGCAGTAGTAGGAATAACCTACATGAAGAGACTTGAACAGGATCTCAAAAAACCATGAACTTTTGTCATAGAAAATGCAAATGTAGGTGTTCTAGTGGAACTATAAACAGATATAGACTGAGGAGAGAAGTTTTTTTGCTGCTCAGCCATGATTTAGAAGAACTGAAGTCATCACCTTGGTTCCTGGCTTGGTGATACCACAAATGTTAGTTTTTTTTGGAACTGCAAGTTTTTAGCGTACCACTGGTCTACTAGGGTTAGTCAGTCAGTCAGTCACTGGTCTCTTAATATGGCTCTTTAATTGCCTGGCTTTCACCTTGGGCACAGATAAATTTACAGCAGAGGTATCTAATAAGAATAAGAATTAGATACTGGTGTCTCACATTGTGTGTGATGTAGCACATTGTTTTATGAAGCTGGCCCAGTGTTTATCCACCACCAACATCTCATCAGGATTAAACATGACTTCTAGTGCATAAGGTGAGTTTCTCTCAAACTCGATTTTAAAACCTCTAACTCTGGCCAAGAAAGGTACACACATGAGGGTTTACTTTGGGCTTGCTTTGCCATTTCCCAACACAGCTAAATTATTAAGAGCCAATCCAAGGAAAGAGGTGGCTGAGGTGCACTTGGCAGCCCATGGAAATCTCTCATCAATTAAACAAGAGGAGCAGTACACAAGTGAAGCCTTGATTTCCAGACAGCAGATGCAACAAAAACGGCAGTTTAGCTCATGCAGGTTCACCCCAACGGTACACTTGTATCGTACACCTGTACTGGTTTGGTGGACTGGTTCTCAATGTCAGTCCTGACGACCCCATGCGCTGCAAGGTTTTTGGTCATCCCTGCATGAATGCACTTGATTTTCACCTTCATAACACACCTTTTCACCTTCATAACACAGTTATTAAGACCTTCATGAGGTGCATACGGTGTGTTAGAGCAGGACATAGATGCCATTGTGTAGAGCACTGTGTCCCCACGAACAGGACATGTCCAGGACAAGGCTGCTCAGATCAGTGCAAGTCTGGCCCCCTCACTTTCATAACAAGTTTAGGAGCCTCATGAACTTGATCACAAGAAGTCAGGGGTGAAAGAGCAAATTATGCCTGGATTAGGAATACTTCGAGTATTGTTGCACCGCTCCACAAGGACTTGGCCCTTTAATTTGCTGAAATGGAATGGGGCTGTGGAAGATTCTGGAACACTTCAGAGAGACACGAGAGATACTTCACAGAGAGATACGAGAGATACTTCACAGAGAGATACTTCACAGAGAGATACTTCACAGAGAGATATGCCCCACTATTAATATTATTCTGCAGGGGTGAACAAAAACACATGGTCACCAATTCTCTCTGCCCAACCTGTCAGAAGCACAGAAGCAAAGCTAAATCTATCAATGCAGGTCAATCAATCTCTCGCTCTTTCTCTCCCTCGTATGTGTAGGTGTGTGGAGGAGTGAACTGTCATTTAATTTAGCACGTCTGTGCCTCCATCAGCATCCACTATTGTGCCTCGGTATATGAGGTGTGCAGGCATGTTGGTCTTACACAATGTGCTGGAATTGATCATAATATTTAGGAGATGGTCCTCTTTCCAGTTTTTTTTTCCACTGGCCTTTGACCAACTACACTGGTCCACGATGAGATTAGGACATCAAGATGTGTGAAACCTAATCAGTAGCTGCAGAGCACAGATTAAAAATAACTGCATAAAGCAGGGCTACACCTGAGGGTCACACGTATCAGGCTTCCCAGGGCGCCCAGACCGCTGTTGGGTCAGTTCTTGTTTCCGATACCCAAAGAAACCGATCCAGGAGAAGCACTCCCAACATGCTTAGAGAGTACAGGCTCTGCATATATCTGCGTCCTCATAATATTTAGTCTCATGTTCTTATGCTCGTAACTGAAGCAGCCGTTATACCCTAGACTACACCATAACTGATCTTAAGCTTTTCACATGGTTCACTTGTGAAGATCTGAACCAGAGTTTGCCTAATAAAACAAACTCAAACTGAGCAGCGTGTGGTGCGGTTAGGTTCCACTGTGCTTCACCGTCCTCTCGGGTACGATGGTCACGTGACTCCACGGAGCTGCGCTGAAGCCAAGCCAGCTGGGTTACCTAGCAGCAGACGTGGAAAAGAAGGCCGACGTCAGCTCTGCTGATTCACTCCTGCTGTGTCTGCAGACTACATGCACTGTACACCTGAACTGCCACTGCACACGCTCGGTATCGAGAACAAACGGAATGGGACGTTCTTCAGAATATCACCTGCACACAAGATTGTGTCACCAGGACGACACCACTCACCTGCTGTTCAGGAGAGAACTTGTGTTATTCCATTTTAAATATTTATCCTAATCATGGTGGGCAAGTTACTTAGACATGGATTAAATCTCACAATCTAGTTTTAGGCCTTGAATTAATTATTAAATCCAACCATCACAAATTGCAATGCCATTTTGAATACATTGACTTCAGTGATCATGACAAATATTACAAATCAGACCAAAGAGGGTTAAGTGACTAAGTGAGTATCACTTAAATCAGCAACAGATGAGACACCTGCCCAACATTTCACATAGTCTCAGATGTCTTCACTTCACTCAAACCAGAGCCATCCACATGGTAATGCTCTGCAAACAGGCTCCATCAGGACAACCGTGACCCAGGCAAGATACACGAGTTCAGCCTGGCTGAGCCCAGTCAAATCCTTCTACGATCTCCTTCCAGACACGCACAAACACAAAGCATCCAGACCGCAGTTTCAGGAGATTATACCCAATGGAACAAGTCAGCACCCAGGATTATCCACCAAGGTATACAGTCATCTGAACCAACTGCTTCTCCCTCAGGATATTTGTGCATTTTTGCCAAGTGACAACATCGGATCCATTTCCTGAAGGGCTGTGTAGCAGACAAATGAGCTGAATCAGAAATTGGAGAAAGCAAAGTTTCTGTGCGTCAGGTTTCTGTTACTACTCCAGCTTACACATGCTTAGCCCCTCCCCCCTTCCCCAAAAGTAAACATGGCTGACAGCTTTACTTTTCAGCTTTATCAGCAGCTACCTGCACGGACTCCAAGCGACACCTCAGAAGAAGCATTCAGGAAGAACGTTCTACTCTGTACAACCAGGAGCCCTTCTGCTCTGCATGTGACAAACTCAGAACCTTGGCTCTTAGCCAAACACCTCAAGTAAACATTAGCGAGCCATTACTTAAAGCAAGTAACTCAGACTTTATATTTAATAACAATTTCCTTACTACCTTAATGTTTCTCCGACACCCAGTGACAGAGTAAACGATATATGCTGATAAAGCAGAGTTGAGTGTGGCCCTAAAGGCTACACAAAGTGAAACACACCCACACACACACTATTCCAGATTCTCAGATGACGCGAGAGGACTGGACATACTGATACCGCCATTGACCCCAAACCTACTTAAACACATCTTACTGACTTACTAACCGGAGACCTTTACGAATCTCGCTGGAATCCCAGAGTAAACACTCTCCCCTTTGCCCCATGCACATCAGACACAGCATGCGTGGGACATCCTGCAGTCCTGCACCTTTAATGGCTCGCAGCAACCGAACAGAATGCAACCGGCCTTGTTCGCCAGCCAGCTCTGCTCAACATTACGAGTTCAGCTAAAAGGCGTACAACCCACAGCTCCCTTCTCTCACTAGTGTCCACTTACTCTGTGGAGTAAAAGGTTAAAGCTGTCTGAGCAGAACAAGACTGGAAGAAACTGTCAACTGACACTTCATGCAAAGGGGCATGGGGAGGGAAGGCAGAGAAAGGGAGAGAGAGATAGAACATGAGAGCAAGAAAGAAAGAGGGAATAAAGAGAGAGAGAGAGAGAGAGAGAGAGAGAGAGAGAGAGCGCGGGAGGGAGGGAAGAAGAGAGACCTCAAAAGGTGTTCGTCCGTGATATTCTAACACAGCAACATAAGAGACATAAGTAAAACCAGGCCTTGCAGAATCTCCTACAGCACTGATAGGAGGACATGGTCTTGCAGAACAGAGCTGAACTCGGGGTGGAAGAGCACAGAACCTCTGGGGGGGTGGTGGTGGTGGTGGTGAAGCCCACTTGAAGCTGATAAACCACGGCTTTACAGGAAACAATTCAAGATACAGCCTACAAATGCAATTAGCCATTTTGTCTCACACACAAGATAGATAGATAGATAGATAGATAGATAGATAACGTTACTGTATATTTTAATATTAAACGAGCATAAATAAAGTACAAGTAGACAAAGGTGTATGGGAAGATCCAACGATGATGTCAGTGTCAAACTTCAGTCAGTCAGCAAAGAATAACTTTTTGAAAGCAGGCGTTCAAGTTAAAGTAACACTCCGGCACATCGTAGATCCGACATGATCACTTTACGAAAGGAAAGTTAAAGATCAAGAGACAATCCCGGACGGAAGCACACAAATCTCACGCTTTTGAATCGGACGGTCAAGTGCGCACACTTGCTAATCCAAGACAAAACGCAAAACAAACAAACAAACCGAAGGGGCGAGACTCGAAGCTTTAGTTTGCAAATACAGCGCAGACAAATTCTACTTCCGAGTTTTACGTTTTCAACCGACAGTTTCAACTACTGCAGTACAAAATACGTCTTTCCGAAGATATTAGTTAACGTTAGCAACCTACTCACTTGGAATTATGTGGTTTCGGCGGGTCAAATCAAGACGCCTCGCAATTTTTTGTCCACAGTTTAAGCACTGACTTCCAAAACACACTCGCTTACTCGCCGGTCTTTAAAAAAATAAACAAACAAAGATTGAAGATCTTCAGAGAAACATGCTTACTTGGAATACGTCTACACTTCTACAACGTAATTCTTTCAAGAAACCTTACTCAATCTGCATCCAGCGAAGCAAGCGCGAGGAAGTAATCCTTTGCGTGATTGGGCTTTGTCTGAAAATAGGGCGGGACCGGAGCATAACGGTGAAATTTTAGTGGCTACTACATAGTCAATCACTTGCCACACCTGTCCTAATCTAAACAAGAAAGACCAATTATTACTAAACAGAAGTTTGAGATACGGTTACATGAAATTATGTATGAATATGTAATTGAAGGAAATTACAAGAAAAGATAGAACTACAGAGTGATAATCTCATCCGGCGATCTTTCCAGTTTAATAAACACATTTCCCTTAAGTAAACATTACCGACATGAGACCCTGCTTTTGAGCGTCTTAGAGCATAGCGCTTATGTCACAAGACTGTCATACGTTAGCCCGATTGGTCCTGACATGCTACTCTGTTGGTGACTGCGTGGAATTTTGCAAGTCAGACTGGTTTTACGAGTTCAGAATAAAACAATTTGTTCCGTTTCTTTATTGCATTTTAAAGGCCTGAAAAAATGAACTCACTATAGCCTATTGCTTAAAATATGGGTCTTTGCGAAATGGAGTTGTAGTTTGAGTATAACTGTAGTGAATTTTGTAATGAAATAACGCATACGAGAATAGTCTTCTTCTTATTCTTCTGCTTCTTCTTCACCATCAGTTACCAACTTATGGCTACAAATACGAGCATGTAAATTACAAAAACTGATCACAGATCAGTACTTTTCAAGAAATATGATACACACGACAAACTGTTTATTAACCTGGAATGGACCACCTTTATCAAAATTCTTTACAGATGTGGTTATGGTTACAAACAAACAAAACAGAACCAAAAAAACTGCAACATGTGCAGGCACATAAAAACACAACAGACTCCTTACTAACATGTGAAATAATAAATTAAGATATTAATTATTTATTAAACATTGATTGTTAATTAGTGGATTATTAATTAATGACCAATACATTATATTGGATGTTAAATATCACTCAAAGTTTCATGTAATGCGCATGCAGTTTATCGATACAGACCAACCCCGCCCACTTGAGCTCAACTATTTCTTATAGAGCAGATTAGCTCCCCCTTGTGTCTAGGTCATAACTATAACTAAACTATAACTATAACTAAGTAAATACATAATTAATTTCCCCCCTTGTACATAGGTTATTCTTAAAGGTATGATTCCAAGTAAAAATACTGTTTATACTTTTTAAACTGTCCATTTTGTAAATGTGTGTGTGTGTGTGTGTGTGTGTGTGTGTGTGTTTATATGTTTATATGTTTAATATATTAATTTGGAAATATATCTAAGGTAAAACCTTAGTATGCAGTTGAGTATGTGCCTTAAAGAAATTTGATGTCATTTTCTTGGAATGGAAATGAGAAAACTGACTACTAGATGCAGTAATTATCTGATATCTGACTCTGGGACAAGTGTTACAATACAATACCATTAAAACCACCACCATCCAAAAACCACCACCACCACCACCATCATCATCATCATCATCATCATCATCATCATCATCATCATCATCACATGATTATGAGGTTCACTAAAGAGCAGCTCAACACATAAAACCAGGAACTGAGCAATAGAAAAGGACATCAGTAGATTCAGTGATAAACTGACATGTTCACCAGAATTCTGGTAAAGAGCTCACAACAGTTATGGCTTCTTTGATCCTTTAAAGAGCAAATAAAGAACAGAAGCAATGAACAATCTCATATAAAAATAAGCAAAATATAAATTTTAACTCAAAGTTTCAGAATTTCTCATTTTTCATCAAAATGGTTTAAACTCTAAATGCCTAAAAATTACAAGTTAATTTTCCTGACTGACCTGGTAACGGGCACCCCAGACTCACAAAGGTTCACAAAAACATGCATGTGTGAAAGTATAAAATCATCAAGCTACAAATGGAGACAGAAAGAGAAACACTGATTGTGCTGAAATAGTAACTGACCCAAAAGTCACAGTCTGAATTTATATTCGCTAAAATGATATGAAAAAAATGCATAGTTCACCTGGTCCTGATGCCACGCACTGAATGCATGCCTGAAATGCTCTGTTAGATGTTTCACTTCTACCAGTCGGGTGAGTGGACGCCTGTCAGTCATGACTGCGGGTCCAATCTCAGGACATGCAAGCTTAGCAATGGCCTGCACAGCTTCCTTGGTTGTATTTCTTGTCTTATAAAAAAAAGAATTTGTATGAATTACTAAACAACAGAGATGAATTACTAAACAACAAAGTATATGTATTTAGTTTGGATCTATCAGAATGACACCCTGTGATTGTTAAAGGTTCAGAGAATGCAATCTTGGAAATTTATTGATGGGTCTTTGTGGTAGGTAGTACTGAAAAATACATAAAATGAGACTAATAACACATTGGTTCTGTGAGATCTGTGTCTGAGGATTTTGACCTGTAGAAGTTTGTTGAGTTCTCTCTGTAGAAGCTCCTTTTTCATGGGATCAGATTCCCTCTGAATTCTTTGCCTTTGAATGATCAGTGGAACTTCTGAGGATGGTGTGAGATGGGTTGGTCTGAAGGTCCCAACTCCTCTAAAACGTGATATCTGCGTTCTGGGGTCAGAAGTACCCAAAAAGCCACTGATGGGCAGGTTGTTCAGCTCCTGGAGAACAGTGAGAAACAGCTGAAACCATTCTGCTTGGCGTGTAGATGTGTGAGACTGCAACGTGTAAGTGGCTATCTGAGCTGCATTGTATTGTATATTTAAACATACGTTGGTACCATACTGACAAGGAGTAGACTGGATGATGTTTTGTTGCAAAAACACAAACTGATCCTGGAAGGTTGTTTGTGTGAGATCAGACTTTTTGAAGAGAAAACATGTTGTTAATACCATTTAAAAACATGCCATGTCTGTATTGAAACACACTTTTTTTCCATTTTAGTTTATCGAGAAAATGGTACAAGTTAACTTCACGGAAATTAAGGGAACGTAAATGAAACTGACCATCTGATTGTGGTACAGCCAGCATGATGTGAATTCACCAGCAAGAAATGTAAGCCTGTCTTCGTCATAGAAACAGGCACAGTGTGATTGATGGGGAAGGCAGGCTGCTACTCCGTAAACTACAAATCCCAGGGGTGAAAAGAGAATAACCCAGCATACCTCCACATAGCAACCAACTGAAATGTGTACGATA
>JAOYMR010000011.1:11529478-11554213 GCA_025802075.1 Tenebrosternarchus preto
TACATTACAGTTATCACATAAGTACGACTACAAATGAACCACTACATAACTGTTATCACATACGTAAAACTACAAATCCCAGGGGTGAAAAGAGAATAACCCAGCATACCTCCACATAGCAACCAACTGAAATGTGTACGATAACAAAAAAACGAATCACTACATTACAGTTATCACATAAGTACGACTACAAATGAACCACTACATAACTGTTATCACATACGTAAAACTACAAATTCAGATCCTTTCCCACAGGGGAAAGAGGGACACCTTCTCCTTGTTTGGTTGAACAAAATGCACTAAGCATGATCTCATCAAATATACCTTGGGCATTTTTGGGGAGATGGAGCATCATAGATCCAGAGCAGCAGCTTTCCATGTAAATCACCATCTACAGTGTTATTTATAGCATCAAATGAAATAAGTTGCATCACCTGGAAACCTGGAAACAGGAAACTTGCTCACTAACCATTGAAAACTACTGGTGTGTTTAGTTGATTGCTCACCTTTGCAAACTTCTGGCATCTCGCCATATCATTTATGGTGTCCACAAGATCAGACGCATGAAGCTGCAATGTAAGAAAATACATTCAACGCTGTTGTTTGCAAGAACGCGTCAAATGCTGACAGCTTCGAAAGCAGATCTTACAAATTCCCCGGGGAAAGCAAACACTCCAGTGCTGCCATGGTCTGCCAGATAGATGAAAACTGTGTCATGTTCACCACTGCTCAGAAAGAGTGTACAACAGTTAATTAATGCAACTGCATTTTACTGAAAAACAATAAAAAAAAAATTCTAGATCATAAAAATAACCTTTGCAAGACCTTTACTGGACCCCCTGTCTGTTTACTGACACCTGCTTCATTGCCAGTGAGCACTGCCAGAAAGTTGGCGACTGATACATCCTGTAAAAAATTAGTTTGTTCATCCATTCATCCATTCATTCATTCATTTTATCCTGTTGTGAAGCAGGCTGCACTGCGGCACAGTGAACACGCTGCGAACACAGTGAACACGCTGTGAACACAGTGAACACACTGCCTCATCCTCACAGCTCCTCTCACAGACACTTCGCTTCCTGCCGATCTGCCCGCAGCAGGAAAGCACTGCAGTCAGGCAGAATTCACGGCATCAGGGCACAAGCTACAGGATACATACTACTCCAGTGTAGTCCTTCAAAACCCCTGGGTAAACGTTTGGACCACTGGGCTCGTTGATAATTTCTCCTGGGTGTGGGTTCCTGTTGGGAAAGGTAAAAAAAAAATAAAAACAACCAAAAAACTCAGAGATACAGCTCCAAAAAGTTAATTTCAGTTTACAAAAAATCCTCCCTGCTTACATAAAATCCTTCTTCCAGCCAAACAGTCATTATAGCGCAATCTCTGTAGTTTGGCTCACATATCTTGCTTTGTAGGAAAGACAATGATAAACACAGATTTAAACAGACACTTACTGCTCACTATAAGCTAGATCATCGTACATCATCACTACCACTTGCTCATCAGGAATGCCATTGCTGTGAACCATTTGATAGGCATGGCAGACATTAGCCTAATCAATAGATAAGAAGGATTATGTCGAACTCACATAATAATACAATTGTACACTGCATTATTATCAAAGGCAGTGCAGATATCTTTCAACCACCTAAATTGTTAAGAATTTAAATAAAATAAAAGCTATTTTTAACAACAATGAAATTTATTCTGCAGACAAAAAAAAAAAAAGGCAGGTTTGGGGCTAACAATATGTAGTACCGATCTTTATAAAAATCCATTCAAGTTAACGAAAGCCTTTGCAAGCATTTAAAAGAGAAAAAAATGCTTTCATTTTAAAGGTAGTTTGAAAGAGAAATTAAAAAGATAAAATGAAACGTTTAGTCCACTGGTCCTACCTGGTGTCTGTAATTATTCCAGCCTTTGGAACCTGCAGTAAGCAGAATCCACTGCTTGCCCTCACTACCACTCATCTAAGATGGAAACAAAGAAAAGTGAATATAACCAGTCTTTGCATGTAAGATTATTTAGCCTTTTAACACTCTTAAGAAATCTTAGTAAATCTCACACAATGTTTGTATATTGTGTGTGTGTTTTACCTTTGTTCTGATAAAAAAAATTTTTCAGTATGGTTGGTTTGACTGATTGTCTGGAAACGTTCTAGTAGAGACCAGCAGGAGATCTTACTGCCTCTTTAAATCAGTTTTGCTATTACAAATTACAATCAAAGCACAGCATTTAAAACACATACTGCTCAGTGAATCAATGTTTTAAATGTGCTCAATTTGTCATACTGAAATTTTTTTATTACTTTTTAATATTAAACTTTTTAAAACCTGCTTGAGTATAAATGACTACAGCCCCCTCTGGTGGCACTGATATGCAAAGACAGGGCCTCTTTCGAGAATTTACTTTTACCATCTCAAGTTCATTATGCTTCTTTATGTTCTCATTAAAGTTATTTAATAGACATTTCTGCAATCCATAATGTTATAGTTCATCTTCTGTGCAGTCAAGGAGACTCAGTTAAACTGGTCATCTGAAGTACTTTTCATTAAGAAATGAAGTTTGTATTTATAAATCTATTTTTACAGAGCTCTGACGGTACATCCCCTTAATCACACAGAACCTGGGAATGATCTGGTGATAGTGGCACATTTGCTGATGATATGACAAACTGTCATTGTCTGCCTCTGACTAACACTCAACTCTCTTGAGAAAAAACTGATAACGTATACAGTTATATGTGAGTGCTAACATAAACAATTATAACTGCGGGAATACTGCCACAGAGTTAAGTACCTTTTCAGTCATAAGTCTAGAGTAAGAAATCAAGACACACTGAATATGATCCATAAAGAATCCACAAAGAAGCCTTACTTGGAATTGCTGTTAAATTACTGTAAACAAATTATGAAAGAATAAATCTATAGTGACTATGAGTCAGATATGACATGTTACATTTATTATACCAGAACTTCAGAGCAATTCTAAAATTGTTTGGATCCTCACCAGTTCCTTTGTGCCTGTTTCAGTTGTGGAGGACTGACTGAACACCTTTTACTCTTGCTTTCCCTCTTAAAAGAGGCGTTCCACACAATCAGCTTCATCCCGTATCAAGTTCTCTTATAACAGCGGTTTTTAGATTATAAACTCTAAGTGAATTCATGCACAATCGAACGTTGAATCGTTAGTCAACAAAACCAATCAAGATTTCAAGCAAACAAGATATGCATCAGTGACTAAGTCCAGATGTTCATAGATCCAGAAGAGAAAAGAAGAAGAAAATAACCAAGGAATTTTTGAAGCCCTTTAAATTGTGATGTGGGAGATGTGGGACAGTCAGGGATCTCAGAGGAGTGTGATAAGGACTTGTAGGAAGCCCTCTACTTTTCTGCAACTTCAAACTTTAAACTTGTTCATTTTTGTACATGTTTGTTTGGGTTACCTTCTCCTTTTATCCCATTTAATGAGATTGATTCTGCTAGAGTTTCTACTTGTGAACAGAAACTGTGTTTCATTGGTTACACTGGTGTCAGTAGTGGAATGTGGCAGGCTCATCCGTGTGTTGGAGAAGCATGGATAACCTTAACCTCAACCCTAACCTTAACCCTAAGCCTAACCCTAACCCTATCTGCACTGGAGGAGGTCGAGGCACCATGGCAAGGAACTGCTAGTTGATGCTAGTTGGTTTAAGAGTTTTATCAGCGCACCCTGGCAGCGTGGTCTTCATGCTCCATGGGGGAAGCTGATGCCTCTGGAGATGCTGAACAAGCAGTGTCAGACTTGGTCAGTGTAAACCATGGGACAATGTTGTTGTTATCTAACTGAATTTTAAATGACTGATCCAACAATATGGGACCTGAAGCAAGAAGAACCTCAAAAGCAGAATGAGACAGTACTGACCAAACAAACTTAGCGTCTGACTTTAACAAATTGGTATGAGATGCAACAAGCATCAAAACTCTTCACCAAAATTATGATAGTACCATACCATGCTGAGGAAATGCACCAGATCCATTTCAGTAGTTGGTGGTAGGTACTAGACTATAGTCTGCACTTTAGCCTGAAAAGGACACACCTTTCCAAAACAGGTCACAGTAGGCCTGGTAAACTCACTTTTCACCAAACTGATGGTGAACCAAGCCTCAGCCAAATGATGAATCGTTTGACAAGTACTGAACTTCTGATTCTAATATGTTCTGGTTTTCACCAGCATCCTGATAAAAACATTTTACCTAATAGGCTTAGTGTCACCTACATCAATGTTATGCTCTATCAGATTTGTTTGTGAAGGAGTCTCTAAAAACAGAGCAGGGAATTCCCTGATCGACGTAATCAGTTCCATCTACTGATCCAGAGGAAGATTCAGCGAGAGTCAGTGGTAATTGTTCTCATGTTTCTGAGTTTTGCAGACGAACTGTCAGTATTGCTACAATCAGAAAAAGGAGTCCCGTCCAGTAACAACAGTGGTCTCACAGACCTCACACAACCTTCAGTTCTATGCTCATAATCAGGTTTTAACAAATTCACATTGATAAAGACGAGTACGTCGCTTCTATCCAGAGTAGTGACAATTATAAGCAATAATCAAATAATTTTGGTTAGACTTGCACTGCAGCATGTCATAAGGGCCACTAAACTGAATGTACCACTGGCAAGAGGACCGTAACGTGATCACCTGGACTAAAAGAACGCTGCTCAGGACAAAGATCAAACAATCACTTCACTTTCCCCTGGGAATGATGCAAGCTAGCCCTTGCCATATCTCCACCTGCATAAAACCGCTTCCTAAAACCATTTACATGTCTGACAAACCCAATTAACTTGCATAACCACTGAACGACCAGAAAGTATGTTAATTACCTTGTAAAAACAAGCCTAGCTTGCAAAAATAAGCTAATTAACAATAAACCCTAAACTGTCCTGTGTCCCCTCCCTAGTAGATAACGGTAACCAAGGTAACCCCTCCTCCTAACCTTGGTTCCAACTCTAATGTAATAAGCTCTCAGCAATGGGTTCAAGGTTTAATGGAAGTGCTCCAATGCAACTCGACTGTGAGCATTGTAGGCTGTAGCTTTAACATGAGTGACAAAGAGTTAACTTACAAAGAGTTTTAGCAACAGGATAGGGGGCATTCTGATACATTACAATTAATAGATACACATTCCTGGCTTTTGACAGAGGAAGATGGCCAATGCAATCAATAATCAAGTGTTTAAAAGGTATTTCTTTCACTAAAACAGGTTGAAGAGGGGCTGGCTTTGGCAACCGATTTGGTTTCCCCATCAGCTGGTATGGCAGGACCTGATAGTAACACAAATATACTTTTTCAATCAAGGCTAATGAAAGCAATGCAAAACATGATTATACAATTTCCAGGACCCCTTAGGCCTTTGCAAGCTAAAGTGGAGAGCTTTGCTGTTTTCATCACCAAGCACCATAGTGTCAAAAGGAACCACTGCCTGAACCATGGGCTCACCCAAAACAGTATCATTTTGGGGCAACCACTTCCTTACCAACTGACCATTCTTGATAAAATACTCTCATCAGGCTCCTCCTAAGCTTTTTGGAACTTCAAAGAAGTTCCAAACTCTGTAATGTCAGCACACCAAGACCATGGGTTGTACAGAAACCTCACCAGCTTTTCCTTTTCCGCAAATTCTTTCCAGTGTCAGACTGGAGAAAAAACCCTTGTAGAAGCCCATCATGCCCAGTTTGTGAATAACCACCCACAGGATTTACCCTCTAATGAGCAGCAGGCACTGATGCGCCAATTCAAGTCTCTGGTGTTCCAGACTCTGTCGAACCACTTCAAATTCCCACTCAAGCTTTCGCTCCTCCAACATCAGGAGAAGAATCTCCCTTTGCTGTTCAGATGAACCCCCCCCCCCCCTTCCCTTTGCTAACACAGACAACCCTGCAGTAGCTGACCCAACAGGCAGAAGATCCACCAAAGCCCAATTAACGATCGCTTTAATGCCGTCTTTCAGGAGTTGTTAAATGAATCAGCCACCTCCACCTACTGCTCATCAGAAAATGAATCAAGTAAGGAAGCAGAAGATGCCTGAAAACAATCCCGAACATCTGAAGCCAAAAATAAGGAATGCCAGGCGAGTGTGGAGTAACCTCTTCCCTACTAAAACTACCCAAACACAGCTAAGTAGACCCTAGAACAGTTACCAGTGGTGGGTGCTGCACCATGAACAATTTTCAATACGTGAGCAGAGTTAGTGGTAGGTTTAATTTTTCTCGTGAACAGACCATTCCTGGTACTTTGGAAATGGCCCTTAGAAAACTGTTCCAACCACAGTTCCAACCATTCAGAAATAAGAAACTAAAAAAAAAAAAAAAGTTAACATGATTAACCAAACCTCACAGGGAAAAGAGCCCAACACACAACATTTAGCTGGCACCAAACAAAAAGAAAAAAACCCAAACAAGGACAATACCAAACCACACTTACGGACCGTTCAACACCTGGTTCATAACTAACAATGGAGGTAGTTGACAAAAAGTTTAATCGGAAATTAATGTAACTAGATAGCATCACTAAAGCACGTTTGGTTGTTCTTGGCAAAATACCCCTATCAGCAGCCAAACTCAAAACTTACAAACAGACACTCCCCCATTCCCAACAATGAAAAGGCATTATATAGACATCCACGACACACCAGTATCCCAGCAGCCAGTTAACTCCAACTACACCTCCTCATTTCCTAAAAGCAAAAAACTAGACAGCCCATAGGGCCATCACATCACAGCAAGGGGGCTTCACTCCTGTGGGATGAGGACGCTGAGCGCGGCTTCACCGTTCTTCGCGCTCGTCTTTGTGGAGCACCAACACCAGCGTCCCACAGTAGAAATTTCAGCACGGCGTCAGGAACTCTGAGGCGGGCGTCATGGATGGGAAGCTGGGCGTCCAGCAGACACGGCTTATGCCGCTCCACCCCCCCACACCACGCTCTCATGCCTCAGAGATTTGGTGCTGCCTAGGCTTGCTGGAACGTCTGTCCATTAAGGGGGGGGGAGGTGGTGGTAGCAGCTGCCACATAGAGAGAGAGAGAGCAGGGCAGGCATGGAGGGACTCCCAGGATGCCCTGTGCCTCCCTGTACACTGTAAATTTGTTTAAACTCACATTTAGATGTTTTAACATGTTGTTTATTAGTTTGCTTAGCTTGTTCTAATATTTCTGTCTTTTTCATTTAGTCTATTTGTGCTTAGAATAGAGTTTCCAGTATGTGTATTCAGCATAGGAGTTTGATTACACAAATAACATTTGTGTGATAAATGAACGAATGCTGTTAATATGATACTTTCGATACGTAGATTTCTCATCTTAGATTACTCAACTGAAAAATGTTTCTCTGTATTAAAAACTTTAACGTTATTCTTTGCCTAGAAAATGTTGGCAGGAAAACAAATTTAAAAGCAAACAGAGGTTTAGTTCACTATGGTAAATGGTGCAGTTAAGCAAATATTCAGTCCTCCCTTTGCCTGGAGTCAGTGAGGCATGCTTTTCTACACAGTTTCATTGTAACCCAGAAAAGCTAAACCTCAAAAGCTTTAAAACACGTCTCAAAGTCTTCTCACCGGTTAAACTAGCTCGACGTGAACAGCAAACAGGAGTGTTACTTTAATTGGCCCTTTACAATTTCTTGTAATTTCAAGACGAGAATTCTGATGTTGAAACCTTTTACACATTCTTTTGTGATGAACTGCACAACACAAACAAAAACCAGTGTTCATACAATGGAGAATCATCTGTCATCTCACAGTTGAAGAATGATTCATAATCCTGCTCAAGCAGCGCTGGAACGTTTTACATAAAGAAAATGTTAAAAACTATAAGATATAAAAAAGCCTGGTTTTGGAACATTGAGTTCTTTGGCATCAGTTACCTTTTAAAGAATAATTACAGTGAGTGCAGAGACATAAATGAAGTTATAGATAAGTACCTTTGATTCAACTACTTTTCTCTAGCTTGGCTATTCTTCCTGTATCATGCTAAGACAGCCTCAGTCAGTCTAGCAGCCTATTCATTCATTTCAAGTGACACATTGTCCACTGTATTGTGTTCACAGCCACACATCAATGCGCAGTCTTTTACACTGGTATTATGACAATAAAAATAAATTACGTTTTCTTTGCATATATATATATATATATATATATTTTGTAATAATTTGAATGTTCACTCCTTTTACAGCAATGGAAAGTATAAGGAAAGTCCTCCAGTCTTTCAGATGTAGATAACTAATGTGCCTTTAGACCTCCAGGACCAGACATAAACTAGTGTCACAGCATTTAAATACAGATTCCTAAATGAACCAAACTAACATGTATATATATTTTTGAAGGTGAAGTGTTACTGTATTAAAAAGAGGTAGAAGAATTATCACTGAAGACAAACAGGTTTAAAAAAAAAAGAAAATAATTGACTAATGCATGTTAAATATTTCAGAATGTCAGGTAATTATCACTGTTAAAAATGTTTACTCTTCTTTAATAAAGATCAATTTGCTTATGTGAAATACCTAAAGGAGACATCTGTGTCATAATAGAATGTATTTATTACATTATAAATTAAATTGTTATTCTCCAGTTTCCAGCATGAAATGATATTGATTGAGGTTCAGAACATATTAAACTTCTAATATATACAGTACCATCAGACACACATCCAGCCCATTCCCTTGCTTAAGCTATTTACTTATTAATCGATATGCTTGTGCACAGAGGTCAGCGTCTTCATATATAATACACAACCACATTACTGAAAGATGCTCTACAATAATGTTAACTAAGACCTGTCAATCAATCTAGTATAAAACCAGTCAAATCAGTTTCCACATACTTTGGGTTTCAATCAGTCAGTTCTGCATCATCAACCTTTATCCTCGAATATTAATGATCATATAATGGATCACAGGACATGAGCTTCAGAAGATAATACAGGAAAATCCCACCCATGACTGCCCAAGATTGGATAGATCAAAAACCCTGTCCCAGATCTCACTGCCTATTGGCTAATCCCAACTCATGTCTGGAAACCGGAGATGTTAAAACTTGGATGTACTGGGAATGATTTCTGCTAATAAATATAATATAAACTGATCACAGAGAATGGCACTACAATTTAACAGATGTAAAATTATATAAGCACAATTATTATTTATTATTATTATTATTATTATTATTATTATTATTATTATTATTATTATTATTGTTGTTGTTGTTGTAACTGCAGTGCACTGTAGTTAAATATGCAGAGGTAGTCAAAACCACAGTATATTACACTAGTACACAAAGTTTCCTGAGTAGCAGGATGTTTCTGAGACAGAGGTATTTATTACGTCCCTCCCCCTCTCTCTCTCTCTCTCTCTCTCTCTCTCTCTCTCACTCTTTCCTTCTTTTGGTGTCTCACTTCTTTTCCTCACACCTCTCCTCACACTCAGGTGTGGGAGCAGTGTGCAGCACAGTATTTTCGCTGCTTTCCAGACTTCATTCTTCTGGAGTGACATCGATGTTATCATTCCTGGGGCCTGTTGGGGCCCCTCCTCCATCTTAGGGGTCACAACCTTAAGTAACCCCATCACGACTGGGATGGGCTTTGTGTTTCCCACTTATATTTATTTCCTCTTTTCCCCTGGTATTTCTATGACTTATCATAATCCTTCCCTTGGATGTTTCCATCTCCTGGGACTGATACATGTCTTACTACTGCTGCATCTTATGCTTTCTTATACTATCTTATACTATCTTTTGCTATCTTGTAATATCTTATAGTATTGTATACTATCTTGTACTATCTTATACTATTGCATACTATCTCATACTATCAGTATGTCTGGTTGGTTTGCCACTTGCTTGTCTGGTGGTTCCACAGGATCTTAGCTTTGTTATTGTACCATTCTCTGTAGCTCCTCTCATTTGGGATTGGGAACATCTCGTTCACATGCCTTGTATACGTTGCTGTTTATGATGCCTGTCACATAGATGTATCTCTTGGCCTGTACTGCTCCCACTAGCATATAGTACCATGATACTAGATGTTGTTTCCTTTGCTCAGTCTGCACCTTAGATCCTGTCTGATATACACCCGCACTTGGACTCACTTTAGTGATTGATAGTGACTTGCATCGTGTTCTGTCATCATTACCTCACTATAACATTCTTTAGCACATATTTCCACACATCTTCTTTTCTCACTCACTCACTCACTCACTCACTCACTCACTCACACACACACACACAGGTCACACACGTACACTTTTTTTCTTTTTGTGTGTCTAAGAGAAAGACAAAGAAAGCAGGAAAGAAGTATAATAGTGTAATAAAGGAGATAACCCCTAGAGGGCAGCAGAACACTTCATTTGTTGATGTCCTGGCCTATTTATTTATTTATTTATTTATGTTTTACTTTAAACAGTATGAGATCTGTATATTTTGTAAAATTGGAACTACATGGGTATTTAACACTGAAATTATGTCTGAAAATGGCACAAAATGGCAAATATAAGCATTTTGTTTAATCCTGAATGTTGAGTGTTTAATCCTGAAGTTGAGTGTTTAATCCTGAATGTTGAGTGTTTAATCCTGAAGTTGAGTGTTTAATCCTGAATGTCGTTAATAAGAATGTAGTTAAACTCTACTCTACAGTGATCCCAGCTAACAAAAGCACCTGCCTAAACATTTCAGCTGGTCCAGCTTGTTTTCTAGGTTTTATCATTATAACAACAACGTATATCATTGAACTACAGAAGGATAACTTACTATTCTAAGTAAGCAGAACTTTCAGGTGAAAAGTTCTGGAAAAGTTCTGGAAAAGGCCTCTGGATATCTTTGGTGATATTTGGCACTTCCACTGAATGGCCTCAATCCAGAGGCTTTAAGTAAGTATATTCCACTTTGACTAAACTGTCTTTACATTACAGCTATACTTGAAATAGTTACTCTGAGAAAAACAAAATTCAACACTTGGCCTGGGCTCTCTAACCAGCAACTAAACATTTCACCAAGATACAAGTGGAGGCTGTGGATTCATGGTTAGACATTTTTTGCCTGGGTTTAATTGGCTGACTGGCTAACTATTCTTACTATCACTTACAATCATGGCACAAATGTAAAAACAAAATGTGTGATTCAATTACACATTCATTAATCACACTTTTTAATAATCATATATTTTTTCATTATCAAGTATTTTTAACTTAATTAGCCTCTGACTGATGTTTCGGACTGACTGAGAAAATAGTCTGTTTTTTTTTTCTTTCTTATATCTCTATTATGTCTCTATTATTAATTGTGGTCTGTGGTATTTGTAAAGAGACCCAGAAAAATCAGTACCAAAACAAACAAACAAACAAACAAAACAACAAAATCTACTTGGCTGTGTGAAAGTTCTGATTTGAAGTATCTACTGAAAAAAAGAGTTAGTCTAGAACAATCAAAATGGAACAATCAAAAGAGTCTCTCAACAATCAAGTAACTTGCTCTTCATTTAATTAATTTAGCATCAACACTGATTAGTTAGAATAGATAAGGTGATATTCCTAACCACCAATGTTTTTCAGGGCTGGAATCATGTTCTTAAGATGTATCTCCTGGGATGTGACTGATGCCCATGTTCTCAACGTTAATAGACCCATTTGCTTTAGTAAGTCACAGGATTTCCTATCAGGCTCAATAATGAAGCCAGCAGGTGGAAACAGATCTTGAGGTTTATTTGGTGCAGGGGGTTGAGATCAGTGTGTGGAGTATGTGGTGGTCACATTTGATACTCATTGGCTCAGGAGAAGGGGTCTGCATTCGGGACTATGGGCAGCCGTTCAGAATAAAACTTACCAGGATCGTGGCACTTCCTGCTCTCCTGTCCAGCTCCACACGTCATTCTCCAAGTGGTCCATCATGTTTGCAGGTGTTTAATGAGTTGGACATGTGTGCTCACCATATCCTTCATATGGCTAAAACACTGCTCAGTTTTTCTGGTAGGCCTCTTAAAGTGAAATGCAGATCATCAGTGGCGGTTTAAAGTTCAACTGCCCACAAATCTGAAGAGCATCTGGAACCTCTACACCAAGGCCTGTGCCAGTTTGTAAGTTCTCTTAAGATCTTATCCATTTTTAGCTGCTTCACTGTGAATTGGTTAGACATTTTTCTTTTAGTCAATTTTGATTGGAGAGTCGTTGCTCACTGGTTAAGATCATATGATCAGAAGACTCAAATAACTACTTTAATAGTTTTTAATAAAGGAATCATAAAGCTTATACTAGGATCAGCATCAATTCCTGTATTTTAGCAGTGTTATACTTCAAATGTATATTGAACTCTATCTTACTTACTGGCTAGGATACATTCTGTAAACTAATGACAAAGCACTTTTGTAAGTCGCTTTGGATAAGAGTATCTGCTAAATGCCTAAAATGTAAAATGTAAATTAGGAGGTCACAGTTTTGCATGTGTGTGTGAGATAAGTTCTCAATTTCCTTAACAGTTTAACAAGCAGATCACCATTCACTGTACATCAGGAATCATCTCCTCCATTTCTTATTGGTTGGAATTAGGACACTTTTGTAGCACTGTGTCAAGCTAAATAAGTGCACAGGCAAAGCTGTGAGCACACTGAAAACAGTATGAGCACAGAGAACAGTATGAGTACAGAGAACAGTGTGAACACAGAGAACAGTGTTAGTACAGAGAACAGTGTGAAAACAGAGAACAGTGTGAACACAGAGAACAGTATGAACACAGTGGACAGTATGAGCACAGAGAACAGCGTAAACACAGAGAACAGTGTGAACACAGAGAACAGTATGGGCACAGTGGACAGTGTGAACACAGAGAACAGTATGGGCAGAGCGCAGACACATGGATGAAATGATTATGATGATTATGACAGAACTGTAACATAATAAAACAACAGAACAGTATTATAGGAATTTAATACTTTCTTAAGGTATAACAGTCCTATAGCAATTTAATACTGTCATAATGCTGGTCATGGGTCTGAAATAATTATAACCCGTAAACTGTTCCAGATAAAGTAACACATAACCAGAAAACATACAGACACAGCGAAAATTCCTTTTGAAATCAAGGAAGGCTTGTTACTGCATTGCCTTTCATGGTCTTTAAGGTCTATTAGTTGCTATCAATCTACCAGAAGCCTGCAGGTCATCCATTACGTTTATAATCACACTCAAGCAGTTTAAATATCTCTGCATTTAGGCTGTATGATACAGACAGGATTGTGACAAAATTGCTACATGTGCTTCAAACTGTGATATGCTTTGGGATATATTAAAATGCAATGGTGAATATGGATATATTAAAAAGCAATGGTGAATATTTAATGTGACATGGTTAAATTTTGCCCTGCATTATTATTTTTTTTATTGCAAAAAGTACGTTATGCTATATGATCCCAGCTCATGCAAGAGATTAAGTAAGGATTACACTTAACCGGATGGATGAGGCTGTGTGACATTTCAGACTGGCTGAAAATGAAAATATGGCATCACAAGAGTGTATTATCTCCTGCAGCAGAGTCTCTCTCTCTCTCTCTCTCTATATATATATATATATATATATATATATGTAAAAGAAGAAATTGTTACAAACGAAAAACAAGTAATTTATCCACTGATAACATATTCAGTAGCAATGGATAATCTCAGTAACTGATAGTCGTCTTTAGTTGTTGATTCTTCAGGCTGTGCAGGCCGTCAAACATCTCTTTGGTGGTGAAGAAAACTTCTGTGTTTGGCCTTCAGTGAGGATCAAATGGTACCTGGAGTGTGTTATGACAAAGGGTGTTCTCCCTGACTCTAAATTCCATTACTCTCCATAGTTAACACACTCTTAGTTTTGAACAATGCCTTAGCTTGAGTTTCCCCTGTAGAGACAAGAAGGTGATTGAACAAACCCTAAGGCTCCCTTGTCTTTCTCACTCTCTCTGTCTCTCTTTAATACTAGTAATTATCTGTAGCTGGGGGAGGTGGTAAATTGGATTAGCATGGTGAAGATACAGCTGAGTGATCACCCCCCCCTTGCACTGTGTGGTGACCCCTGGACTGCTAAAGAAAGAGGTGTCATGTTTTTGGAGAGTAGGTGGCCTGTGGAGCTCATGGCTTCCTTATGGGAACCTCGTTTTTGTAACCAGCAGAAGGTCAGATTATGCCAGAGGTATCTGGCCACAGTCTGTTACTTTTCTACTGCTATTCTAGATATGAGTTAACAGGGCTCAACATTTCTCCTGCTATTCTAGATCCACATTTCCTGCTGATAAAACAACAACAACAACAACAACAGCAACAACAACAACAACAACAACAGTTGTCATGATTCCAGCCATCATAGGTTTGTCTCTGGCATCTAGATCTGATATCTGTCACACTGTCACTCAGGGAGGTTGCTGTGGTCTGCTCTCAGGTTCAGAAAAGACTGGGCATCATTGTTGTGTGATGCTACCTTCTCCCCTATTCTTCTCGAGTATTGTTCAGTCTCTGGCTTTAGTGTATCTGTTCTAATGCTGTTACCCTAACCCTTAAGAGTACACTTTGGATGATATATGGGAGAACATCCTGTTTATTGTCCAAGCTTCTGCTTCTAGTGTGTACCTCTTCAGATGGGCAACTAGAGTTGTTCATCTTTGCTTGGCAGTCTCCAATGCCTCAGATATGGAGCTTTTTCTACTTCTTAGGTGCTTTCATCACACCTTTCTAAATTTCTTATGACTGGTCTCCATATTGCCCATATTGAATTTCTGATAACTTCTCTCCATATTGTCCTAATTTGGCCTCAAACCTTCTCTGCAGAGGATACTACTCCTTGATAATGTTTATCTTGTAGCCAAGCATCACTGTTGATGTGGCATACATCAGCTGGTTAGTCCCAGTGACAGTAGTGAATGTCTGTAGTGCTGCATTCACGTTTTCAGACACTTCATTTGATCTTGGTAGTCTGCTACAACTGGTGCACATCTTAGCCGTCCTCAGTCTCAGGTCAGCAGCTCTGGTGTTGAGCTTGGTGCAGGGGCTCATTGAATCTTGGCTCCCAGTTTTGATATGTGGGGGTGAGCATGAAATATTTCCTTTCAGACCTGCCGTCCCACCTCCCCTTTATCATAGCATTCATGTTGTACCTTGCTGATGCCTAGTATGGTGCCATTCACATTTTGCTCATGAAATGTGCAGCAGCTGACATTCATACATTTGAGTTCTAGTGAGGTCCATTAGAACACATAGTAATAATTTGACAAAACTACATACTGATATGTTGAGACACTTTGAGATAACCAAATCTAGAGTGTGGCTGTGATGATCTGTGCTACTGTGCTAAGTGAGACCAAAAGAGTCCAATATGACACAGAAGTCCAAATCAGTGATAATAAAACTGTAAATTCATCAGTAAGGTCTGCACTATACTTTGGAGGAGTATAGACCATTACTAATATCATTCTTGTGATCCCTTTCAGAACTGCACAGATACTCAACAAATGTAAAGTAACTCAGCAATAACTGCTTGCAATGGAAGTAACAATTAAATAGATCATCTGTACCTCCACCTTTCTGGCTGGCATGAACAACATTTATAAAGTTAGGTAGTTCTGACTCAATTAATGTATGAAGTTTGGTAGTTCTGACTCAATTAATGTATAAAGTTTGGTAGAGCTGACTCAATTAATGTAGTTGTGGCACTACATCCATTTAACCATTTTTCAGTTCATTAATGATTTTTTATAGTTCACTTGATTTCATGCTTTTAAAAGAGACTTGTTTGTGAGTGATCAATAGAGAACAGCTAACTTAGTAAACTTGCTACAAAACATTTTGGTTACATTTTACATTCTACAGGTTAGATATAGTCATTGCCCACTGAGTTAGTATTTAGAATGAATGTTGCAGAATAACAATGTAAATATAATAAAAAATAACATATAATGACATACATTAATATTACAATAACATTATATTAATAGTTTTGTTAGCACATAGTAATAATAATGTAATAACAATGTAACAATGATTGTTTTAAAGGGTACTACAAAACTTTATTCCATAGGGACTACCATTAGCTATGTATGTGAGTGAGTTTGGCTGAATTCACAGTTAGAATAAAGAAGTACTTAGTAGGAAAATGAAAGTAAAATAAAAGGTATAATTTGTAAATTGCTTTCCTTCCAGAATAGTACACATGAGTTACCTGTTCATTAGAGGGCTACCTGTTTGTTTGTAATCTAAGTTTAAAAGAATATAGTTTATGTTTTATTGTTCGCTTTAGAAAACCAAGTTTGGTACACATGTAGCTACAAAAATAACTTCTAAACTATGTTACTCATAACAATCAATGTGTTCATTAAATTTCATGTGAAAAATTAATGTGTCAGTGTTTCCTAGGTTACTACATTGAAGGAAATGAAGATGATTTCATAACACTTCAAACAGTTAGGGGTGATCTGATCCAGGGTCAGTTAGGGATGATTGGCATAGTCAACTGAAGTCAATGACCAAATTAATTGTCAGTTCATTTAATTAGTTGGTAATGTCACAAAGGTGTTTTTTGCAGTGGCTCAAAATGCTATGAGATATAGACTTATTTTTATGTAGACTTATTGTAGTTCATTTGAGTGAAGTAAACAATAACACGATGGCAACACCTGCACAACTTTATGGTTTTCACATGGAAATGGTAAGGAAATGCTGACAAAAATGGTAGCAGTGTGTGTGTGGTCTTCCAATAGTCTAATCCAAAACATTCTCAGCTTCTGTACTGAGATGAGTTTTTTTCTTGGCATGAGGGCTAAAGAACTGCTTAAATGTGCCCTAAATTTACAATCTTAAACGTTATTTTTTAAATTGCAAAAAAATCTACAATTCCTGTCTGTGCATGTGAGTCAAATGTGGGTTGCATTCAAATGGATTTGAGAACAAAAATATGACTTGAATGTAGATTAGCAGTATTGGAATTGTAAAAAGGAATGATAATTTTCTGCCTGCAAAATATGTCTTTTAATATGAAGTGTAGTTGGAAGAGGAGCTGTGCCTGTTTTAATATGAAGTGTAGTTGGAAGAGGAGCTGTGCCTGTTTTAATATGAAGTGTAGTTGGAAGAGGAGCTGTGCCTGTTTTAGTATGAAGTGTAGTTGGAAGAGGAGCTGTGCCTGTTGCACCAAATGCACTATCCTCACCCTTTTCTTTATTTATTTTAAATTTTGATGGATGGTTTGACTTATTTGATTAAGGGGAAACTACTGTAGTTTTGTTATATTTTATTGCTACTATTTTGCGTATCCTTGGTACAAAGAAAAATGTACATTGGAAATTTTATTTTTATCTTTTGTATCAAAAGGAAAATTCACTAAATCATGTATTTGTGAATGAATTATTCATCTTTGCTATGTTTATTGTGTTATCACAACCTCAAGTTAATCACTAGTTCATCTGATTATCAAAGTAGTCTTGACAAATAGTTCGTGGACAAGATGTGCTCAAGCCAACAGGGGATTCATTATTAACCAACAGAGGCTTCATTGTTGACTCACTGTTGTTGACCACTTGCCACCAAAGGCAAAATCTGAAAGCACTGAATTCTGGCTGTATCACAATCATAAAGACGGTGTTCTAGGACTGATCTGGCACCAAGTGAAAATTTTCCATCCCAAATTTAGAATTAGGCATAGCCTTTATTGGAGCACATACAAGCAAGTTCTTGGAGTTAAACTTACCATTGCATAAAACAGTTCTGTAGACTGATTCAACCACTTATCTGAAAGGGCTTCAATCATCTGCCAGTAGATATGAAGATATTAAGACAGAAGACTGAAACTGACTGATGTCAAAGCACAATTCTGATGCCAAAGCATTAGTCACCAGGCCTGCCCAAAACCCTGCAGATAGCATAGCTAGGGGCAAAACCCTTGCTGAACTTGCCAGACCACAATATAGGTGGAGCTAAGGCCCTGTATTTCTCCATTTTCCTCCTGATCAATGGCATCAAAATTCAAGAATTACTCTGACCTTCCTAACCCTTTATTCTGTGGCCTTTCCCAAACACAACCTGACACGACTGTTCCTGATCCTGATTCTGTCTTCAAAAACGTGGACGAATCTTGTTAAGACTACAGTGCTAAAAATCTACATGGACATTATCCAAATTCGTCAACTGCTCAGGATCTTTTTCTTAGATGAGTTCAAAAAGTTTTCCTGATGAAAAGCAGTTATACTTTATAGAACGGCAAAGATATTCCTGCCCAGACTTACCTTACCACTCTGTCACCCAAGTTCAGTCATCTGACAAGTCTCACTGCTGGTGGGAGACTCAGAGGCTCAGGACTTCAAAGATGAAGCTACCCATCCAATAGTCCTAGATCTTAAAATGTCCTTTAACCTCTCCTTCCAACTGAGCCATCCACAGAAGATCAAACAGTAGCCTCACAGTCCCTGCACCCTACTGCTCACACATAACTACTCCCCTGCTCCTGCTTCTTCAGAGAGGGAGGCAAAGAGAAAGAGAATTACAATCAAGGAGATGGGCAGCATTGTAAACACTAAGAAAGCTGGACACAAAGCAATAACCCTAACATCTATATATTTTTCAGTTGTTTTATAGTCACCGCACACTGAATAAATCTGCTGAAACAACAGAAAGAGTATCCAGACTTCAGAAACTTTGATATCTAAGCACTACATGAACAACCTAATCTTTAAATCAGATTACCTGCTGTTGCCATGATTCATTAAAGCAGTTTCTACGTCTGGATTCCATTCCTTAACTGCAGTTTGAAAGATTCTAAGATGTATGCGTCACTATGCTAAAAGATCTATACAAGATCAATACAAGATACTGCTGAAATGTGGCACTTTATGTACTGACCTTGTGGAATTTATGCACCACCAAAATTTGTTGTACTAATTTGTATTTAGCACTATGCATTTCCTCTCGCTTGATTGGCTAAAATTTTAGAAGCTCTTGTAGTGCTAGATGGTCACAAGCCGGGATCAGTTACATGTGAACTGATTTGATTGGCTGTCACTAAGGCCTGGCTGAGCACTGAGGAGAGACTGGTAGGTGTAATCTCACAGTGCCACACTTGGACCTTAGTTATTTAGGCTCAGATTTAATATTCATTACTTTTGCAGCTTGGCTGAGTTTTAAGATGTTTCTGCCTCTCTCCTAACCCATCCTCCATCACTCAGTCATTCTCATTCATCTCACTCTCTAGCCCCTCCTTCACTCATTCTCTCTCATTCATCTCACTCTCTAGCCCCTCCTCCTTCACTCATTCACTCTCAGTGTCTACAGGATGTATGTGTGCTCCAGCATCCACTGCCTGGTTAGGGGTAAAGACACTGACACTCCGACAGCACTTTTATGCACTTTTTAGTGTCATTTCCATCCCCTTTCCATCACGTTACCTTCGCCTTTGCTGTAGACTCTTTTTACATAAAAAAAGATTTCTGGCAGGAGAATGAGCACTAATCATTTAATCGTTTTTTTTATGTTGGACAGACACTTTCCTATGATACAATTAGCATTTGTTTTATTTTGGACTAAAACACACAAATCTTTCAGTTAATACAATGTGCTAAAACACAAGGTGAGTAGTAGAGCTCTCTATATGAGGTGAGAATATTTATCACGGATGTAACGGTCACTGTGACAGTGCCTAAAGATCTTATCTAATTGTTGTTTATGACAGGCTACAGTCTTACAATTTAGAACAAAGTAATCGTAAGAGTCTATAACCAAGTCTTGAAGTCATTACAGATTAATTAAAAAGTAGATGTCATTTAATACTGTAACTATTTTGATCCATTAAAGTTATATAAAAGCCCCTCATGGCATCTGAAGGCCCCTTCTTTCCCATTACAGATGCAGGTAATTTATGTTCAAGTTAAACCATCTGCTGACCACTGGGTGACCCTTGCAGACACAGCTGTGAGGGGTCCCAACCTTATACAGAGAGCACATATAAACATTTTATATTCCTGACTTTTCAAAACCAGTCACTATGTTCAAAACAAAATGACTAAATAAGTAAAATAAATAAACAAATAAATAAATTAATACATTTTTATTTGAGTGTGGGAGGTGAATTTTTTTTCTCTTCCAAATGGGTAACAATTTCCCTCCATTTAGCCCCTGAGTGTAATTAGCTAGAAGAGATTGCGGAGTGAGCAACATATTCATGGGACATTAACTCTCCCACGTCCTCCAGTTGCAGGGAATTGATAGGAAAGATTAAAGTTTAAAAAGAGCACATGCCATTACTGCTCAGAGGCTGGCTCTACATGACCCTGTATTAACCAGGCTGTGGTGCTGAGCTTGTAGCCATTTTGTTTTTACCTGCCTAAGCAGTGTGAGCCAGTGAATGCTTAAATAAAACTCTGAAATAAACTCTACTTAAATAGTAACACAGCAGATATGAGCAGCAGAAAGAGACAGAGAGGTGCACCCACATGGGCTTCCCAAATGCATTAACCTAGAAGCAGTGTGAAGAGCATGCTGTGCCTTTACATATGCGATTTATAAATGGCTAAATGATAAATTACATTACGTATCACAGACCTGTTTAATTACAGCATTGTTTCACACCAATAACCTTTAAGTTCAGCTGGAAGGGGCAAAGTGCATATGGCCATTTTTTTAATGATTACAGTGGATAAAGTTAACACAGGAGTCTAGTTAACATGGCCAGAAAATCATTTAAAAATATTTCCTTGAGTCTGTGCTGAGGTCCATGGACCTTAACTTGTGGACCACACCTAAAGAATTTTCCATATTAATAGTTATTAAACTGAGACACTGCAGGATTTAATCGTGCATTACATTCTATCCCTGCAGCCGATTAAAAAACTTCAGTCTTGGCTCTAGCAAATCTATTTGCCATCTTTCATCACCTGACATTAGAGAGCTTGTGATTCATTTGAGAGTGTTAAGCGCGGCTTTATTAGATCTGAGACAGGTTTTGGTGCCGATCCCATAGATCATTAAGCATGGGGTAATTTTATCCTTGTTTCTCTAATGATGCCGTAATGGAGAGCGAATTTCTTAACTAAAGCGCACAGAACACTCTGAAGGTCGTCTTCGTCTGCAAAGTCCTTCAAGCGCTTCTCTTTGAGATTGGAAAAGTGGGGAGATTTCTGAGCGAGTCATCAATAACAGTAAAGCTTAAAGCCTATTTGCATGTTACTTTATTCCATGCAGCGTGCCTGCATTGCCCTTTAGTTCTTTGTCTGCCCTGCTGTTTCTCGCTGTCCATGGTGCTGAACGGGGGAGAACAGGGTTGGGGGGGCGGGAGCACCTCATGTCAGACACTCAACAACCCCGAATGACTGATATTTTGTGCCTTTGTTTAATGCTTTTCATCATTTCATTCATTCATCATTAACGACGTGTGATAGAGTGTGTGAGTGTGTGCAGGTGCGTGTGTGAACGCGTGTGCATGTTTGCATGTGTGAGTGTGTGTGAGAGAGAGAGTAAGAAAGAGAGAGAGAGAGAGACAGAGAGAGAGAGAGAGAGAGAGAGAGAGATATGGAGGCAAATGCAGAGAGGAAAAAAAAGAAAGACTATAAGATTAAATGCCAGGAGGATAATCTTCATTTGGGCTATGGCAAAGCCTAATTGGTGTAAAAATTCTGATAAGGACTGAAACAGAGAGTCCTTTATCCTTATCACTTTAAATACTGTCCCCAGTCAATCATTTGTCACTGTGATACATGATAGATAGAAGCCATCTAATCACCTGTGTCTTTTTTGGGGGCTCTGTTCTCTCTGTAGGAAGTGAGTGAGTGGAATTATGGGTAGGCCATTGAGAAGACAATTTTATGTCCCAGTATCAAACAAACTTCTGTAGATTACACTGAGCCCTCCAAAATCATCGCGTGCATTAATAGAACCCTACACTGTTTATAAACTGACTTAAATCTGTAGTACAAAGTCAGTATGGTTTGTAAATAAACTCATAAATAATGTATATATGAGTTATAGTGTGTTTGTGTTTGTGTGTGCATGTGTGTGTGTGTGTGTGTGTGTGTGTGTGTGTGTGTAGAGGTTCATATTAAACTACTAAAAGGTCTTTTAAACAAACAAGTGAAAAAGAAACAAGTGAAAGATAATTTAATATCAAGTTGTAACTATATATTTTACCCATCTGTATTAATGCAACGAAAGATGACAATAATGGAAAAATCACAGTAAACTGAAATGTTTGTTTTAACAATGAATTTTAAACTAATTCTAGCCAAATGTTGCTTTTCTCTAAGGCCTTATGTTGAACCTGCACAGCTTGAACCTGTAGAGCTATTACAAATGAGCCACTTCAGTGAGTTTCCCCATCTGAATGTCACCCACCTCAGAGTGGTCCAGTCCAAACTTAATCGCTAACCTCAGAATAGCTTTAACACTATTTATACCCAGGAGACCACTCTCTCAAAACCAGGGGAAATCACCAGGCAAAGAAAGAAGAAAAAACTCTAACATGGCAAAATGTAGCTTTAATAGCCAAGGACATTTTCCTTTCTATCTCTCACATCAAGTTTAATTGGAAAAGAGGCAGAATTCACTTCAAAGAGTCCAGGAAAAAACTGAAAAAAGGAAAGCAATAAGTCTGACAAGATGATCGATTACCTGTAAGTCTACCTGACACAGAAATTAGAGTTTTTTAATGATGGGCTGCTTCTTCCTGGACATGAAATTCAAATGCTGCGAGTGAGGATCTCTAGGTGCCGTCAGGCATGGAGCAGGCCAGAACGGTCCCTGAACACTCACTTTGTCTCTGTCACCACGAAGAGGGACATGGTTATTACCGACATGTATTAACTGCCTTTGCAGCCACTGGAACACACACACACACACACACACACACACACACACACACACACACATACACACACATGTAGTCACACACCTCATTCAGGCAACTGGAGCAGAGTTGGTCATTCCACACACCGTTCAGGGTGTAGTTTCAGTGCAACGTGTAATAAAACAGTTTGGTTTAAATTTCTCGGATAACACCTAAGCAACATGTTGAGGTGGAGACATGTGGGGGGTCTCAAAATCAGAGTTTCTTCTGAAGTCAAGTGATCTTTGTGAAAATTCGAGGTAATTGTTTGCAAAACTTTCTGACATTGCATCTGAGGAACATTTAACTTTCAAACTCAAACTCTGATTTCCAATTCAAAATGATTTGGGCTTTAATGGCAAATAGCAATCTGATCGCACATGAATCAAGTTCAGACCCACCACGAGGGTCCTGGGTGACACAGGACGATCAGCCCCAGGGATGAAGCTGACTGGGACGAACATATCATTAGTCAAGCCTTTTACCTCAACCCAATTTAATTTATCACAGAGCTAAAATAACCAGCCATGAAGGAGTGTCCATTTGCAGCTGATTAAAGGAAGATGTCTCTTACAACCATGAAATCACTTACTGCGCCTGATTTTACTGAAGAATAATGCATTATGAGTTATTATGAATAAGGGATTATAAGTTATTATGAATAAGGGATTATGAGTTTGTATTATTAACAGGCCCCTGCCTAACACCTGTGCACTAAAGCCACATTTGCAGTATGGAATGAGTCTGAACATCTTGCCCGCAGGTTTGTGCACACTGTAGTATTTTTGCTATAAAAGCTTCAAACGATACTCCTTGTCAAACAGCCAGGCTGGCACACATATGAATGGACATTATGAGTTCCATTCATACCCACAACAGTCACAGAACTGTGGAAGAGACTGGAAGAAGAGTAGACCAAAGTCGTGATGTCCTGTGGCCGCAGATGTGCTGGAGTCATTCAAAGCAAAGGCCTGTACACTTCCTGACTGTTGGAACCTTCAGAAAATGTAGTTCCAATCTTTCTCTGTGCTACAGTCATGGCTGTTCTCTAATTATGATCATCACGTTTTTTTGCAAAATAAAGGTTTCATGTTGATATACTTTTTTTGTAAAACACTGTTCTAGTGGCATGGTGTACCCCTTACAAAAATCCTTCAAATCTTGGTCAATGTAGATTACATTATTTCTGAAAAAGTTTCTGAAAAAAATGTTCATACATTATTCTCTAATTTTAATCTCCAGTGCAATTGTTTCACTAGAATACCCTTCTCATAGTACTGTACAATGTTCTGGCAGAACTCTCCACAATATAGAAACAACAACAACAACAACAATTAATAATAAAGAAGAAGGAGGTCTTGTGCCACCCTACCCTTTCTTTGCTAGTGCTTTCTATCATAACAATCGAGTCCCATCGTATTCCACCTTATACTCCAACACCTGAATTCAAATGATTGAGGCAAATCTGCATACAGAAACATGGGAAAAATGCCAAATGTCATATTAAATCAAGTAAACCAGTGGTGCTTTGGGTACAACACTGGACTGATCCCAGGAATGACAAATTCAATCTCAGTTCAGAAGAACATAATCCTAGGAACAGTAAAAATACTGCTCTGGCCTTTCCAACGCCCAGGCCTGTGTGTGAGCAGCAGAGATACGGCCACCCGCTGAAAGAGCAAGACAGGAGTGTAGAGAAACACAATGTGCTTCTGAAGTACTAAGAGGTTAAATATATATACGTGCCTGTGTGTGTGTGTGTGTGTGTGAAATATATGAAGAAGGACCTCTGTCTGAAACATCCTGTCTCTCTAGAAACCTTGTGTATTTCATTGCAATTTTTAGCTCTCTCTGTCTCCTTCTCTCTCTCTCTCTCTCTCTCTCTCTCTCTC
>JAOYMR010000011.1:11564835-11582504 GCA_025802075.1 Tenebrosternarchus preto
TGGGGTGTGTGTGGGCCTCCATAAATTAGCATCCTGCTCAATTTTTTAAATTGACAATTTAAAAGTAAATTTTCACCCCCCCCCCCCCCCCCCACACACACACACATGCACAAACAACCGCAAAAAACCAAAACAAAACAACAACAAAACAACAAGATACATGGTAACCGGTACCCGAGTCTTTGCTGGTTCAACAAAATCAGATTTAACCTGTGGTCCTTTCAGGAGCTTAACATATTAAAGCCTTTGTATACAGGCTTTATATAAATACACCTAAAAAAGCTTTAGCGTATTTAGTTTTTAAGAGTTAGCCCATGTGCTAATTAGGAAATTTTGTAATGGGTAATGTGGTATCCTAACTAAATGATATGGAACATTATAGCTGCCCCACCATGCATTTATGGTTATATATGGAAACTTTTAATAATGGAATGAAAACTTACTTGTATCTGAGAATGTCTGTGTGTTTCATATGATTACCAGCAGTCAGAGAGTCATGTAAATATAGCTATTGTTGATAAATGTATTTAAAGAGACTTTTGCACAACAGATGAGCTGCACAATAAAGCTTGTGTTGTTTTAAGTGGCAAGATCAGGATGAGAAAAACTACCGTAGCGCCTCTCTGAGTGTATGGAGTCACTTACTGAGGCAAAATCACACCGAAAACCAAACCCATAAACACCAAAAGCCCCAACGACAGAAATAAGTCAGTGCCTACAGATTTTAGGACTCCTTGCCTATCACGAGCAGGTGTGCAGAGGAGAGGGCCAGGACCTGCTCAGGCACAAACCTGTGCTCTGTAAAACCAGCTTCAGCAAGCCAGCACTGGGCAGGAAATAATTGATGAGCCCTTTCACGGGATCCTCAGACGGCGCGAGGGGGGAAATCATTTTCAATCTTTGGCTTTAGCAGATGAAACAAATGCTCCCAGCTTGCTTTGCCAATTCTCACTCCTTAGGGTCAAACAAAGTGGTTTTCCAGGGGACGGCCGCGAGGCGAGTGTGTGGGTAGCCATGCTGAAAATGTCTCTTGTCCTCCACAAAAATGGTGCAATGTAGCATTTCATTTAGCAACACTTTGTTATTTGCCTTTGACAGAGTTGTAATAGGAGGAGCCTTCATATTCATTGACCAGGTGACCTCGAATCGCTGCGGGATTTCTGGAGTGGAGAGGCACGGGACCTGAGACAAATCTAAACTATTTCAAGTGTGCACTGTGGACACAATAAAGACACTTGCAGTACAGGAGGACAGAGGGAGGTAGGGAGGGAGAGAGAGAAACAGGGAGAGAAAGAGAGAGAGAGAGCAATCATACTGGGGAGGGAATCTGGGAGGCACAAAAATGGGCAGTGGGTGGAAAAACACATTAAAAAAAAACAAGAAAACATATAGACATTAAACGGGGGGGGGGTAATAAAAACAGAAGCAGTGTGTGTGTGTGTGTGTGTGTGTGTGTGTGCGTGTGTGTGCGCACTTGCTTGTGTGTGTGAAGCACATCATTTGTGTTTAAGATGGTGAAAGGATTATCCACACAGTAAAGTAAACAAATAAGTTGTGTGAATGTGATTTGAATGGTCAGTGTGTTGGTTCATATATTCATGTATAGCCTATTAAAAACTTCAGCAATAATATTAGTTCATAGGCCCTTCCTGGACTCACAGATGCACCATGGAAAGTAACTTACTTAGGTTATATATATATATATATATATATATATATATATATCAAGTTATACTTTTACCAATTTGCTGTATTTGTGGAGGCATTACTCACTCCCTTGCTGGGGGCCCTTTTCGCTGGGGGGCCGTGTGTGTGTGTGTGTGTGTGTGTGTGTGTGTGTGTGTGTGTGTGTGAGAGAGAGAGAGAGAGAGAGAGAGAGAGAGAGAGAGAGAGAGAGAGAGAGAGAGGGAGAGTATGTGTGGAGGGCTGTGGGTGTGTGAACCAAAGCAGCAGTGTATTCTGTAGCTGTGAGGCCAGAAGCGTGCTACATTACCAAGACAATACGTCCATATGGAGAACAGAAGGCTCTCCCTCTGTCCCATTCAGCTAGCGCCAGACCCCGCCAGAACCTCAGCAGACCCCCAGCAGACCCCTGGCCTGAGCCGCACACTGCGGTCACTCTGAGGTTAGCGCTTTAGCATAACAACTGATGAAAAGGGAAAAGTCATTTTATTCCCATTTAGGGCAATTATCCCTGTGAACACCGAGGGAAGGGGTGGGGTGGCTTCCCCACAGTCATTCAGATTCAACAACATGGCAGAGTCAGGAGACTGGTCTCACAAGGACAGGAGATAATAAAAAGATCATTTTAGGCTCCTCGTCCTTTCGCTTCACAGAAGATAAAAGTTAAACCTTGTCATCTGTACATGAACATCCTTACCAGCTGCATACTGAGTACATTTGGACAATGAGATAGTGTTCTTATTATTGCTTTGTTTGCTTGTGTGTTTGTTAATGTTTTGTTGCCGTCTTACCTTGAAGAAACAAACCATAGACACAGTTAATAGGATGCAGATTTGCCAAAGATGAAAAGTCACTTTAATCAGTAACAAAGGGACATTCCCATTTTAAACTTTAATTAATTTCTTCTACCTTCCAAGAGCTTTCCAGCAACACCTAAGGAAGAGTAATTATTGTTTTGAATGGTGTGGATAATTATTATTCCATCTATACGTCATAAATTATGACCGAGTCATAATCTCTCTCTAATGGCTTAAGGACACAGTAGGCTTCTTTAAATAAGGTAGCAAAGCTTATCGATCCCTTTTCTAACTGCTCTTTCAATGTTAATAGCCTATTTTGTTCTAACGCGTCGTCCCAGTGTTTTGTTATCCAAGGACATGCTAATGTACACGTAAACCTGGGCTTTGGAAACTGTTTCTAAGCCAATGGAAACAGGGATTCCTGTATGAAAATGTGGGGCATTCTGGGGAAATTGATGATCACCCTGAGCATTAGTTCGTCTTGATTTGCTCTCTCTGGGGTAATTACCATGGATTAATGTGACTTTCCAGGGATAGGAGAGCTACCATCAGCCATAACTATTCTCCAAATGGAATGTCTTTAGCTAATAAAGTGGCTAATAACACTCAAATGCTCTGATGGGGGCAACATGTGGTGTATCAATACTATTTTGTTCCTGACCTCTTATAAATCCTCTGTGTGTGTTAATGGGGCATTTTTGTATAGATTATTAGGCTGATGTGCACTGGTTTCATGTGCAGTCCTTACATGGTTGTGTAAGTTTTATGTAAAATATACCTACATCTTACAAATCAACTTGCACAGTGCATCTTTGTATTCACAGTACCTCAGATTACAGCTGTGTGAATACGGATTATAGCTCATACCGTGCGTTCAAAATAAAAACTCTATTTCCATTAAGTCATAAAAGCATTATTTGGTACAGAATGGCAGTGCTAATTTTATTTTCATTCTTTTATGCCTATTGAACAGTGAGAAAATCCATGAACCTGACATCACAATGGCCATCCAATTCTACTGCTCATTCTGTCACAAACAAACTTGTGTGAAAAGTTAAAAGCACTTAAGGCTGTCATGAAAGATGTATTTAATTCATAAATTCATAGAAACCCACACAAACACATTGATTTTTCTGTAACAAAACACATATAATTGCCCATTTTGGTGGAATGCCATGTGGCACACTTGCTAATGTCCTAGAGTGTAGTTTAGTAACAGAGGTTATGGCAGGACAGATAGTTTAAAACAGCATCTATACACTGACACTCAGCAGTAGAGGTGACAGCCACTATTAACCTTATACCAGCCCATTTGCTAAATCAATGTCACTCATAGTTAATAACAGGTGTAATCAAATACATTATGCAAATCTAATTTGATGTCTCTTGCATTATGCAAATTGACTCTAAATATAATGAGTCATGACATCTGACCAGATAAGGATACAGAGTTGTTCCCCCCCACCTCTCTCTCTTTCTTTCACACACCCACACACACCCACCCACACACACACACACACACACACACACTCTTTGTATAAATCTGTCTTTCACTCACCTGAGTGTACAAGTAATGTTGGATTCTTAATAATTTAAACAATTGATTAAAGCAATTACAACATCAGCAGATTTATTTCATAATCAAGATGTCACATTGTCTTTAATGCCTTAAATGGAATTATATTTATATTGTTAAACAAGGGTAAGATATTTGGCGCTATCAAATCTGAGAAGTGCCTTGACATTGGACATTTTAAAGTGAGACTAAAACCCATTTCAAGAATCTCAGACACACTGCTAACTTTATCTTTGATTCTATAGCTGTTGTAACAGCTTTTGCATACACCATTTCCTTTTTACCTCCTTTTTTTTTTTAAACAAATTTTAATTTCCATTACAAAAACTTTAGTATTTGTAAACATTTTAACTGATCTATTCTTTATACCTTGCTTACATTTACCCATTTGGCAACAGCTTGTATACAGAGCAACTTACAGCTTCAACCAATTTCCAGAGGTGGGTGTAGGCAGAGTTTGGATTGTTGCCCAGTAATTCTTAATGTTATGGAATGGTACACTTGCCTGGATGGGGGATTAAACACCAGTGCATCATGGGAGAGGCAGTGTTGTAAACTCACTACATTTCCTGCATTTCATTCATTGCGTTGCAGTTCATGATCATTTTGAGATCATAAAGTTTTGCATTACAAAACAAATGTTGATTGTTTCATGTAAAACATGCATCCAAGTAATAAATTCTTATATTCCATTTCCCATCTCCGTTCTGAATTGCAATGGAAATTACAAAGAACAAAAACAAACAACCGAAAAAAAAAAACCCATTCTTTATTAAACATTTCTCATCAGCACTCATGTCACCAGCAGGGGGAGATATGAGGGCTTGGAAGACCTGGACAATAATCAAATAATAATAAAAGTTGTTGATGTTGAAGTCTGTAACAACAGTAAAAGGTGGCATAACTTGAGCCCCACAGGTGAATGTTAAACTCGTTAAGGATGCTGACAGATTTGTAAACCTGTTCTATTTGAAGTGTACAAGCACAGAATGTCAAATGTGTGTACTTCTCTCCATCTGTACTGTGCTGCCTGATTCGAACTGTGCATGGAAAGCCATTTTAGCACTGACCCAATCTGTAGGTTGTGTTATTAAACTACTTATATAAATATATACATTGATTATATCTGTGGGTTCTACATGAGGACTTGTGAGAACAAAGGCTACGAAGAGTTTAAACACCAGTAAATGTTAAAACCCTTGTGTATATATTTAAACCCCTGAAGATGTTTTTCCATTGTCATTTTTGTTAAATAGAAATAGTGTGAATTAAAGATACAAGGATTTTTTACCTTGACTTTAATCAGACTTTTTTTTTTTAGGCTTGTGGTTTTCCTATCAGAAACAGTACAGTCACTTTTATGACAGCAGAGAAGATTTGTGTGACATGATAATTTATCAATCTCTAACTGTTCAGCAAAATGTTATATATTGATTTTGGAATATGTGCAGTTCAGGGTCAACCTCAAGAAATGTTGTTAATTACTGTCCCTACCAAAACCTAATTTTAATTATGAGCTATACATCTTATAAGTTGCAATATATCTGTAAATTCTAGATCATTTTAATGCCATGTTGTGTAGTAGCAATAGTAAATAACAGTAAATAGAGCAGTACGGCCACTGTCTACAGTATTAAAACAATCAGGACGACATTGGGGAGAGTCTGTAGGTGTTGGCGGATTTGGCCAGTCAAGACCTTTTCCCTGATGGACACTGCAAAAATCGATGTTAATTATGGTGCGATCTGCACGGTGGCCTTGGGACACGTACACATCCACCTGTTCACTCAAACAAGGGACACTCCCTGGCAGTGCACTTCACAGACACAAATCTTCATTTATGCATTACAGTGTAGTGAGAACATTCAATAAAGGCGCTAATAAAAATGAAAGAACATTGACTATACATGAAGTCTGAAAAATTCTGATTGCAAACTTCAAAGATAGCATGATTGATGATCCAGCCAGATTGTAACCTTGGGAATCTTTCAACAGACTCTTCGGTGTCCTGAGATATATATTCGAAAATATCTGTGATGGAGGGGAATGACTCTCCGGTTTTAAACAACTTATCCACACCAGCAAGCCACCCAGGTGATAAACAATAACCTGGCTCTGAACAAACAGAAGTAATTAAGTGGTTAGAAATCCAGCAAATGCCGATAAAACCTGCAGGAGTTTTCATTTACCAGCATGCAGTGCCTGTCAATGCTTTGCCCTGCAAATGAGATCTGCCATTACGGGAGCAGGGGAAACAAACGAGGGGCATTCAGGCCCCGGCAGCTCACCTGATACTGTCAATAACACACCAGCGAGATCCGGATAAATCTCTCTCTCCCAGACAAACACAAGAAAATGGCTAATTCTGTGTTAATAACATAGTCAGTCACGCTACAATAGCAAAACTGGATGCAAGTATACTGAAAAATGAAAATGTAAAAAAATAAATGAAGATATCAGTTGGTCCATTATCATACTGAATTTTCCCCAAATCCAATTTAAAGACCCAGAGAATCTAGATCTTTCTTTCTAATTAGATTAATATTGCTCTTTTGGGCGACGATGTTCATACGTAAAATGTATTCTTTGAATAATGTTCCAACATCCAGTAAATGACAAATTTGTTTTGACAGAAATCTGATGAAAAAATGGTGGTTTTTAAGTTGCATAAGGCTTACATAAACTTGACTTTGAATAGTCAGAAACCATTTGCCCCTCCGTCACACAGTGTATCCCTCCCTCACACTCTGTGTCCTCTCCCACTCACTCTGTGTCCCCTCCCTCGCACTCTGTGTCCTCTCCCACTCACTCTGTGTTCCCTCCCACTCACTCTGTGTCCCCTCCCTCACACTCTGTGTCCTCTCCCACTCACTCTGTATCCCCTCCCACTCACTCTGTGTCCCCTCCCACTCACAATGTGTCCCCTCCTACTCACTCTGTGTCCCCTCCACTCACTCTGTGTCCCCTCCACTCACTCTGTGTCCCCTCCCACTCCCACATTTCAGACAGAAATCCTTGCTTGTACAGCTGATAAAGGACCTCTCTCTGAAATTACTTGTTTCTCTGAGATCTCTATAATTTTGTCTCTCTCTACATCTTTTACTACATTACAGTGCAGATACTCATCTAGAACCTTCTGGAAATTATACTCCATTTCCAAAAACTCAAAAAACAAAGCATAACTGCACACGCATCTTCACAAACGTCAGACGTCCACGTGAAAATCAAACCCTCCAATCAAAACCACATCCATGCCTTATTCACCCCTGACAAGCCTCAACCATAATATATAAACAAGCCTTCTCCATGGCCAGAAGGAGGTGAACACAGATGTAGAACACACATCTGCTAGATTTAGGAAGAGAGCACATGCAGGCAGAAAGATATTACTGAATCTTGGGTCATCTGTGAAGCAGTCTTGAACTAGAATAGCCCAATGGAAACTGATATTTTTCCAAATGCCAAGGTAACACAGCTGCTCTGGTTGTGCTGGCTTCCTCTGGTCTAGTCAGTATACATAATCTTGCACACCACTGAGGACAGCCAGCAGAAACATGGAGGTGTTATCTGGCCTACCATCAAGGGAAGCCATCAGAGGCATGGCACTGAAATGTGGTAGACCATCGAGGACAGCCAGGAGAGACATGTTGCTGGACCAAGAGTGACCTGCCGGTGGAGGGCCCCTCAGTGTCTGATGGTGGCACACATGGTCAAAGTTCCGTTTCTCTGGCCAGTGACATTCACAATGGCCTAGTGGCCAATTATGTTCCTTTGTTTCAGTAACAAAAATGTGTTCATGGGAAATGTTTATGGCATCAGTTTCAAAGATTCTTTGAAAACATAGTACAGTAAATGGCTACTTTGAAACAAAGAAAATCCCTCAAATACTAAATAAAAAAACCATAACTGCACACATTCCAAGCACTGGTCGTTGACCTCTGGTTTTTAGTTCTTTTGAAAGAAACACAGCAGCTCTGCTCCATCATCAACCTGATGATTTCCAATTCTTGTTCCTCTAAAATACACTATATTGCCAAAATTTGCTCCCCCATCCAAATGTCCAGTGCACAAAGCAAGGTCCATAAAGACATGGATGGCAGAGACTGGTGTGGATGAACTTGACTTACCTGCACAGAGTCCTGACCTCAACCTGTTAGAACACCTTTGGGAGGAATTAGAGCGGAGACTGAGAGCCAGGCCTTCTCGTCCAACATCAGTATGTGACCTCACAAATGCTCTTCTGGAAGAATGGTCAAAAATCCCCATAAACACACTCCTAAACCTTGTGAACAGCCTTCCCAGAAGAGTTGAAGCTGTTTTAGCTGCAAAGGGTGGACCAACGTCATATTGAACCCTATGGATTAGGAATGGGATGTCAATTAAGATCATATGTGAGTCAAGGAAGGTGAGCGAATACTTTTGGCAATATAGTGTAATATCTTGTGTCTCCATTAGTCGTATCGTAGTTCTACAAAAGTGGATGTCCTGGTGGCATTACTGTAAATCATCCAATTTACAAAATAGGAGTATACAGTAATTCTAAATGAACTGATTGAGATACAGTTCAGAAAACATACAGTGCTACTAGTGCTCAACTACTACAGCACTATAGAACAGCTGCAGTACATGCACTGTAAGCACAGCACAGCACTCCAAAGTTACAGCAGATAGCAGCATGCAAATGATCTGCATATTTTCTTCTCCAGATTAGAGAGGCTTCTGTGACGTGGACAAGGACATGGTCATTTAGACCTGCAAAAAATCGCATCAGAAACCATTTGTCTCCTTGCACGTCCTCTTCATCTCACGTGTCCTAATCTTGCTTTAGGTCTTTGTGAAGCCATTGTTCCAAAACAAGTCAACTGATCCATGGCCCTTTTATCTATCTGTCCTGGGGTTCTGATTGATGCGTGAACAGTTTTGACTCTTAGTGTTTCCACCTGGGAAATTGTGTGTTAATTGGGTTCGAGCTGTGATGACTTGAGTTAAGGATATTGAATGCCAATGCCTTTTAAATTAGCAGCCAGTAGTAGTGTAGTGTAGCCAGTGATAGGGATTTGTATCCAGAGTTTTCACTAAAAGTTCAGCAAATCTGAATCACTTTTTAAACCAGGGGAATAGTGTTAATAGTTTTTGGAAATGTGTTTTGATAGGTGGAGACGTTGTGTGGGATGTTTAGTTAATAGGTCCTGTTATAGTGGTTCAACTCAAACTTTTGCTTAACTGACTAGTCTTTTGACTTGTGTCTATCTATCTATCTATCTATCTATCTAAGTGAGTCAGTTGGACATAGTTGAAGCGTTACATGCACTGTATGCAGCATCAGAATCAAACTCTGGCAAAATTCCATTGAGGTTACAAAATATGTTAAAACACACTGAATGGTTGATATGGACAGCAAGCATGCTAGCTAGTTAGCTAACTAGTCAGGCTTTAGTTGGGATACAAAGTGTGCTAGCCAGCTACACTAATATCTAATAAATACTTTTTCTAGTAGGTTCCATATTATTTTAAGCAGTAACATGTTTCTAACTTTGGTACATGCCCTATTGTCCTACTGCCATTTTCTGGTTAGCCAACATGAGTTTGCAATCCAGCATAAATTTAACATTAGCTAGGTTGCCATGTTTTTGCATGTTAGTTTATGTAACCAGCAACTGCATAATGTTTTGTTGTTCATGTGACTCTTATGAAAACGCTTGAGACTCACAGACTCGTATAAAGTGACTCATGAACAACTCTGTCATTAACCTGCACGTTGTCTGCTAATGAAAGCTCCATCTCTAAGTGTGGCCCTCAGGTCTCCGTGGGTAGATAAAGTGGCAGGGCAGATGGCGTGGAGTATGTGTGGAAGGTGCTGCTGCCACCTCTGGAGTGAGTGGCAGCCCTGCCACTCAGGGGCCTTCATTAGGTATGCTCCTCATAAAGGCCTGTGCTATTCCCTTAATATCCAGGGAATCCAGGGAAGCCTGAGCTCACAACGAGGAGCAGCTGGGGTTGAGTAAGTCCTCAGGCTGTGCTCTCTCTCTCTCTGTCTCTCTATCTTTATATACCTCTCCCTCAATCTCTCTCTCTCTCTCTCTCTCTCTGACTTAAAAGATAAACTTATATGGGCTATTTTTTCCATTATGTTAATCAAAGTCCTCCCAGAATGCACTGCTATTTTTAGATAGCTAGCGTGGTCTAATTTTTAGTGTTAAAAAAAAATACACTTTTTAATTGGGCACAAAAGATCTGGTGTGCGGCACAGACAGCACCAAGCCAACCAGCATACCAACAGTTGTCCTTGCACTGTGACATTCATCAAAGTTAAAGATTCAATGACAGTGATAACCAAAGTCATGTAATAAGGCATTGTATAAATAGACACGACACTTAGAAAGAAGGTGGACCCCAGGTGTCATGCCATTATTAGTATTAGTATGCCATTTATGTCAGCCAATCCAAGTAAACCACTAAATGTCATTCTTGAAGTCAAATCAGATCAGGACAATTTCCTAATAGTATTTTATATAAATATCACTCTAAAGTGTAACTCTGGACATTTTCTCTAATGGTTAGGGTGACCTTATAGACTGAAATGTTGTAGGTGAAACCATGTTGGTCTCCATTCAGGTCAAACACTGCAGTGTCAGAGTGACAACACTGTATATACAGCCAGTGCATTCACTTATTCACTTTTGAGGCACTCTTATGTGGTAATATTAACATAGCATTGTCCAGTGCAGAGGTGGGCAACACAAAGTCCAATTAAAACACTCCAGTTCCTACACCCCCCCCCCACCCCCACCAAAACTAATCGACAACAATAGTAAAGAAGAACCTAGATTCAGATGTTGTACCCCGTGAACATTATTTGTGTACTCCTAACTGAGAAGAACATGGAAAGAAAATAGAGTTTGAAGCATGCTTATTCCAGCCAAGGAGAAGGAGTTGGGACAGGCTGATGGTGCAATAAGTGTGAAGGTATTAAGTCTCTGTTGGAGATCAGGAGGTTTTTCCCCCAAACAGCCCTCAAAACAGTAGGGAGAATACGACGACAGTCAAACTTACTGCTCCACACTCAGGTATATTGACCATGAAGAGCTATTCAAGTTTAGTGGCTTAGGGTTAGGGTTGTTTCCCAGTTGCTTGTGAAACCAAATAAGCTGAGGCTGCTCTCGGATGCTTTAAACTAAAGTCGTCTTACGTTGTACCATAGATTAAAATCTTGGCTGGACCATATAGAGGTCCTTCAGTGCACTTAGACCTGGAGGAATGCTCTTTGCCAGTGCCAAGCTCAGGTCTATGGTGGGGTATAAGTTACTCAAAGTCACTGCTAGGCCTGTAACTAGAACAATTAGCAGAGAAGTGCTAAAACACTCACTGGGTATATGGGGAGACCGGCGCTTGTGTGACAACCAGGCAATAAACACACAAAACAGTTGAGGAGAACCTCAAAAGAAACATACAAGACAACATAAAGCATGCTGTGTGGATATTTAATACATTGTTTTAATGATTCCTTCAAGCAATTTTAGTATACTATTGCATAACACAAATGTGCTGAATGTACTGAAATGCACTGAAAATGTACTGAAAAGACACCAGCTGGACACCAGCACAGCTATAAATATTACATTCTGCTGTATTACAAATACCCACACATATATACTGTATATAATATATATATATATACTGTACACACACACACACACACACACAAACTCTACCACATCCTTAAGGGCATCACCCTCTTATGCACCACAGGAGACAAAACAAATCTAGAGGAGACAAAACAAATCTAGAGGAGACAAAACAAATCTAGAGTCTTAACAACAGAAGCATTGCATTGCATTTCACCTCCTCCCGATTCTGGAACTTTTTAAAGTATGTGAGGAGTAAAAAGGCAACAAGGTACACAGCGAACTGTAAAACAGTCTATAATGCACATACTGACCTTTCAAACTTGGATGCAGATAGAGACAGGCGAAACGCACCAGACGGAGGTATCGGGTGCACAGATAAAAGATCACCAGACGAGGTGGGCTCCTATGAAGCACGGCCATTGTGGTGGTGTTCCTGAGACTCCACTGTACGGTGATGGGTGCATACATCTATTAAGACGTTATGACAGCGATCCTGGGAAAGGAGGGACACTTCATCTGAATTCATTATTAATGGATCTATATCTTATGTTTAGGGCCAAGGACACAATCTGTATCACAATGCAAATATCTATCATTAAACCCTGACAGTTCATTTGTCCTAAGAGGGAAAGAAAAATGTTTTTGAGTGTTTACATGGTCCATGGTACTTTATCTACACAGAGGCTCCAAAGGCAATTTCTAGACAAATGCATGTTTGCCACAAGTGGCCAAAGCTGCATTTGTTTTCATCAGTTCTGATTTTACTTTGAAGTGATATAAGGTCATAATGCACAAAACTCATAAAAACAGCCTGGATGTCCCATCAAAAGTGCATTTAACAGAAGGAGAATAGATCTTGTCATTAACACATCAGTTTATACCAAATAATACTCTAATGAGGGACAAGCGAACTGAAGGGTATGTCTGTAGTCATGAAAATGCATAAGATAAACCTTGTCTCACAAAAAAGATTCATGGGACAAAATAACGATGCATGTTCAACACAGCTATGTTTTGACTTCTTCTGTGATTCTGACCATTTACATTCATCAACTTGATGGTTCCTAAGTAACTAAAAACTTTGCTGTAATAACTGCTTTCAAACTTCTCAAAGCCATAACATCACTGTGAGCTGCTGGCCCTCTGACTGTGTTATCTAAATGACTGGCATAAAGAGTGCAAACAGCCCTTACAGAGCAACCCAGTTGTTAGGACTCCACTGCTCATCTCAAACCCTCCCACTCTCTCTCTCTTTCTCTCTCTCATTTGGGTTAGGGTTAGCAAGTGTGTAGTTAATTAAGGGTGTAAATGTTGGTGGAGAATGGTGAACAGACTCGTAAAATCTCTCTTATCTCAGCAGAAAGGCTAATCAGAGATGAAGCAATGTCAACTTTTACAGGCGGGCGTGTGGAGCATTGTGGAGAGAAACCTGATATGATTCCAGACGATGTAAATGAAGACACTGCCCACACACCACCACATAATGAGAAGAAATTCAGAACCTCCCAACATGTGAATTAAATTATATTGGTTCTTTAAAGATCTGGGAATGACAGATTACTAGTGCTGCAGTAATACTGTAGTGCTTGAATAAAGCTGAAGAAGACACACACAAAATGAACACATTCAAACACATATATTAGTTTCTCAATGCTTTGCCAAAAAGAAAAAAGCTTCATACTATACCAGTTTGCTCCAGAACAATTCTGCCAAATGATAAATACAGCATTGTTTCTTAAGCAGTAGAGTCTGACAGGTGCTGGAGACCTACTGACCTGGAGAATGTAGCTCCAACACATCACTGAAAGCCTTGTTTGGCTGGATTAAATGTGTTTGAGTAGGGTTGGAACTCAACAGTGGGCAGCTGATCTTGAGGCCTGGAGCTGGGCACCTCTGTTCTCTGGGCACCTCTGTTCTCTGGGCACAGATGACAAACATCTTGGATGTAAGATGGCGTGACCTGCTGTTTTTGTTTGTTTGTTGTTTTTTTTTTTTTGGAAACCTGTCCAGAATTCCAAATAAATCATTCAGGCCTACAGAGCTATGAAAGTGTTACCTGCAATAGAGAGCACTCAGTTCCAAAGCCTGGTAGGAGGCATCTCCACCTGCATTGCCCCACCCAACTGCAGTTCTCCACCCACCTGCAGTTCTCCATCTATGTCATGGGCTGCAGATTTTAGTGCTGTGCCTGCACACCTGATTCACTTCACCAGGTCATTATCAAAGCCCTTCCTGAGCTGCGTCAGGGTTGCTAGTGCAGAGGAAGCACAAAATAGGTGCAGCACATGGGTTCCCATGATTGGAAAACTGCTGCTCTTTACAAAGACCCACCCTAACCGCACCTCCATCTTAAAGGGCCACATCTTTCCAGGCCACATTTTCTCCCATTGACTACTGACGTCCCGATCCTTAAAATCCTGGGTGAATTTCCAGTTAACCTAACATGAATGTTAGCGTCACCTCATGTCTGAATTTAGATTCATTGAGTATTAAGAGAGTGATTATGTGTGTGGCGGGGGGGAAGGGGCGGGGCACTAGTGGGAAATGGTCATCGTGATTGATAGTCCATTGGGAACTGCAGCCTTGGTGGCTATTGATTCTCCATCCCTTAAGTATCTATTTATTCTCTCTCTTCTTTCTCTCCTTCTCCGATCGGTTCATTTACATTTTAGCCAGTCACTGCTGGAAGCAATTAGCTCTACAGGTTCATTAGGACCAGCAATGACTCATTCATTTATCATTTGGAGTATATGTTTGTGTGTGTGTGTGTGTGTGTGTTTGTGTGTGTGCGTGTGCATGTGCGTGTGTGTGTGTGTGTGTTTGTGTGTTTGTTCCTGTGAATATATATGAATATATATATGTTCATGTGTTCATGTACATGTGTAAATAAATACAGGTACATGGACTGGGATCAGTCTCTCTTCTACAGTAATCACCTTCCTCTTTCAAAAATAATATATCAAATCAGGCACCGATTAATAACACTAAGTGGATATTTTAGGTAGGAAAACTGTTGAACCCATCATCATATAAGCGTGAAAGAGAAAGAGAGAGAAAACGCGCGTGAGAGAGAATGTTGTTTGATCCTGTAAGCTGTGAGCAGCTTGTGGTTGGTGAATTAGGTGCTGCTGAATACAAACATAATGAGTTTCAAAACTCAGATCTGCATACACAGACACACTCTCTCTCTCTCTCTCTCTCTCTCTCTCTCACGCACACTAAACGCTCCTGTTAAAAGGCTTTACCATCTCAAAGGAGAGTGTCTCCATAAGGATGCCTCCTCAAGACTGCGCCAGGATGCCTTCGCGCTCTAAGGAGAAGATGGCTGCCCTCAGTCATTATGTGACGTCATTATCAGCCAGCCGCCATCTGCATGATCATGTGACAGAGAGGGACTCTCTGCATTCCTCACACACCCAGCAGCACCATCTCCAGTGGCTGGAATAGATGGAGAGGGAGCTGTTCTGAGCAGGAGGCATATGCTTGTATCCCAGGTTGGCAGGAGAAAGAATGCAGTTGCATTGGAGAACAAGGACCAAACTAGGGAAGGGAAAAAAATGGGGGATGGGTGGAATATACACGCACACGCATACACACATACACACACACACACACACACACTCTAGGTCAGGAGAAAAAAGGAAAACATCATTTATTTGGTACTTCCCTGGTAATTTGCTTTTTCTTCTCTTTTCACAGAAATTCTCAATTTCCCTATAAAATGAAAATTCATCTAGAATTACATCTTATGTCATTATTATGTTTATTAAGCGTGGATGATGTATATGGGTGGAGCTGGTGCACTGCTGAGAGCTTAATGATGCATAAGATTAAGCTGAAGCGCTCAGCTGTGCTGCTGCTTTCTGCTGATTCCCTCTCTCTCTCTCACACACACACACACACACACACACACACACACACACACACACACACTCATGTGCTTTCTCATACACATACTCACACAACCAGACTGATTCACTCATGCTCTTCTGGACTGACACACACACACACACACACACACATGTACATATGTATACAGTCATTCATGCACAGAGATATATGCAGGCACAAGGTGTGTGGTTCAAACATGTGAGATAACTCTTTTGTGTCCATTGTGTTCTGCATGCATTTCAGTTGAGCCATACTCACCGTGCCCTCAGCCCTGCCGGGCTCTTACGTGCTGGGAACTGACATTTCATCCTGGTTTTTGATGAAGTACCTCCATCTCCATCCCTGTCCTGCAAGCGCTTATCTCCTCTCTCTTCTCCTCAGCCTCCCAACGCAGCTCATCCTCACCACCGCAACAGCGCTCGCCAGAGCCGCTGACAAAAACATCATCCTTCTGCCGCTAAACAATCCAGGATGTCTGTGAGTGGAGCAGAGCGCTGACCTTTCCCCGCCGCCCTGCGTGGTGCACCTCGGCCACCTCGTCATGTTCAAATCATTAGTTTCCCCAAAGTCATCACAGCACCTTCTATTAGCACGGGGGGGGACCACACCCTGAGCCCTGCCTGGCCCCGGTGGACACGGCCGCGCAGCAGAGCTAATTCTGCTTTTAATAATGTGTCAGGAGGAGCTGGGGAGGTCGTAAATTATGTGGCAGAGTTGGGCTGCGAGAGGAGGCTCGGGCGGGCGAGGTGGGGAGAGGGGCGTCAAACCACAAGTTGGACAAAGTTTGTGGAAGATAAATAATAACTTACAGATGGGATTCGGTGTTACGTCACGGCCGAACAGGCTGGGAGATGCACTCCCGGTCAGGACTGCACATGGCAGAGACGACAAGAGGAGAGGACCCTGTCGTTTGTCCACCCCTCTCCTCCACCCGCTGTCATATTCAGCCTGTGGGTTGGTGCTTCGCTCATTCCAGCGCTGATGTCTGCATCAGGCTGGTTTCCGTGCAGGTGCAGCCGTGCATATGCTTCAGGATCATAAACCAGCTCAGGGCAAGACAAGCCGTTCGTTAGCGTCTCTCTCCTCCATGACTTCAGCTCTTTATGTGGCCCTTGTTTTACATGCCTCAAAAAAAGCAACTTTATCTTTACCTGACAGGCTGTGTCTTTCTACAGTAGGAATTCCATGATAGTAACAACTAAGACAAGATGGTGACTTTTACTCAAGGCAAACATGTAATGTGGTATTATTATACAATCACACTGTAGCCAAATGATAACTACAAACGAACAATGCCTTTAAAATACTTTTTTTTTTTATTATTGACACCTATCCGCTAACGTGTCTCCATTCTGTAGAGCAAAATACATTTTACAAAGCAATGTTCTATTATAAACTATGTGAACAAAGACTGTGTACGCATGCGTGTGTGTGGGTGTATGAGTTGTGAGAGCATGCATATGTGTGTGTTGTGAGGGTGTGTGTGTGTGTGTGTGTGTGTGTGTGTGTATGGGGGGTCTATCAGCTGCAGGGTTGTGCTCTTTGTCCCCATGTCAATATCGCACAAACGATCAACATGTATCATAATATTCCTCAACCCCTCCCCCCATCAGCTGTGCTCTGAAGCAGCATCTCCATTAGCCCCCAGTGTGGCAGTGCCTTGATAAATGCCCCTGACCACACAGAAGGAACCGCCTGAAATAAAGAGGCATGTTCCAACAAGTCCTGTCGAAATAGTATTGATTTAATCATGTGCGGAAACCCACACACACTCATGGGCAGTGTAGCGAGTGGAAGATCAGACACGCTCGGCAGAAATGGGAAACTCCGTGGTTCCGCTTCCTCTTCCCCTTGTTGGGTTACCAGGTGATAAAATGCATTGGTTATGGATTTTTACGCCCCCCCCGGCCTTCTCACCTTCTCTTTTTATCCCCTCACTCTCAAAACTGTCTTCCAAACAACACCTCCACCACATTAGGTTTTGATTCAAGTATATAAACTCACATCATAGTGCAAATGCAGGAGCCAGTATATAAACTGGTGTGTGTGTGTGTGTGTGTGTGTGTGTGTGTGTGTGTGTGTATATATAGT
>JAOYMR010000011.1:11582621-11594885 GCA_025802075.1 Tenebrosternarchus preto
TATATATACATATAGTAACATTTACCCAACATGGTGGATGCTAATAAACCTGTAGAAAAAAAAAAATCAGGTTAAATAAAGGAACAACCATTATAAGAATCTGTAAGAGGAAGCTGCATTGCTGACAGAGACAGAGAGAGGTTGGGCTGGGTGGTTTTGCACATCTGTATAGTGTGTGGATCTCACAGTGACCCTGACCTTGCCCTGTCTGTGGGAGATGCTCTCAGACTAATACCTCATCATATCCAGGCTGACTTTTGGCTCAGTAGGGGAGACCCCATAAAACAAAAGGACAACAGGCTAAATAAACCTTTGTAAACTGTAACAGCACCCCCCCCACACACACACACACCTGTTCATATTCTTTAGTACTCATATACTCATATATGTAGTACTCATATACTCATATATGTAGAACTCATATACTCATATATTTACACTCATATATAGTAACACAACAAGTAGATCAAGTAGATGTTTCATGTTAAGACTTACTAGCCTTTAGCTTCACACTGTTTTGTGTCGAACTGGCATGAATGTGTAAAACCTGTTTAATGCTTTTACACGTGGCACAGATGCTGGAGGAAGCCGTTCATCTGAAACATTTCTGACTCGCTCACCCTCACGGAGGCTTTGTTATCTACAGTCTTTCATGTCACTTTTGTCATTCAGCGCTGACAGGCCGCTTTCAGGATGCAGTACAAGGTTTCTGTAAGGAATGGAAAGATGCCATGTGTGTCTGGACTTACTCAGTGAACCAAGCAGCCTTTCATTCTCAACAAATGGAAATGACAAGAAAACATGGTGTATTCTTTGAGACGCTCTTGGGTTCTGTGTTAATAACGAGGGCTTATGTAATTTGTGTTGAAAACGAGGGGTCATGTGATTAGCATAATTAATAGGAATGTTGAGAAAATGATATGAACAGCTTCTCATGTGGCATCATGTTGGGTACAGATTTGCCTTTTTGACAAGCAGTTTTAATTAATTATATGAAAATAAGCTAAATAAGCTAATAAGTGTGAAACATCTCAGGAAAATATCAAATATGTTGCAAGCTGTTAGTTTTGTCTATCTAGTCTTGTAGCTGATTAAAAGTAATGTAGTCAAGTGGGAATCCAGCTTGGAAAAAAATACATCAAACATCGGCCAGAGTCAGAGGACTCGTTTTTGAAGTACTTGGACATAGATGTTTATATTTACTGTATAGGAACTGTAAAGGTTCCTAAAAATGATATTGTACCCACCCCTATTTCATTCCAGGTTTAACTGTACTTCATCCCTGTGATAGGCACGGATCTGAAGCCCAGGATTGTGATGTGAAGAAGCTTGAGAGCCCTGAGCTCCAAGCTGGCAACCCAGGCCCTTGAATCCAAATCCTCTCCAGGTTTTTGTGATCACTGTGCAGCTCATTTTCATCACACCTCAATTTTAGGTAAAAGCAGGATTGAAAACCTGCACGACCAGGCCCAGGAGGAACAAGGAACGAGTGTTAGGGCTTTAAAGAAGATAAGGAAACCTTTACACTTTTCTGTTCGGATGGACATGTCACAAGAGGCAGAGAAGACACTCATTATGAGGATTTTAAACATTGATGAGTGGTGCAAATACTGTGAATGTTAACCAGTACTTTGATTATGTGTGTATTAAAGGTGTGTGCGAACACTGCCTATTTGTAAGTGTGTGTGTGTGTGTGTGTGTGTTGACCTCATTGCTGACTCTTGTAGGCAGTCACTCTCCTTGGTAACTATGCGTCATGCTTTGTTTCACCTGACGTGTAATTATTTTTTCCATTAAACACACAGCCTATATTTCACTTAGTCTTTGCCTGTGAAATTTCAATCAGGCACCACTAACACACTCCAGAGAGGCAAAGCTTAGAAATATAACAAGATGCCAGTGCAAAGAAAATAACACACTGTCAGTACAGCGAGGAAACATAACAAAAAGAATCATTTGTAATTTGAGGGTGACGCATGTGTTAAAGCGTCAACAAACGATGATAAAAATTTAATAGCTTCCTGCCACAGAAAAAAACATTATTTGATGGATATGTATTAATTTGCATATTTCCACTTTACACATAAACGGTAGCATGAGTGCTATTTAAGTCAGTGTTTTGACTATATAATAAGAAAGGTGCTGTAAGCTACATAGCTTTTAAATGTGCAGTGTGGTCCTCATTACTGACGCTGAACAAACATGGAAACACTCATTATACTGACCTGGCAAACGCTAAATTACTGAAGCCTAAGCATGGCATGCAAGGCTAAGTCATTATTTAGGACTTAATAGATGTCATGGTGTTTATCGCATATTTATATGCTTTATCCCTGAAGTTTTTAAGATCATTTCACACCAGTATTCTACAGAGAACACCACATTTATGTGGTTCTATAATAATAATAATAATAATAATAATAATAATATCTACACATAGGGAGAAATAGCATAAGCTGAATTGTTGGATATCTCTAAATGCTACATGTCAAATTCACAAGTAAGAAATGAAATAGATTATCTTCTTTGACCAATGAGAATCCTTGAAGGTGGATATTTAGGACAGAATAGTATTAAAGGAACTGAAAGTATTAAAATGCACTAAAGTACAGCTGTTTCAGACCATTGTATCTGTTTGGACAGTAAAGATGCAACTCTAGAATAAAATCTTACACCGTTTAGTTGTGTTGAATAATGATATGGTAAGAATGGTTTAGCTGAATGATTATTGTGTGAGATTTAACCTGTCATCCTGCAGTTAAGTCATGATAAATCAATTGCAGAGTGAAGATGGTGTGATGAATTTATGGATTGGCTGAAAGTCTCTGTGGATTGGTCTGGGTGCTGAGGATCCAGAAGCTTATAGACCTGAAGAATTAGATATATCACTTTATCTCTCAAAGCCAGAGATGACTGGATTGTTTCTTACACTAGTAGCACAACCATAAGATGAACTGATGTGTGACACTTCACCCTCTCAATCCACTGATTAGAGTTAGAGGAGCCACCACACTGAGAAAGAAAGAAAGAAAGAAAGAAAGAAAAGGAAGGAACAAAAAACGAAATCTTATTCACTAAATTGCAACAAATTGCATATCTATATTACCAAAAATAAGAAGACAAGTAAAGGCTATGTATGGAGGTTTAACTTATTTCATAGAATATTCTGTGTAGGTCTATGAATCTGTATATGATCTGTATGCATTATATTAACTGGAATAAATCCTATTATGAATAACACAAAACCACAAATATCATACATTCTTTAAACCTGTCAAATTAAAAATTTACTTAGAAGTTATTTTTTTAAGAGTTATTAATGTAACATAGCAAGACATGGTAGACATTGGCAGACAGAATATTCTGTTTTAATTATGAATGTAGTCAAGAACAAGCAAGAGTTGAAATCAGAGTGGGCAGAGTCAGGTAAAATCACAATCCAAAAACTCAGGGTCCAAACAACAAGACAAAGATCCGATACCAGAAGCCAATACGTAACACTGACTAAAATCCAAAGGGCACAGCAGTAATCAAAACAAACTAGATTCAAAATCCAATTAGCAGTCATAGGGGAAAAAAAACTGCTCAGTTGCTCAATACAAGGGACTGGCAATAGTTCAGGTATGTGAGTTACTGGGTCTCTTAAATAGTGCTACTAAACAAGACGCAGGTGTTGCTAATATTCTGGAGTGGCGGAGGTCATCCTTCATTGTGGGTGCTGCTGGGAACTGTAGTCTCCTAATGGGGGCTGTGTGACAATTAAAATGTTATCATTACTGTTAGGATCTATTATCTATTTTTTGCCTGTTTTAGGTAAGTAAGCCTTCTATGAAACATAAAAATTACTTTTAGCTTGTATTTTCCGAATAAGAAAGTCTCTTCTGTGGGCAAAGTGCACAATTTTGTTTGATCAGACTGTAAATCTTTATTTGATCTGTCTGGAAAAACCAACAAACTTTTCAGACACTATCAGCCATGCACCTTACCCTCCCCTTCATTATCATCTATAAGAGATCATCCAGGTGGCTGAAGGTGTAAGAGACTGTGTTGGAGTAAAGCACAGAGACTTCCAGGTGGCTGAAGGTGTAAGAGACTGTGTTGGAGTAAACACAGAGACATCCAGGTGGCTGAAGGTGTAAGAGACTGTGTTGGAGTAAAACACAGAGACATCTATGCACAGTGCAAGCATGAGTAAGCTGAGACACTATGGCAGATTAGAGGATGATTTCAGACTCTCTGATAGGCTGTTTTTTTTCCATAGTCCTCCATAGAGGACAACTTCCTAGACTGGGAGGGCAAATGAGGTCTGCCCGTAAGGTACGCTGTAAGCACTGTATCTTTGTGGCCTGGAATTATCACTGAGCTATTATTCTGCTTCCAGTTTTAATTTCTAGGTGACCAGGTTTCTCTGAGGAGTATTGAGACTGCAGTGTAATTTGTTGGAACGAGGAGTCTCTTGCAAGTAAAGAATTTTGCAGTGCTCCTTCATCTGTGGTGTATGCAGTGCTGAAACCCACTCCACATCCACTGTGTACCTGTCAGAATATGGCCTTGACAGTACTTAACAAGTGCAGCCTCTAAGGAATTATTTTATACAATCTGTCAAGTTGCCTCCGTGATGAATCAGCGGAGACAACTAATACAAAACCCTTGCTACCTTGAGAAGATTAAACCAAAGAAGTTTCAAATTGTTTTGAATTTTTGCTTCATGCAAGTTTCTTGTGGCTTATGTAGGAAAAAAAAACCTGCATCTGCCTTGACCAAAGGCCTCATATTGCCAAACACTGTCACTTTACTGACAAACTCTGAAACCTTTTTTCCCTCCTTAAAGTTCTCCTTTAAGCTGAGGGCATAAACCACAGACCCTCAAAGAAAACAATCGAGCAAAGATCAAGACAAATTCTCTTATTTTCCCCTGTCAGGCCATCACTCTTTCAGCTCTCATACCAATAGAGTTTGCAGCAATCGCTAGGCGATGGAGGGTTACCGTGGTGATTGAGGGGGTGCTGTATAGCCCGAGGCCAAAGACTAACAGCGGCGTTACACATACAAGGTCACTGCACTGCGACAAAACAGACACACACACACACACACACTCACACACACAGTTTCCTCATTCACTTCACTAAGAGCTTTGCGACTGATTGTGACACATCCACAACAGTTAAGAAGAAAGAAATTAAACAAAAAAATAGAATGTTGCTGGATGCCTTTCTCTATGAAAAGGAGCACACTGTCGATGTGTCCAGAGTTTTCCTCTCAGATGATTTATGGTGGAATGGCACAAAAACACAGTCAGCTGAATCTCAGTGACTCTTTCATTAGAGAACCCAAAGGCCTGTGGCTTGAGTATTTTCAGACAGACATTTACACTTATACAGTCAAAATAAGGAAGATCACAGTCATTCTGCTTTAACAAAGCACAGAAATGGTGGAAATACGCTTTGCATAAGAAGCAAACTCTACTCTTGTAATGACACATATTTCAGTCTATTCGTTCATTCTACTCATGTTTGAACTGCTCATTAACAATAGCTTTTATTATCATTTCAGATATTTTTATCCTCATTCCCCCAGAGAGGGACCATGTTTGCATATTTGTGTTCAAATTAAAATAAATACCAGGCTACTGATGCAGTAGATTAATGTACTCAGTCACTGCCAATAGGGAAAACTCACAGAAAACATCAGAGCAGTGAGACCAAAAACTGTTACTACTGCCAAGAACCCAGCGAGACCTTGTGTTCAAGAACCCAGCCAGACCCTGTGTTCAAGAACCCAGCGAGACCCTGTGTTCAAGAACCCAGCCAGATCCTGTGTTCAAGAACCCAGCGAGACCCTGTGTTCAAGAACCCAGCGAGACCCTGTGTTCAAGAACCCAGCGAGACCCTGTGTTCAAGAACCCAGTGAGACCCTGTGTTCAAGACAGACATACTGTACTTCCCAAAATGATCAAAGCCCTTAAATTCAAGAAAGGTCAGCTCATTATCAAAGTTTGTTTGTTTGTTTGTTTTTTTCACCTCAATAACCAATGCTGTTACATAAGTTACTTCAAGTGAAAGTATATATATAGAGTATAACACGCACACACACACACGCAAAGATTAAATAAAAATTAAATGAAATGGGGACATCCTGAAGAGCTGAACAGGGATACATCATCATGATGACAGTCTGGGTGCCAGTAATGTCATCTCACAGTTCCTCACCAGAGAGTAAAGTACCTCTGTTCCTTTGTGATACAGATAGTCAGTGCAGGTTAACTGCTAAATCACATCCAACCAAACAGTTCGTGTACTCCTCCAGACACACCAGGTGCCCCACAACAGTGCTGCCTCTGCTCCAACACACCTGATCCAGCTCAGTGGAGAATTATCAAACCCTGCTTTGGATGAATAAGATGAGGGTAGAACCAGGAAAACTGTGGAGTGCAGAGATGTTTCAAGAACAAAATGTGGAAAACGCAGCTGCAGAACACAGCGGCAAGTCATCCAACTCTTGGGACTTCAGGAATTTATTGACTGTGTCATTTGAAAGGAACATAACCATTCCTCCTATTTTACATCAGCTAGGATGTTCTAGTGCTGGTTTAAATGCAGAATACACATCCAATTTAATGGCATCCCAGCCCCGTGTCATTAGTAACCGTAGCATTACAAAAGACTAATTTGGCCATTGAAGCCTGACAGCATTTAGACTCTGTTAGCATCACTATGTAATAGCAGCTTCTGCTGCAGGTCTGATAGGACATTATGAAGCTAGGTAATGCTAAGATCCATCCCTTAATCTGTAGGTTAGTGCTTATCCACACAGCCATCACCATTACAATATGGAAATATTACATAAAACACAAATAAAACACCTGACAATCAGGAAAATGAAAGTCACACTTGATTTGAGTGGGTTCATTATGCTTCTATAATGAAAGCAGTAAAGTACTGCCTAATGACGCTTCTTAGTGGAGCGGTTTGGTAATTGGGGCTCTTCGGTCTGGGGAACGACGGCTACGTTTCACCTTGCTGAAACTGGCCATGCAAGTAACGCACGCTGTACAAAATGCATAAAAGCCATCGTCTTTGTTCTTTATAGCCTGCGCACATCCTCTCCTTATTCCCCATCTACTGCCTCTCGTGTTCGAACAAAAGAGGAGGGCTGCCTCACACAACCTTATAAATCTCAATGACAATGACAACCAAATGTCCAAACCCTCAAAAAGGTTTAAATTATGGGAACTCCAAGAAACCCTCCTCATATTCAACTTGATTACTGTAAAATTGATATCCAGGTAATTGATAATGCCTCGGTGAATAATGTTGTCAATTTTCTCCCTAAATCCCATTTTTGTGGCCATCTGGCCCACGTAAACAGCTCTCTGGGGAAGAGAGTTAATAGATAGTAATTACTCACAAGTCATTTATTCTTGAGGAGTGTTTAGCGCTTATCTGTTTTACAATTAAAATGGAGAGCAGACTGCTCCACACACTTATTTTCAATCAGCTGAGGGTCCCAGTGCTGCTGACAGCATTTGAACTTTTTACACCTTTCTAACATCTCTTAACAGGTAAATTCGGGACTATACATGGCTGTTCTTGTAAACAATGCTGTTGTTTTTCTTCAAGTACTGGAGCAAGGCAGTATGTGTAGGTAACATTTCATTTGGATGGTCCACTAAACCTAGCCATAACACGTATTCACATTTCTCAAACTTTGCGCGATGCGTTCTGAACTGAACTGAATTGCAGTTCTTTCAATGAGGTTCAAGTCTCTGGCAGGAAGTGCAGGGACCTGAACAGCCTTGAGATGGGCTCACGCGCACCTGTTCACCTGACTGGGACTCTATGCCAACAAAGCAACTGTCATTAGGGACATGTTCTGTTATTCCTTACCAACGTTCTTGTAAATAAATAACCCCAGTGTGAGTTCAGTAACCTGTACAGTATCTACCACTGTGGGAATTCTTCTACTCACACCTTTAATCCTCATTTACAGAAAATGATGTGCCTTCTGCTGGCTGGTGGGGGCCAGAATGCAGGACTGCTGTAAATCCAGGATCTGAAAAGCCAAGGACTCTGGGGAGGACAGCAGGGGTCACAGAGGGCAGAACCAACAGCTTCACCAGTCTGCCATGCACAGATTCACTCCACTGGATTGGCCCTTGTCCAAAAAAACGGAAAACAACTACATGCTACAAACAACACTATCGTGACCTATTAAACACATGCACATGCACACACACACACATAAAACATACACAGACACACACACGTTCATACCCACACACACACACACAAACACTCACACACACACACAAACACACATTATGGTTTACTAGTGCTGTTCTTTGCAGTTTATTCTGCAATGCTACTTCACTGTATATGCCATTCATAGATTAAACAGCTTTTGTCACTGCAGTGTAAAAGGTTAGAAAGGTACAGATATCATAACATTTACACTTGGACTAAAACTATAGCCCAGATGATGCTTGAATGCTTTAGCACCAGGGGTGGCCATATCCCCCCCCCACCCTTGCAGTTGATGTGACAGGCTTCCGCTGCAAGCAGTAATGTCTTTCCCTCTAGTGGGCCTTTGCTCATGATAAGACATGTAGCCCCTCTTAGAGAGGGGTTAATAGTCAACAGCAAAAAAACACACTCAGTGAAACACCACCATCCTGCCCCTGATGACCAAGAAGCCTCGCTTCACAGTACACAGTACATCTACTAAAGTGCATTTTAATTTTTTTTTTTTTCCCCTGTGTTGAAAGATTTAATCTTCGTTTGCCTGAGGCCCTCTGGGCAGGAAGCATTGACATTTGGAATAATTGTTGTTACAGGGGTAATCTCTGGAGGGGGCACACAGGCCAAGAGAGGGGAGAAGATCTGAGCAAAACACCGTGTCAGCTTTTATTTGCACAGGGATCGCCAGAGGCGTCTTTCGCTGATCACTAATATAAAACCGAGAGAGAGAGACAGAGAGAGAAGGGAGAGAGAGAGAGAGAGAGAGAGAGAGAGAGAGAGAGGGGGAGAGAGAGAAGGGGGAGGTAGAGAAGGAGAGAGAGGGGGAGAGAGAGGGAGGGAAAGACGAGAAGAAGAAGAGAGAGAGAGAGACGAGAGGGGGAGAGGATGTGGGAGCAGGGAAAAGTAAGCATGTAATGTGGTGAGTTAACTAAACCCTTCCCTACGGAGTTGGAGGAAAGCACCACACCGACGAACAATCCTGGCAAATCAAATATCACTATAGGCAGTTATGGAACATGGGCAAATAAATCCACAAGACAAAACCTACTCAGTAAAACTGCCCTGTAAGACCATTAGTATCTATTCAATGCCATAAGATATTTTACAACACTGTTTAAGATTATATTCTCATATTGGTCAATTAAAAAACATGGCAAACACAGAACAAAAGATAACAGCAAAGAAAGGTAATGTAGTTTGTTTGCAAAATTCTGTTAATACAAAAACAAAGAAAGCTTTTAACATATAACCCCAGGGCAAAAAACAATCCATACAATTTGTTGCTGCTATGAGGAGAAATGTGACTTCAGTGCTTATAAATGACTGTAACTACCACTACATATAATTAGCCTTAAACAGCATATGCTTATAAGGTTTGCATATGGCTTATGCATTAGCGACATACTGATATGCTAATGGGCAATGCTACTTTAGAGGCAAGACATTGCTGTTTGTTCTGCAGTTGCTTCCCAACACTGACAGTGTGCATGAAACTGTGTATGCAAATGTAACAAGCACGGCGACCAAGGCCACGGGCTGTAAAGTTTAGGGTTTCACTGCAAAGCACTGCACAGTTTAGGGTTTCACTGCACAGATTGGTGTTTCTACTGCTTTTGCGCACCTGGTTTCTCTGGCGCATGCCTAGTAGACGACTTGAATCATGTCTCACACCAATCAAAATACTGGGATCAAAGAATCCTATCATGTTAATGGTGATTACAGCCCCCTTTTTGACACTGCTTATTTGAATATCTATTAAAATCCAAGACAACACAGAGGTGCTACTAAGAACTATATAGATTTAACTAGATTTAACTGGTTAAAATAAAAATAGCAGGAAAACGAAAACATATGGAAACTGTTAGCTGCATGGTGTGAGACTCAGACCAAAGGTGATTACAATAGATTTACTTGCCGCCTGTCACAGTACTATTGAGAGAGAGAGGAAGAGTGAGAAAGAGAGAGAACTAGAAAGTGGGTTTGAAGGAGCCACCAGTATTCTGACTGCCTGGCAACCTTGGGCCTCTCCAGGAATGTGTAATCCACGCGGGTACTGAAGAGGGACAGAGCCCCCTCACACATCCCCACCCGCCAGCCACTATTGTCCTGCCTCAAAGAGTGGAGAGAGAAGGAAGCTTTGGATTTGGGGAGGGTGGGGCCCACTGTCTTTTCTCTGTCGGGTAATGCTGAGAGCACCCTTGCCTTTTGTCCGATTATTACAATAATACTTTTCTGATCTTTTGTGTCACCTTGTTGACTGTGCTTATTGGTTAAACAGTTAGACATGGAAAGGAAATTACCTTCTGTTCCCCACCAACACACACACACATACACAGACACACTCACACAGTTTTTTTCTTCTATTTCAGTTCTCATTTAAATGCTCACCAGCACATAGGTTTACATGTGGAATTAGTCTGTAAAAGAGGTTTAGGCTCACTGTGCAAATGAATGACCCCCCCCCCCCCCCATTGCCCACAGACAAAGTTACAAGCACAATAAAAATAGAAAAATAGCAACAGCATCAAAAACATGGAGGTAGAAGATGGAGTGAGCCAAAGCTGAAGAAGCAAGGCTGACTTTTCCTTTCCGCGAGCAATATTTCACCTCTTTTTCCTGGCCTTCAAACAGATGCACAGGCAGATGGAGGAAAATTAGCACAAAATCGGCAAGGAAGAAGTGAGAGAGAGGGAGATGAAGAGAGAGCAAGGGAGAAAGAGAGACGAGACGAGAGAGACAGAGGAAGTGGAAAAGCGAGAGAGTGAGTGAGAGAGAGAGAGAGAGAGAGAGAGATGATCCAGAAAGCTAAAAATAATGTGAAATATGAATACAATGGTCTGGTTAAAGAGCAGTGGAACACTGAGAAGCAAACAGACTGGGCGGTGGGAGCCAAGATGAGTTCAGCTGGAGTGGTGGAGAAGGATAGAAGGTGGAGAAGGCTGGGAGGTGGAGAAGACTGGAAGACGACGGCTCTTAGTCTGGAGGCTGCTCTCCCATGATGATCAGTGAACAGGTAAGTGAATGCAGGAGTGTCAGCTGCGCTGTCTCAGATGCTTAAACACAGGTTCACAGCAGCTAGGCAGGACCTCTGAGAATTTGCAGATAAGTTATTGTTTTTATAGATGTGTCTAGTAGCCTATGATAACATTTTTCTTTCTTTACCAAGGATAGATAGGCTGACTTCACAAAGAACACTGCTAAAACAAAGAACACTGCTAAAACAAAGAACACTGCTAAAACAAAGAACGCTGTAAGTGAGGACGACCCGGTTATATAAGAGTGCTATAAAAAAATCCCTAGAAGCAAGGACCAAGTTAATGATCTTTACATCTTTTTTTTAAAGGTACAGAAAAATTTTCCATTTGGTAAAGTAGACTGGTTATCTGTGTTTACTGTCTAGTAGGTCAACAGTAATACTGCAAAGAATGTATTACAGTTTGGCCATTTTTTTATTAGTTGAAACGTTAAAGACGAATTTTTGAATTGTCGGTTTTATGCCATAACACTTAAGACTTTATTGAAATTCCCTACAGAATGAACAATACAACGAATACAACAAATGTAACTGAAAAATTGGCCAACCGTCGTCTCATGTATTGGCAAAGGCATTTAAAGAATAACATGAAGCTTTGCAGTATAGAGGTCCACCACGGGCCCCTGTGTAGAGGAGCACCAGGCCTGGGAGGGCCGGGTCCACCACAACAGTGAACAGAGCGGTGATCCTGGCCACCTACCAGATGGATGAGCTTAAGGCAGGGGAGTTTTAGCATCCGCTCCATCTTCAGACAGCAAAATAGCATCTCCAGCGCCCCAGGGGCTCCAATCTCTGTTTTTACATTTTCCCTATCATTTCTGTCCATGAGGAATATGGATAATAAATGAAATATTCAACCCTGTTGTCTGGGTTATTCCTTATATTATGTAGGGGTATCGCTGAGTCTGTTTAAAAGGATAGGGGGGGGGGGGGGGGGGGGGGGGGGGGGGGGGGGGGGGGGGGGGGGGGGGGGGGGGGGGGGGGGGGGGGGGG
>JAOYMR010000011.1:11594985-11602485 GCA_025802075.1 Tenebrosternarchus preto
CGATGTTTGGTTGTTACTGGTGTTTAAGACGTTTGCTCTTCCTATCTTGGGTTATTCCTTATTTTTTGTTGGGGTTTCGGTGTTTCTGTTTAAAAGGATTGCCCCCCCCCCCCCCCCCCTTCACTGGGCGGGCGGCCGCAGGGAAAGTCCAACAGCCTATCAACTTCCTTTCGCATAAACAGGTCAGGCGCATCGGAGCACCCCAATATGTTCTACTTTAAGCTTTTCACCATGCAGAATTTCTAAGTAGAAATTGAAAAAAGGAGGGTGAACCTTGGGGGGAGGGATGTTCAACAGAGAGGCCCTGTCTAAAGAAATGACACGTTTGAACAGCGGAGGGATTTTTTTTTTTTTTTAATGAATGAACAAAATGTTATTAATTTTCAAACTGTCAAAAGGTCAAAACAGAACAACACAAAATGTAACTGATATTTCTGTCCCAAAAAAGGGCAGTAGTTGTTTGAAGGATGATATTTCTTGCTTGCCACACATGAAAAAAAACATATAGCAGACTTAGCCTGCTTAATTATAAAATAATTAAAGAAGACTCTGCTGTAAGCCATTACTGGACACCAGTTTCCTCTTTCATAAAAACAACTTTTTTCTTTTTTGCCTTGAAGTTGACATTCATTGTATGTCCAATAGATTTTTTAAGCCTGTGCTGTACAGTAGCCCTCACATACAAACCTTCCAAAAGAATCCACACAAAGTCAAATGCATTTTTAAGGCATTAATAGAACATTTATTAAGCCAGAAACTATATCATGAACTGCTGAGAATTTGCACTTAGAAATAAAACCCGTGGTGCTATAGAAGGTAGAAATGCAGCTGAGCACTGTGCTAATACCTTCACGCTAAAATACTAAACTACCACAGAATTCACACTGAAATCTGCTTTGAAAAACAGTCCATCACAAAGGACAGTAAAATAACCACTTGTTCAACCTGTTCAATATTTAGACTAGACATAATAAATGTCTTTACTACCAGTTTTTCCAGTCTTGCAATAATTATGCAGATCCCCTTATGCTCTAACATAACAAACCCTAGTGCCGTGTCCTTGAAGGCCAAATAAAAAAAAAAGGGTCATCGTTAGCACCCCATAACAGAGACATGTTTATGATTAGCTGCATGGACCTGCATCATAAGAAAGTGCATAAAACTTCACCACTAGGCTTCAGTGGAATAGACAGATTTGCCCCCCAAAAAAACATGTAATCCAGAATACAAAGGCTGAATGGCCTCAGGGCACGTGTTGTGTATAGACCTAAAACTATGTCCTACTGATGTTAAGCTCCAACGAGCTATTTTAAACCGATATGCTTGTACTATATCCCCATACATTCAGGAAGGGTGGAAGCTGACAGGTGAGTGATATTCCTGCCAGGTCTTTTTCACGTGTGGAAAGGGGGTGAAAGAACGAATAATGGCTTTAACAAGTGTGTGGATACTGGGGTTGGTTAATGGAAATAGAGGACTGCTGGCCTGTCAGTTACTATAACACATGCAGCCTTGCCTTTCTGTTAATCTGGGTCACCATTACATTTGAATGGCCAGCACAGACATTATAAGGGCACAGTTTACTGTCTCATCATTAAAAAGAATTTACTAAATGCAACACCCAGGGCATGTGATTCCATAAACACCATGGACTTCAATTTAAGATAGAGCTTGTTCAAAGGAGAAGCCCTACATGCAGAGAAGATTTTAATAACCTATTAAGTTACAGCTTCTGTTTTGGCTTTCTGAATATTTTCCTTAAGGGAGCAGAGCCATCAGGACCAAAAGATAGAAATTAAAAAATATGCATAGTGCCATTAGTTCTGAGCATTTCTTTTCCATTATCCTTGAAAATGAGAAGTTATTTTTTTTTTACTGAGAATCACTTGTGATAAGCTCCTCATCACCAGAAAGCCAGAAAACGACTAGGTATAGAGAATTAAACATTTGTGATTAAATAGGATTTTGTCTTTCTATATTCATCTGCTCTTTGAGGCTGGATTTATAGAGTCTGAAGAACCTCTAGGCTGAATATTTATAGCAGACAACACAGGATATTAAAAAAAAAAAAGGTAAACGTCTGTTGGCTACTTTAAAGCCCCTGTCTTTTCATAAATCAAACAATCAGGAAACTTCCTGTGTGTGACATCATAGTTTGTTATTATGTTCTTTTGTGACATCATAGTTTGTCATTATGTTCTTTTGTTCTGTGTTTAAATATCCATCAATCTCTAATAAAAATCATTTCAGCTATTGACAAATTGCTCTTTTATAATTTAACGGATGCACAGACTTCAAAAATACCAAGTAAACAGAAAACAATATTGAGTTTCCCTCAAGTGCATGTGAACTTCTGTCAAGTTATCCGAGAGGTGAGGTCACACTTACACCATAACTTTAGCTCTTCTCTCTCTGCCTTTACAGAACATTTCTACTACTACTGCAAAAACAGACAACTTGAAGCTGTAGACAGCAACGAAAAATCTGCTGCAATTGAAAATGTAGTGCCTGCATTAGGCTCTAGCCAGGAGTCATTAATCAAAAAATCGCCCCAATCAGATAGCATTTTCCAGTGCGGTTTTAAAAGCAGTGGCATAAATTTGTCTTTCGATATAATTAGTCAGTATCAGTGAAAGGAAATGGAGTGTGAAAGCAAGTCGTGCATTCATGCTCTCTCTGTAACTTACTGAGCTGATATAGTGTTTAGTCACATTTTGCTGAGTCAGGAAAAAAAGGTTCTTTGCTCTGAAATCATAATGTAGTCACAAACTCTGCCAAAGAAATCTTATCACAGAAAACACTCATTTAATTTTTCAAAGAACAAAGTTTACACCATTAAGACAGTGCGGCGATCAATAAATGCACTGAGAAAAGTACTTCTGTTGGCTGACTATAAGTGTAGAATTATATCATATTATTCCTGATGTATGGTACAGGATGGCACACAGTCTTAGCAGTGTGCTGTATGTGCTGACTGTGGTCAGTGGGTTAAAATATTTTGGCATAAAGGTCTCTTGGGTTTAATGGTCTGAAGGTTTAAAGGTACGAGGTATTTTTTATTGAAATGCTTTTCTGTAAGTGTGTGCACATTTCAAAGCAGGTGTAGACCATGCTCAGACTGAACACAGCAGGTTGTCCATTACATTTTAATTGATCATCAGAAAGAATGGGGAGAGAAATGGGGTTTAAAATGACGGTGGAGTCGTTCTCTACGACTCTCATTACTGGGTAACTGCATCCATGTTCAGTTATTACCCTCCTGCGACTTGGAAAAAAACACACAAAAAAAACCCCCCAAAAGGGAAGCGATGTCGCCTCCATCTTCCCACTTGCGTCTCAGTGGCACCACAGGACAACCTAACCAGCAGCCCAACACCAACCTAAGCACCAAATCAATTAAATGTTCAAATCCTCAAAACCACAGACCAGCTGGAGACCTCAAAATGTACTCAATGTCCACCCAACTAAACTAACAAAATAAATCTACTCAAAACTGTAATCAACCAAGCAACACAACCCTGTCATGACCTAACAAGGACGCCTGTCCAGCAATACCAAAATCTTCCGTAATATGCATCAAAACTACAGCACGCGTAAGCCATTTTACAAACATAACTTTTTAAAACAAGAGTTATCATGAAACTGTCTGGCTAGATATCGTGAGTGACTTGACAGTGATACTCAAATCAAACATAGCCTCAAACTTCCCCAGCGCTAGTGACTGTCAGAAAAGATGATACCATAATGCCCTTGTGTGTTGCCTTTATGCTAATGCTGTTACCCTCAAGGACAACGTTGGTTCCTGAAGTGTTTGTCGCTATCCACGACAGAAAACCATCAGCTACATCACTGGGAACATACATAATGTTGCATGCACTACAATCCAGTATGAACAGCACAGTAAAAAAAATGTATATAAAAATAAATAAATAACCTGTAACCAGGAGCTTTTCTAAAGGTTTCCGGAACTTCCCCAGTGTTCCTCACGGATCAATCAATCTTGGCCTTTCCCGCACCCACTTCTTCCCCCTGCCATTCCTTCTCCGTCTCTCACTGAGACGTTCGTAACATAGACGAGTGTGTGTGCTAATAGCTCCACAGAGTGAGGGATCAAAGGGAAATGGTGAGGTGTGTTTGACCTTGGTTCTTGATTCGTTTCTCTACCGATGTGTCTACATTATTCTCTATGAAACAGTCACAAAATTGAAACCAAACCGTTCAGACCCGTTCCAATAACCTTCCAGCTTTCATAATTTTTTTTCTCCTGTCTTTTGCAAGCTTTTCCCCCCACTTTTCATTCCTTGAGACGTGAGGCAGGTACTCAACTCAATTCATAGAAATAGCAATTCATAGAAAACATGAAATGTAACAGTTACACACACAAAGTAAGAAAGAAAGATGGGAAATGACTTCATAGTGAGATTCTCACATATAAAATAAAACAAATTAAAATAATATTCATCCATACTTAATATTTAAAAAAAACCCAAAACATTACTTTGTATAACATATGTATACAATTGTATACCTTGCACTATCACAAAAATGTCTGTGTGTGTGTGTGTGTGTATGTGCTGGCTGACACATAGCATAGGCCTACTAGCAGCTGATGTTTGCATGAGATCAATCTGAGAGGCCTATAAGAACTTAATTTCTATTTAAGGGAGATTTACAGAGAACTATGTATCTGAAGCTAAATATTTCCATTCCTAATATAAAACATTAACGTCAGGAATCAAAAAGAAAATGTTTGAGTTTAATCTTCTGGTTTAAACATTCCAGTCACCGCTCACCACTTCAACACACCACCAAAAAAGTATCGTTTTATGTCAAATACCCCAACAATGTCGGGTGTTTCTTGTGTTTTTTTGTTCATGGTGTAGATTTGATCCCCACAAGGTGACCACAAAGGAGTACACACAAACACACACACACACACACACAAACACACACACATACAAACACACACACACAAACACACACACACACACAAACACACACCCACACACACACAGCCTCACACACAAACACACACACACACACACAAACACACAGCCTCACACACAGTGAGTTCACAGCCTCAAGCTAATTAGCATTTTTATGTGATTTTAACTAAATACTCTTTTAGTAATCAGCCTTCTAATTAACTTTCCCCTTAAACCCTGCCAGTGAGAACTATGGTGGTGTTTTCTTAAACCCTGCCAGTGAGAACTATGGTGGTGTTTTCTTAAACCCTGCCAGTGAGAACTATGGTGGTGTTTTCTTCCCAACAAAAAAAAGGGGGGAAAAAGAAAAAACTGATTTTAAAACTTCCTTCATTGTTATTTCTTAATTTATTTGCTCATAAATTCAATGTAATGTATGATGAAATTTTCATTTAATAATGCATATTCAATTAATACTTCATCCCCACTGACATTCGTTACTCCACAAATGTTTTGCAAAGTATTTATTTATTTATTTTATTAAGGTGTTGCTCATACTATGCATATTTTCCTATTAGATGTATGTGTGTATATCACTGCTCAGTCAGAAAACAGAAGGAAAACTGTTTTTATTTTTTATATATATATTTTTTAAAATAGAAAGGCACATGGCCGTTGCAGCAGTGTGAATGTGAACTAAAGTGTATATGCGGTTATCTTCTGCCTGAGGGCATTCTGGCATGTTCCTGTGTGAGTGTCAAAACCACCCCTGATCAGAGGTCTTCTCTAGTCTGAGAGAGAAGCATTGATCTCACTTTAGACCTGCAGACACTGGACTGAAGGTGAAGGATGCGGTTGCTGGAGGACAAAGATGATGGCTATTCTTCAAAAGCTGCTCACCTTATCCACAGAAGCAGCTGTGGGTGCTCTCCACTGGAGTCCACAGGAACAAATGCAGGCCAAACATCACTACTGCAATGTACTCCACTATGGGAAAACTCTAGACCTTTAGACATCTCCACAAGGGAAATAAAAACAGTGTGTTAAGGTTTATTTTAATTTAACCTTTTATTGATTTATATGCATTTTATTTTAAATAAATACCATTTAGGTTCTTCTCTGATACTTTTTTCACTGGTAATTCTATCATAGAGTGGTTTGGACATGGAGTACACAAACACACACACCCACACACACACACCCACACACAGACGCACACCCACACCCACACACACACACCCACACACAGACGCACACACACACACACACACACACAGACGCACACACACACACACAGACGCACACACACACAGACGCACACACACACACACACACACACACACACAGACACACACAGACGCACACACACACACACACACAGATGCACACACACACACAGACGCACACACACACACACACACACGCACACAGGCCTCTGTAGGTCCCAGTAGGACAGTGATACATTTAAGTCCCTGTGGGGTCAGATGGACTCTGTACAGCACATCACATGAAATCAATACTGTTGGTAAAACAGCACAGCTAGCCTTCTGCACACACTCTTGCTTACACACACACACACACACAGTTTCACATGGAAACCATATATATCTGTAAGAAAACTACAACTTTGCACATACACATATCAACATAAATATCTTCCTTAATCCTACTTTACAAAAGATGCTTACTGCTCTCACACACAGATCACCTATTCCCCAATGTAGCTGTCACTAAAGACCTGTCACTAAAGACCTGTCACTAAAGACCTGTCAGATCAGTACAGCCCATCCTGATGTTGCTCAGCAGTTAATAAGTTTCCATGTTAACATCTAGAGGTGTTAATGTGACTGAGCTTGGTTTTGATGTCTATAACACCAGTAAGAAGTACACAGAGTGCTAACAAGACACACAAGACAGAGGTAGAGAGAACGATATTGCAAAGAGAGAGAGAGAAAGAGAGAACGAGAACCAGACAGATTACAGTATTCTATTACCATGTCATTTCTTGAGTTATTCCATAAGCGGGTAGACAGCTATATTGGTCGTGTGAAGCCTGGCAGATTGTTCTTAGGAAGAATAATATTCAGACCTTCTGTACAAGGTGAAGTCTGGTGATGTCAGCACAGCCCTTCCTACAAGCTGGCAGAGCGGCCCCTCCCCATCGACCCTGCATACCTGTTAATGACTTCAACCGTGGCATGAGCCCAGCGCTCACCCAGCTCACCCACCCCCACCTGAGGCCACGCCCCCTGGGTATCGGGCAGCGGCGTCGCAGATGGTTTTCTGGCCGAGGCTAAAACGGGCGAGCTCTCGAACAGCAGGTGAGTTATAAAACAGAGCACCGTGAGGGTGGCATGACTGCCACGCCGCACAGACTGCATCCCGTCACCCGGATCACGGCGCCAACGGGCACAGGAGAGAAACTCTGCAGCAAAGCCCAGTCTGGGGCTTTATGGCCACACTTCCTTTAGAATATAATCTTATAACGAAATTAAAGTTATATAGACATTATTGATTGGATTGCTGACAATTGAGCTCACTGTGGACTGTGCTTGTATTTGTTCAGTGGATGATA
>JAOYMR010000011.1:11604985-11611253 GCA_025802075.1 Tenebrosternarchus preto
GTGTGTGTGTGTGTGTGTATATCAACATACCCCACCCTTCAATTCTACCTGTCAACTTGCTCACTTGTGAAATATTATTATTTCAATGTTTAGTCTAATTTGTGTTTTCAGTGTATTGTGTTTACGCATATATGTTTTCAGTGTATAGTGTTTACGTATATTTCTGCAATAATCATTTTAAATTCATTCTAATATATCAACCCAACAGCTGTAAAACCTTACGGAATTTAAAAAATATTGAATTTAATGTTACTTCTGAAGCATTCATAAGTAACTTCAATTGATTAGCAGTTTCCAATGGTATAAGCGGTAAGTCCAAAGAGAATCTTCGCCATCTTACCCAATGCAAACCTGATTCAAGAAAAAAACATGATAAAAATATAAAACGGGTTTAATTCTATAGATGACATTCATAAATAAAAACAAAACTAAACTAACAGAGGTAATATTAAAATACTTTATGCTGAACAGGTTTTTTTATAAGGCTATAAATGAGTTATGAAAGCTACGCAGTCAAACGATGAAACTAAATGATCAGTGAACAACTGGCAGAATGCAAGGACACAACATTACAAAGTTCCGAAGGAAGATCGCTGTTAAGGCTCTTCCCCTGTAATTATTGTATAGAAAACGTGGATCCAGGAGCAAACGGATTTGCCTTTTAATTTTGAATCTAAATGGTAAGATCAATGGAAAACAGTTGTAATGATCTAATTAATTATGTCAAAATTAAACCCTAGCGCAAAATCAATCTCTTGCGGGCGTCGCCTGGATGGGATGGAATGGTGACTCCATCTGTTCCCTCGCGCCATGAGTGAGCGCTCGTGACAGAACCCGGCCCTCATACGGTTTTACACGTTTTACATGTTATATGCTATCCGGTTTGTTGGTACTCACATAGAAGCTTTCAGTGTGATCTTGTTTATGTGAGAGACTACCTTCTCGGGTTTTTTGTATGCACAAACTAGATATTTGATTTAATGAAAAAAATCCTACATGTTTTGTAGAAATAAACCAACTCAATTATTTTCACGTAACTGTAAGTATCCTCTGTTTTCAGTGGCAGTCATTGGAATAACAAAGTAGAAAATGCATACAAATACATGATTATTTTAATAATTTAATTAACAAAATAATTTACTGTTAGTGTGACCCATTTCTAATAGGATTTTTGTGATAACAAGAACCTGGTGGTAACCACCAACAACCACCAACAACCACCACAACCACAACAACAACAATACAATTCTTCGTCATCTTCTTCTTCTTCTTCTTCTTCTTCTTCTTATTATTATTATTATTATTATTATTATTATTATTATGCAGATAAGCATCAGTTTCTATGTTACAAACGAGAGAATCCTAAAGATGTGTTTATCAATTTGAGATTCATTCACATGCAATTAAACGTAAACAGCACTGATCTGCTATAGTACTAGTGAGATAATTAGACAGCCCGCTAAACACCCAACATCACGCATCAAAACAATTGTAGGATGGTCAAATAAACATCCCAGCACGGTAAAGTTGATAGAATTAATAGACTACAGAGATTAATTCGATTAGGCTTTTTATAGCAAAGGGGTAAGAGTTTTTTTTATATGTCACGCCAAGTTTGTACATTTGTCCTGAAATCTAGGTGGATTTGACTGTTTCTCGCTGATGTTCTATAATAAAGTGTTAGCGAAGTCCGCGGGGGAGAGCTTTATCGATCAATGACGTTGCCACTAGCACGTGAGAGTATTAGGAAACAGGCGAAAAATAGATTGGGGGACGATCTTTCCCTGAAATAAAACTTATTTCATGTGCACGAGGGCAGCAAGAACGAGCAGGGGAAACTCGCCTCTCCGTTGGGAGGTAGATCATTCTCTTGTCGGATGCGATGCCCATGTGGGGCTGGAGAGCTCCGTTTTCTTTCTTTCAACCCTTGTTTCCCCTCGTCGTTAGAGGAAAGATGCAGCACGCTGCTGAAAATAGATTACTTACCGTCACTTTGCAAGGCCGTTATGAAATTAGATCACATATTTTATATTCCTATTAGACATTAGATTTTGCTTTATGTCCGTTTCAGCACCTTATTTATGTATTTCCTTTTGCGTTTGTTGTGTTATTCATGTTTGGATTAATTAGCGACACTAATCCAGTTCTATTAAAAATGCAATACAATGTCATGACCGATATTGCAGTAAAAATAATTGCCTGTTTAACGTCATATCCAAAACAAAACGAACACCTTTTAGTCCTATAAACAGTTCTGTGCAACTAGATAATATCTTTTGTCCTTTGTGCTTTAGATAGCAGACAAACGATACTCCGTGAAATGTTCCCTGAATACTAGAATTATTCACTGACATTATGCTCATTTAAATAGTTTTTAAAAAGAACAAGAGCCAGTGTGATTGCTGAATAGAGCGGGCCGCACACGACAAAAGGAAGGGTTAAATGACTCCGCTCAAAGTACACACCCCGGTCGGCGTAGAGGGACTGGAGCAAACAAACCGTTGATTCACTATATCTGCTTACAATCAGTTAGAGTTTTTTCTCCAGAAAAACACAGCAACACTTAATTTTAGTACAGAAAGAGGCAAAACGCGCAGAGCACAAGGGCAAGTGGAGAAAGACTATGGGGGGAGGGGGTCTCAGAGAAGAAAAATGTAGCTTTGGGGTAAGTGTGCAGTGAAGGGTGAAATTGCAGCCCATAGTGCTACATATTGTACCAGAAGCTCCTCCAAAAGCAGCGAGAGGAAGAAAAATCATCCCCTAACCTAACTAGGAGGCAGACTCTCCGCCCTGTCCGCCTATCCCTAAGAGACAGGTACCACGACACCATAGCCCTGCGTACGCAAAGCCTGTGTCTGCTTTATTGGTTCTTTCGCTATTCTTTTAATTTTTTTTAATAGGCACTATTTTTTAAATAATGTAAATCATTTTATATTTCGCGCAGGAAATGTTCTATTTTTACCCAGAAAGATAACAATAATATAATAACAGAATTATTTTATAACGTCAACAGTGTAAAGCATGTACATAGTGTATCTATTCATTCTAACAGTCTAATTACGGGTAGAGAATAAAAAGAGGACCGTTTACGCTATAGGCCTACGATGCTCTACAGCAGTGAGTAGATTAATGTGTCGACGTTTCTTTCAAGAGTTGCATAATGATGAAAAATACCAATAAGGTTGAAGTACTAAAAAAGAAACCCCTCTCGACACCCGCCAAAAAAAATAAAATAAATAAAAACACTCAAGACAAGAAGAATGTGCAGGTTATATATCAGATATTCGTACAGTAATGATTATTGACTATTGATTGATATCAGGCCTACTCCTGTGGGAAGTTTTTAACCTTTCTTTTTCCTCAGCAGCATGGAAATTACAGAGCGCCATCTACAGTGGATTCGTGCGCGCACCCTACTGAGATGTTGCTAAGGCGCGTGTCACACCACCAGCCAACCTGCTTACCGCAGAGCAATGGCAAGGCAATCAAAACAAGATGGAGATAAATAAAACAATGAATATGCAATTGGCTTAGAATGAACGGTAAACAGATAGCCTTATAAGCTCAGCATTTGTAGCTATTAACAAGCTTGGGTAGATTTTTTTGTAAACAGAGTGCAATGTGTGCTTATATTAGCCTATAAGAACCTCGCAAGTCCAATAAAGCTAATTTTTCATGTAATTTCCAGTGTCCATTGCTTCTATTGTCGACTCGAATATATTACTGTGGTACCATTTATATCTCATGACTGCTCTGTTCTGGTACTGTTGAATTATTTCAAAGAACCTGACGAATACCTGCCAGTTGCATGAATATTTGCGCAGAAAAGGAAATGACTCGTTTGCCTTCTCGTTGCATATCTACAAAACTCTATTCAAAACTGCGACTTCGCAGTGTATCTCCCTCCCCCTTTGGAGTGACAGGCATAGCGCCCTCCTAATTTTAGCCGCTCGTTTTTACGTTAGCGAATCACAAAGTGTTGGAATCTACTGCCTTTGTCTGAGAAGTCATCCATATAAGCAAAGAGGATCTGCGCAAACGAGGGGGCTGCAGCTTTTAGAATCCTACATTACCGGCCTGGGTCTTCAGACCCGGCCCACAGATTCAGCCATACGTATCTCGTTAGCAAATGAGAAAGGTAACCAAAGGAAACCTTGCGAGTCCACGGTTCTACTTTCATTTACAAGCGTATCTGAAATACCCCGCCACCGACTGACCAAGGCCACCAGGAATTAGGACATAACGCAGCTTTGATGGGACAATGTGGGAGAACACCGTTTATTTTTGTGGCATCCATATGCACGGTGAAAAGGTTTAAGCGTAAGCCTGTTTTATAAACAGGTTGGGTTTGATATAAATTTACAAAACAAGCTGCGGTCATGTTTGACACCTGACCAATCCTCCGTCCATTTTCGCTGAGCGGACAGTTTCACGAGAGGGAACTTTCTGAAGTTTACCGTTCCTCGGCTGGACCCATAAGGAATCGTAGTTCGGTTCTTTATAATACAACTTCCAGATTCTTCTCATAATTTATCTGCACAAGGAAAGCGAGACGGCGACTTCAGTTGATTACCTGTCTTTTCTTCGGTATCCAATGGATATTCACTGCAAAGCAGACCCCTTCACCGCGATGCACCGTAAGTTGCATATGAGTTTTTGATCTGTAGTATTGACAATTATTTCATATGTGCATATCCGATTTAAAAAAAACCCGATTTAGTTTATATACACGAACTGTGCTCAAACAAGCCTTTTTTATTTGTCATGCCCAGTCTCCACCATTAAAAATAAAAAGGTCGAGTGGAGAGCAGAGTTTAACAGAACAACAACAATAGTGAAATATATCCAGATATTCGGAATCTACAAATGGTTTAGGAAATTGTGAATAACGTAACGGAGGAGGCTACGTTCTTTATACAGTTACACGATGGTAAACGTTAAAACGATGGTTTTTGTTGTTTCCCTGGAATAAAATGGATCACAAAGGTCCAGTACCAATGCCTTCAAGAAAAGGAAGATTTTTTGTCATTCAAAACCAGCATGAGAGACACAGGAGGACCAGTTTTACAAAACAATCCAATAAAGCCAAAACGGAAGAAAATGTATTATCGTTTACTGTTTCCACGTTAAAACAGTCCTGCTAATTTCGCTGAAATGATACCGACTCAACCCTTCTTTCAACATTATAATTCCGTGTATTGAAAATTCTAATTGAAACTCAAATTCTTTTTAGTAATGCGTAACACGAGTAACAAAAACTTTTAATTATTTATAATTAGGGAGCGCGGAATATGATTAAGCACGTAATATAATAGCCCATCTAAGAAGAATAACAAGCATCACTATTGTGCACAGAATACGGTTGCCTTTAAGTTGGAAGAAATGTCTTAAATAATGAAGGGATTTTTTTTTTTCGAATGTCATAAAAACACATGTAAAACGCCCCCAAATGTATTTAATATTGTTAAATATATAAGCCAGTAAAGCGTTTCGTGTAGCTGCAAGATAATCGATTGTATAATACTAACATAGAAGGCTGTTTTTTTTGTAATATTTTTTCATGGTTTAAAATGTAAAAATGATGCATATGAACGAACACATCGAGTCTGCACTCATAACGTTGTAAAGAGGTTAAATTAAGTATTTTATTCAAAACACCTGCCGCCTAACATAATTACACAAGTGTAGGTTTGTTTATAATAGATAATTAAAGACGGGTAATGAAATCTATTTTAGTCTTGAGTCTACCAGAAGTCTATCCACATTTTACAATAATTTCTTATACCTCCAAATATATGGTGGTGTCGAATATTTTTGAAGCAATAACCGCTATTTTCTTATTAAATTCTTAATATGAAAGGGAAGATAAACATAGTGGTAAATTCTTAATGGAATTGCTTAATTATGTTGAATAAAATATTTGAGACATTTGAATGCAATTTTAAGGCTATTAAACCTCTCCGATAAATCGAGCGGCCTGGATGTAATGTTATGTTATCTCGTGCTGCTGTTGTCTCCCTTATAGGGCATGGGGGAGTGAACCAGCTAGGCGGGGTGTTTGTGAATGGCAGACCCCTACCTGACGTTGTGCGCCAGAGAATTGTGGAGCTCGCGCATCAAGGGGTGAGACCCTGTGACATATCCAGACAACTGAGGGTCAGTCACGGCTGCGTCAGCAAGATTCTGGGCAGGTGAGAGAGAGAGAGAGAGAGAGAGAGAGAGAGAGAGAGAGAGAGAGAGAGAGAGAGAGAGAGAGAGAGATAGAGAG
>JAOYMR010000011.1:11611353-11621353 GCA_025802075.1 Tenebrosternarchus preto
GAGAGAGAGAGAGAGAGAGAGAGAGAGAGAGAGAGAGAGAGAGAGAGAGAGAGAGAGAGAGAGAGAGGGAGAGAGAAATAGAGAGAGAGATAAAGAAAGAAAGATTCACTCATTCTGTACGCATTTTAAAGTCTAAATATCACTGAACATTGTAAGTATTTGAGGAAGACAAGTGAATATTTGTTAAGTTTGCTATTCAGAAATGCAGTCCCTATGTCAAACTGAGTTTTGTATATCTTTGTATTTGCATCTCATTAATTAACGTAAGTGACTATAAATTGGACTTTGATCATGCACACATTTGTTGCTACGTAAAGCGTCTATTTACAGTATTTCTTTTCCATGGGTGAAGGAATCACATTCTGGTCCCCTTAAAATGTTCCTTTCTAATAGGACGAAGGTGTCTTAATAAATAACTTAATAAATAAGAAGAGTTATATTCGACAGCTTTCCCCCTCAAGTCTACTGAAACTTAGAATAAATAATCCATAGGATAAGACAGTTAATATTAGCAGAATAAGAGGCATTGTTTATACATTTGTAACGCTTTTGTTTACTGCCTGCTATGTATATCACGTTCCTTATTGTTGCTGCAGGTACTACGAAACCGGGAGTATAAAACCTGGAGTAATTGGGGGATCCAAGCCAAAGGTCGCTACGCCGAAAGTAGTGGATAAAATAGCGGACTATAAGAGACAGAATCCCACAATGTTCGCCTGGGAGATTCGAGACCGGCTGCTAGCAGAGGGGATCTGCGATAATGACACAGTTCCCAGTGTCTCGTCCATAAACAGGTAAGGAGGATGGACATACATGAGGTAGATTCCAGTAATGATTACTGTGGTACATGTGGAAAAAAATCAAATTATGAGTTACTGATAAGCAAACACGGGAAATTACTATCAAATCTAAATGTAACAGTATGTATCCATGTAGCCTGCAATTCTGACAGCCACTCTTCAAACATCAAGCAAAAAGAAAATGCTAAGAGAACAATTGATCCCACACAGTTGCTAAGGAAGGTATGATATGAATAATGGGAAATTTGGTATTTCTTAATTCTCCGAATTAAATATAACGTTGTTTATTCGTTCTGAAGACCAATGTCCGGAAACGTGTATTCTCGTGGTCAAGCTGTTTTGCCCGACTTTCGCATCGATGGTGGTCTTGAGAGAGCAATTCAATCCGTTAGTTCCAACTCCCTAGGCAGCAAGCGGTAGATCTCGGTCTGCGATCGTCGGAATTCTCGTCTGTCCGACGGAAAACCGATCAATGCGCGGTGCAGCTCCCGTACCGGGATATCGCCCCACATAGACCACTCAATATCAGTTTGTGCCGCAGTATAGGTGTGCTTTGTTTTTAAGGACCATTCACGTGCTTCTTTTCTCTCTCAGAAATGATTGGAGAAGCACAGGTTAATAAACTCTATAGAGAAATAAACCATTGAAAGCGCTGCAGCATGGGGAGACCATCAGCAGTAAATCTGCTCAGTTTATCAGTATTACTAATGAACAAACGTACGTACGAATGAATGAATGAATGAATGAATGGATAGTTGTGTAACACGTTTAGTGTTTAGTAGGCTTAATACCCACTAGTCAGATACTACCTGAACATGTTCAATTGAAACACAAATAAAAATACGGTAAATATATAAATAAATACCAAGCTTGAATTTATGATTTCAGTGGAAAGATATGAACGAGTACCGAGGAGATACTGATAACAACCCAAACCTATATGGCGATAAATAAAAGTGTGGAAAGAGAGGGAACACCGCGCAAGGGGCCAGCGCTGAACTTTGGTTAAAATGCACTCTTCCATAAACGCAGCCTCTGCATTACATTTTAATGAGCCGATGCCACAGAATAGACGTCTCAGACAAGAAAAGAAAAGGTCTGAAAAAAATTCATTTCATGCCTCGTGGTTGCCTAAAAAGAACCATTTAAGCAGCTTTTGACGCAAATGTATGAGAAATTCAAAATGAAGGCTACATTAATATAATTAAAGGGGTCTCTTTAAAGTTTTCTGAATTTTAATTTAATTTGGGCTGCTTATTTAGGAATGAGAAACTAAGTCTGATTATGAGTAAAATTAAAATATGAATATAAGGGACTGTGCATTTCTTTTATTAGCTATGTTATTCTTCAAAAGGTTGAGAGAGCTTCTCAACTCTATTGAAAAACAAATTTAATTCCACTTTTGTGTCTTTGTGTCTTTATTTTAATAAAAAAAAATTGTTGGTTCATTCATGCATGGAGGCCCTGTTACACCCACACAAAAAGAAAGTGAGAGGATGAGAGAGAAAGAGAAAGAGAGAAAGAGAGAGAGAGAGAGAGACAGAAAGAGAAAGACAGAGGAAGACAGATAGGCATGGCAGAGAGATGTTTTGAGTTTTGACAATCATTTGTTTAAACAATTTAGACAAGTACACTTGCTGATTGCTGATTATGTTATTAAAAGCGATAATACTTCATTGTTATCCCACACCATTGTCAAATCCACAGGCAACCAGAGCGATTTGTCTTGCAGGAGATGTTCTTCCACTGTGTAATAAAGTGACAACACATTCCAGTTCTGACCTACTTTAGCATCTGATTCCTACTATCAGAAACTGACATTTTGACTTGTCCTAAAATCAAATGAATAAGATTTTTCCCTCCCGATTTTCTGTTCTTTTCGGTGTGAGAAACCAACACTAAAAAACAAAAGTCTCCAAACAGTGACATAAGGTGAAAGACAGAGAGATGGAGTGTGTCAGAGAAAAAAAAGGAGAATGGGAAAGAGAGAAAAGAAAGAATGATTTCCAAATTAAGAAACCTCAGACAAAAACGTTTTTTCTTTGCGAATGATGACTTAGTTTTCAAGATGTCCATATTTGTGCAATGCAAGTTTATGTCACAACACTCTTTAAGTATAAGTTCATTTGTTTTAGAAGCTTGAAGAATGAGCAAACTTACAATCTACTTTGTTGTTTTTTTTTCTATTTGTTTATCTTCCTGTGTGTGTGTGTGTGTGTGTGTGTGTGTTTGTGTGTGTGTGTGTGTGAGAGAGTGTCTGTGTGTAGAAAACCGAGCTTGGAGCTGTTGACAGTGAGAGGATGTTTTAGCTTTAAGCACTTCACTTTGGCATGCATTATTAACACATAGCTAGTTCCTGTTGCTCTGGAGTGTCTGTTCCTTCACCATCCACTCACTGCACTGCCCACAATACACCAGTGCAGTCCCCCAGTGGGACTCGGTGTTATTGGTTGTTTTTGTAAGACAATTTGAATACTTCTTCAGGGAATTTTCGGCTATGCTTGAATCATTAATTCATCCTGCCAAATGACAAGAATAACGAAGCCCAAATAAAGCCCCTGGATTTATGCAGCCACCACCAGCCATGGGGTCAAAGTGTGTGTGTGTGTGTGTGTGTAAAATAAGAAACTAGAAATGAATATTGATATGTGATCAGTGGTTGAGCACTGTCTCCGAAGCCCTGGCCTGAGGGCAGCAGTTCCATGATAAACGTAGTTACAGCAGCATTCATTTCATCAGACGTCAATAGCAGCGCGGCCATTTTAATAGGTACATTTCTGACTTTTGAACAGGATGATGGCAACACAAACACTACAAGGCAGCAAGCAAAATAAATTAGAATCAAAACATTTTTTAGAATCAATATTGCCTGTGGGCCATGAGATGAAAAATACTTTAGTCTTGTAAATGTTTTTGTTTTGTCGCATGTAAATATGTGCAAAACAAGAAGAAACAATGAAAAAACTCATTTAAGTCTAGAATCCAATTAACCTATTGTGCACACACAGATACTCAACACTAGCTTATTGCAAGTATTGATTATGAGTTCTAAGCCAAAATTGGCACTTTTGAACTAAACAGACATGATGTCATTGATGAGGAATGAATCTTAAGTTTATAAAGGGGTGTGGCCAGCTTCCTCTTTTCCCAAAGTGCTTGTTGGATTAAAGGAATCAGATGCTACTTAAGCTGGTGTAAAGGCACTGAGGAACTATAGCGTTCCTGTCACATGTAATTTATAGCATTCCATTTGCATCTGTGGGCCCATGTGGCTAATCCAGAACTTTTTTATTCCTGGGTTTCGATCAATAAAACCTCATCCACAGCAGCCCTGGGGTTTTCCAAAGGAAGGGAAAGAGTGGGAGGGAGACAAAGTGAGAGGAGAAAATCGTGTGTGTGTGTGTGTGTGTGTGTGTGTGAGAGAGAGAGAGAGAGAGAGAGATAGAGAGAGATGATTAGTGCAGGGCAGGTAGGGATGGTGAAGTCGATCATTGAGGTGAATTGATGTGATTTCATGCTTTGTTTGCAAGATCACTCAGAGCAAAAGTGCATCTGGAGTTTTTCTCCATCGCTCACTTCAGCTGCAGCGGGCTCTTTTTCCGGCTGGTCTAGAAACTGCAGGTGGCTGCTCTATCACACTGCTCTATCACACTGCTCTATCACTGCCTCATCTATACAGCCATGGTCACATACTGAAGCGAGACGTATGATGGGCTGATATTGAAGAGATGCAGTCAGTCTGCACGGGCTCTGTGGTTGTGTGTGTGTGACCAGTACTCTGTCCGTTTGACAGGATCATTCGGACAAAGGTGCAGCAGCAGTACCATCCTTCTCCGGATGGAACTTCTCTCTCTACAACAGGACACACTATAGGTGAGCTTGTATTGATGTGTGGGTTGTATTTTTTAGATGCATATTTAGCACAAAAGTCCTAGACTAAGACTTTGACTATTCTGAGTCGTGTTTTAGGACTAGGCTTTAATCCATGTACATAACATTTTTATTATATATTTATATTTATTAAAACCCAAAATACCCAGCTATAAAAATCATGCCTCTTTGTGTCCATATTCTGCTTCTTGAAACATATATAGAACCAATGTGAAATTCTGGCACTGAAATGCGATAACACATTAAATGTATACATGTAGTTTAAAGATTCAGTTTTCTTCCAGAATCACAGATTCTAAAAACATTAAAATTGATCACAAAGCTCAGTTCACAGATACCAACACTCAGGGGTTAGTGTAAAGTATCACTCCTAGTTTATCACTGATAGGACATTTACAACCCATCTACAGCTTTTTAGTTTACCCCATTTGTCCTTGTCTCTCCCTCTGCAGTCCCCAGCACGGTGTCCCCTCCAGTGTCAAGTGGATCCAGTGATCCAGTGGGCTCCTACTCCATCAATGGCATTCTGGGTATTCCTCGCTCCAATGGAGAGAAGAGGAAAAGAGATGACGGTAAGCATGGAAACAGCTTTCCGCCCTCTGCCACTGGTTAACAGAGACACATGGCTGCACCGATCTGTCTGGCGTGAGCATCTGTCTGTTGTGAGCGTCTGTCTGCTGTGAGGGTCTGTCAGCTGTGAGGGTCTATCTCTGACTTGCCTTTTGGGTATTTCAGTAATTCAAAAGTCATATGCAGAACTTCTGACCTGATACTGGTCTTTGCATTCAGAGCTTTGTGAGTTACTACAAGATGCTGTAATCAATAAGCCTGTTTTGCCTTCTTGCCTTAAATGCAAGCCTGCTTATATTCAGTTATGCCATGTAATGGGATTTTGTAGTTACTAATTCAATATAAAATGTTAAGATATTACAGTTCACATCTTCAGCATTAGACAGTAATGACACATACAGGATTTGGCGACACATAGTTTGATCAAAGCATGTGATCTATATCTGTTTCAAAACCTTGTTTTGGTTGGTCTAAAAGTATGAGGACGAGTGACATCATCAGCGTTTCGTTTTTGGATCCATGACCTCGCTGGGTGTCCCTGTGGTTAATCTGCTCTACTGTGATTAAGAGCGTCTCAGTAATTACGTGTCAGGCCGATGCAGCCAACTAGGTAACTCAGAGAAACAGGACACAAGGCAAAGCCAAAGACATGCAGCACAAGAGCTCCCTCGCTGTCTCCTGTCCTACGGGTGTTTTACAGCGCACCAACACACTTTAACGTCCCTGTGCTGGGATGGTACCCTCAGGAGGGGTGAGACATCTCAGGGGCACGAGGCGATTTGAGACTTTTATTAAGCAAATACATCGGATAACACTGTGAAATAAGTCAGGAGACCAATTTGAGTTTCATGAAAATGATCCCATTTTACAGTCCTAAGTTTACCACTTATGCAAGGTTTGAACAATGTGTCACAGAAGTGACATTTTCGATGTTCTTGTGTATAGGGGGTAAATGGCTTAGTCTGTGTAGCCCATAGCAGCTAAATAAGCTCAGAGGAGAGTGTAGCACCCAGCATGAAACAGAAACAAATAGCAGTTGCATGTAGAAGGAACATGGCACAAAGCTGGAGAAGGACCATTGGCCCACAGAGAGCATCAGTCATCATGGGCCTCTTACATTTGTTGGGCACTGCAAGGGCAAAGCACCACAGCTGAATCACTAAAATTATGAGAGCTCGGAGACTGGTGTGTGTGTGTGTGTGTGTGTGTGTGTGAGTGCGTTCTGCACTCTCCAAGATGACTGACTGTTGTGGGGGTTTTCCCCTCTCCGAAATGGCCCTCATGATAGGAGGCTATTTTCTTGATTTAAGCATTGGAACTGAAGAGAGGGATGGAGGCAAAGAGTGATGGGAATATGGTGAAAGAGGACATGAGATCCTGGGGGGGGGGGGGGTGTGCTCCTACATAATGGGTGGTGTGACACAACTAAACACACTCTTACACATGTGCATGCAACACCAGCAGGAGATATATATTTTTAAACACACCTTTTTTTTTAACACAAGTACTCACTACTCACTCAAATGTGTCTACTCTATAAAGCTCTAGAGGTTCTACTGCAGGCCCTGGTCTTGTGATGAATGTTACCTCTTGGAATTATGTTCAGTGTAGTACATTCTGAAACGTCTTAGAAAAGGGCTCGGTTTATTATTTGGATGCAAACGTACTTGTCATGTTGTCATACCATGTCTACACCATCATGAACACCTACCCCTCTGACCACCACACAGCAAGGCAGCAGGTATTAGTAACCCTGCCGGTGTTCTTACACCATAGTTCCCCAGACTGATTGTAACATGTCTTGTTTTCGGTGAGTCATATCAATCTCCATTGGTTTCTTAAAAAAAAAAACAACTTTGTTTCTAATGACAGAGCACATGTTAGCTAGACGTTCTACATAATTATTTATTTGTGCATGTAATTTGTAAGGAGACCAACAGTTTATTTGTTTATGTTGCTAACTCCTCAGAGTATACACCTCACAGTATACAGATTATTCAAAATGGCTCCATGGAAGATATCCTAGAGATAGTATATCAGATGAGAGTCTGATAAAAGCACCAAGCTAGAGCCCTTTCATAGTCAGAGAGTCTGATAACAGCACTGTAGTCAGAATCTGCGCAGGAGAATGTACACAAAGGATGTTTCAGAGCTGAGTGTGAGTCGGTGCAGCTGATGTGCAAGCACATCGGCTGTGCAGCAGGGAGTGTTGGGAAGAGTGTTGGAGGGAGTGTTGGGAGGAGTATTGGGAGGAGTGTTGGGGGGAGTATTGTGAGAAGTGTTGGGAGGAGTGTTGGGAGAAGTATTGTGAGAAGTGTTGGGAGGAGTGTTGGGAGGAGTGTTGGGAGGAGTATTGTGAGAAGTTTTGGGAGGAGTGTTGGGAGGAGTATTGTGAGAAGTGTTGGGAGGAGTGTTGGGAGGAGTATTGTGAGAAGTGTTGGGAGGAGTGTTGGGAGGAGTGTTGGGAGGAGTATTGTGAGAAGTGTTGGGGGGAGTTTTGGTGGGAGTATTGGGAGGAGTATTGTGAGAAGTGTTAGGGGAGTGTTAGGAGGAGTGTTGGGGGAGTGATAGAGAGAGGGCTGGCTGAAGGCAGCAGGTGGAGAGGAGGACGCACTCCACAGAATCTTAGAAGCCCCACTGTCAGTTCATCTGGGGCGTAAGAAATGTCGCTAGCCGGGTTGTGGCCTGACCACCGGCAGGGCCGGGGTGGGCGGCGGCCAGCGGCAGGGCCGGGGTGGGCGGCGGCCTCTCCCCGTACACCCGTGTGGGGAGATAATACGGTGTGACACGCGTTATGTACACCACATCCCCGCCAGGGACGGCCAGAGGGACACAGGTGTCACCTCAGACATTAATCTGCCAATGCCACTGTATTACTGCAAATTAAAACCAGTGAAATGGAGTCAGAGAAGAGAGAGAGAGAGGGAGAGAAAGAGAGAGAGAGACAGAGAGAGAGAGAGAGAGAGAGAGAGACAGAGAGAGAGAGAGGGCAGGAGAGCATGAGAGATCGACAGTGTCTCTGGCACCCATGCCTGTCCGAGCAGCGAGGTGGAAGTGACATTTAAGGGAATTTGCAATTCCGCCGAGAAAGGCAATTACCTCACAAATTAACATCTACCATCCATATTATATCTACACCCCCAGCCCACCCCCAACGTCTCCACCAGCCTCCACCTCATATTAGAACCATTACTTTACCGCCGCCTCATACGCTCAGGCTATTAAGGAGATGAAAGATCGCACCGGTCACCCTCACACACGGCCCGGCCAGGATGGACCACGGTCGGTCCTGACTCCATAAAAACACAACAAGCACGAGGTCATTGCAGGATTCAGTCCGCCTTAGCCTGAGCAGGTTGAGTTGGGTCAGAGAACAACGGAAAAACAGAGGGAACGAGAGAGAGAACAGAACAGCTGGCTTCATTAGATCCAATCGGTGTGAGGCACTGGTGCTTTTTAGCACCATGACTCGTTTTACTGTTGCTAGTGCAGCGTTTGAAAACTCCTCCCTGCTGTGACTCTGCACTCCATTAACGAAGCTCTACATGGGCAGAGGTGCAACACGAACAAGCAAACGATGTCTCTGTGATATGTACAATTCAGTCTGACTAAAAAGGACAGCATAGGTGTATTTGTGTGTGTGTGTGTGTGTGTGTGTGTGTGTGTGTGTGTGTGTAAGTATCAGCATTGCAGATGGCAAAGTTAAAAACTGAGACAGCTTTGTAATCCATCTGGACATTTCAACATTGGCCCAACCATCTCCCTGCACTCATGTCCCATTTTCACAGATGAATCCCAGCCCTGTGATCACGGCTCAGCACCTCCTCCCTCTGTTCTCTCTCCCTCCTTCTCCTGGAGGGTCATGGCCTAGGGCTGATAGAGTGGCCTCCCTCGTTACCTCAGTTCTAATACCACCTCACATTAAAAAGAAACCACTCCTCGCAGTCTCAGATCAATACTCCAGCAACAGGGCAGGGGAAAGTGCGACTGGGCGCTGGCGGTGCAATGCGCACGGCCATTTTGGCTCTGGAGGGGAGGGTGGGGGGGTGGGGGGGGGGAGTGTTATTACATAAGTGCTGATGGGAAAAATGGTGGCCCCATCTCAGACGGGTGAAGCTGTTCTGGTGTCTTGATCACATTTTGAGCACCACTTCACCTGAGGCCTGATTGCTCTTGAAATGCAGTAAGAAGAAGTTTAGTGTAAAAATAAAGTGCATTCAGTACAAATCTATTGTTTCTGGGCTATAGTAAAAAAGTCTTCTGGCTAAGGCTTAAAAATCACTTAAAAAACACAAGGTGTCTTAAAATATCCTCTGTATATGTTTGTTTGTTGGTTGATCGGTTGGTTTTTGAAGACCTAAGCCCACACGTTCCCAACTCTACCGCTGGACCAACAGAGGAGACCTGCTGGTTGGCTGCCAGCGACATTTGATAGCTGCGATTCAAATGCCAAGTCCACATTAGCCTGAGCAGTAGTAGACCGGAGTGTGGCTGTGTGTGTCTCTGTGACTGCTTCTCTTGTGTGTGGGATGTCGGTGTCACTAGTGTGAATGACAAATGAATTTGCATTGATCAGGTTTGTGGCCCCGGCCCTGTAATGGAAGGTAATTAATGACTCCATTTACCCCACCACACACTGGAGGAAATGCTCCCTCTGCCATTAGGACCAATGGGAGCTGCCTGCCCAGAATGCCTGCTCAGAAATGCACTACCCTATATAACTGTTGATCAGTTAAATA
>JAOYMR010000011.1:11645672-11669049 GCA_025802075.1 Tenebrosternarchus preto
TAAACTCATGATGAATTGCCCTGTCAACAGAATTCATTCAGGGACCAATTAATCCTGCAGAAACGAACTACAGCCATCAGATGCTAGAAAACTCGAGCAGAGAGCAGAAACAGTGAGATTTTCTATGGGAATGAACAAAAGGAAGAGAAGAAGAAGAAGAGAGAAACTGGGAGGAAGAGTATGCAAGAAAAAAAGCAGAGAGAGAAAAACAGAGAAGAAATAGCTTATAGAAGAACAGAGGAAACAAGAGAAATGAGGGATTAAAGAGTGATAGTGGGTATATGAGACAGAGGGACAGAGAGAGAGAGAGTCAGAGAGAGAGAGAGTCAGAGAGAGAGAGAGTCAGAGAGAGAGAGAGTCAGAGAGAGAGAGAGCTCACAAAAACAAAAGTGCTCCAGCAAAGTGCATGTGGCTAGGGACTGCAGTGAAAGTTAGCTTGACAGGAATTGGTCATTTAATGCTTTGGTGCTCTGAAGACAGGTCCTGTCATAGTGGCCAGTACTGCAGAAATCCCCTGGTAGCCCGTTTATTAATTATACTGGAGAGTGAAGGGGCATCCCACTGTCTCCCTCCAATCCTTGTCATCCCCATCTGCTGTCATTTCCCACTCTATAAACACTTCCTTTTAGCATCACTTGCTGGATAATAGAACACAACCCAGGCATCCACTGCAAATAAATGTGCAGCTTTGCAAAACTGCAAATTCAAGGTTGCCATGACCCTTCATTTGAAGCAGAGGTTCACAAGTCTCAGGAGAACGAAGGCAAACATTTGACCTCATACCCAGCAGGCACACAACGACACAGCACAACACTTCCTCCTCCGAAAGGTCTGAGGAGACTTCTTCTCTGTATATTTAGAATGTGTATACGCTGAGATGTTTGATGAACAGAGGAAATTAAACTCCACAGCATTGAATAATACATCACAATTAATCCTTCACTAGATTTTGATTTAATTTGGGCAAATTTCCAAATACTTGACCTTTTGTGGGGTCATGCTCTAAGAACACTAACCAGGTCACAGTGCGGTGTGTACACATGCTCCATATGGTCACCGTCAGTGCGTAGGAAACACAATACAGCTGCCAAAAGTTACTCTAGATCCGGCCCATTGTTCCAGAGTCGATCAGTAGGTGAATATTTCATAAGCTCTTTTCTCTGCATGGGAATCGACACTGTAGGCCAAACAGAGGCTGGCAGCTGGGAGACAGAGGAAGCAGGCAGGTATTCCCTTACCTGGAGCAGAGGCAGGGGCTACATTGCAAGTCCTCTCACGTCCACCCATCGACCCAAACACACACACACACACACACACACACACACACACACACCTCTCCCCCTGCTCTAAGGGCAAGGAGGGCCTGACATTGTTCAGGCCTTACCCTCAGTGTTCAGCAGCAGCAGCACTGAGGAATAATAGTGGTGGCAGCTCGGATGCCTTAGCAGTGCCTTGCTGGGAGGTTTGAATCCAGCTGAGGGCCACTGCCAGTTTGTCATTTTACAGCCCAGGTTGTTCCAGGGGCCTGTCACTGGGCTTACATTATTTACAGCTTATATTTGAACTTATTTGCTTGAGAAAAAATATACAACCTAAATACAACCTAAAGAAATATACAACCTAAATACAACCATTTAGTATTATTGTTGTTATTATTACTATTACTACTGATAATAATAGTAATCACTAATATATTATCTAATACAGTCAGTATGTCTTCAATGTGATATTCCATTTTTCACGTTACATAATGTAAAAAATGTGTCATACCAAGTAGGGTCCTGGGAAATGAAGTGAGACAGAGTATCTCAAGAGAAGGAGAAAAGAGGAGAGTGAGAGATACGGATGCTGCGCTGGTGAATAGAATTAATTAAACACATCTAATTAGGACTAGGAGAGCAGGTGCAGCCAGTGGTGTGATACTGCTGACAGGGAGACAGCAGAGGAAGCAAGTGAGAGAGAGAGAGAGAGAGAGAGAAAGAGACAGAGAGGGACAGAGGGAAGGAGAGAAAGAAGCTAAAGAACTCCAGCATGACAAAAAGAGGAGCAAAAAGGCAATCCATCCTCTTGAACCTTCAGAGAAATAAAGGGTGGAGGTGGAGGAGGGCTGATCACTGTAGGGGGCGCTGTCCTCCTCACCCATACACACCCATTCCATTAAACCAAAGCTGAGTGGACATTCACAAAGACATCTTTTCCCACTTCTTCTCAATCCATGCGCTCCTTGCTAAGACAAAAAACTGTGGCGCAAGACACAATATCTACAGCAAACATCCATAGAGATTCATTTAATACTCGACCAAATATTTACATAAGTAAGAATGATTTTAATGTCACTAAAGCAGGTTCAGTTTTCAGGCTACCCTGACATATATGACCAAAACACAGTATATGACACTGATGTCACGGCTTACAGCAAATCATGAGTGTTGGATTCTCTTTAGCATGTAACACACACAATGTCCTCATACCACATGAAGTAAACAATATTATACTAACGGGTAGTCATTTCCCTATGTCATGCACTGGAACTCTCACTTTGCCCTTTGTTGGGGGAGGGGAAAGGTTGCACACTATTTATAGACGTTCTTAATCCAGTCCTTGGGCACCCCTACCCAGATCAGGACAGGTAATGAAGAGTCCTGCAACCCTTAATTACCTATTTGATGTCTCTAAGTAGCTGGACCAGTAGAAAAACGTGGCTTGGACTCAAGACCCCAGGGATTGGACAGGGCTGAACCGGATTGTACCGGACTGGACCAGACTGGACTAGACTGGGGCCTCTATGTTTTATATAGAATATTCGGTATTATTTTCTACAGAGAGGCTAGAAAAGACCTGCTCATCTTAAATAGGAGCGCGTGTGTGTTTGTGCTCACGCACGTACTGAAGAGTCCAGACTGTTTAAGTGCATCATGGAGAGGGACGATCAGCCCATTTTATCACAATTTGCTCCTTAACAGGTTACAAATGTGGCATGTGATGACATTAATGAGGGTTGATGTCACTTAGTCTGCAAGAGGTGTGTGTGGAATGGTAAAGTATTGGGTGGAGCAAGAGAGTGAGAGAGAGAGAGAGATAGAGGCAGACAGAGAGAGAGAAAGAGAGAGAGAAAGGGATACAGAGAGAGAGAAAGACAGAGAGAGAAAGAGAGAGAGAGAGAGAGAGAGAGAGAGAGAGAGAGAGAGAGAGAGGTGGGGATTCTGTCTCCATACGCAGGCTTCTCACCTGCAAAGTGACAGACACCTTGATCACAGAAATCTATGCCACCTAATCCAGAATAAATTACAGTAGATCCTATTTGTGTCAAAATAAGAGGGAAGCAAGAGAGAGGAGGGGAAAGTCCAGCTGCAGGTTTATTGTTCTATTTACTCATTTATGTTAGTGAGACACCTATTATCCTCTCTGGGTGAAATTCACCACACAGAAAACAACGCTTGGGCCTTCCAGCTCAGGTCCTGAGTGAAAGGTACCACATTTTCAGTGAGAATTGTTGGCAACCCAAAATTATAGATCATATATAAACCATAATCTATTACTTGATTTCTTGATTTAAAAAAAAAAAATGCCAGAAAAAAAAAATTGTCCATGGAAAGTCTTTTTTTCCACCAAAATCTATGTATTGATCTTTTAGGATCAATATGTGAACAATAACAAGAATCCAATGATCAACAGACAGCATGGAAATGAACTACGGGAACACTAAGATGTCTTTAGACATATTTACAACTAAATGTTGCACTTGTACCCGGTATTAACACAGACAAAGAACTACAACCTGTCATACCAACAACCGAAGATACACTTTAAATCCTAAGAGCCATAGCAACGCTACAGTGTGTCAACAGCAAATACACCAAAAGGAGATGCAAAAACAAAGCAATTTCCCTGGCTAAGCGTGTCAAAAGGGGCAGGTGCTGACGTTGGCGCTGGAGTGGGAGGGGTTTCGCTCCTGTACGAGGATCAGCTGACACTGCATCAGCATTAGCCAAGCTAAAGAGCAAGTGGACGTGCTTCAGTTACACGGAGTCATTAGCAGGCAGAGAGGTGCGCAGCGCCCAATCTGACTGCCTTCTTTCTTAATCCATCTACTCTGATCACAGCAAAGTGCTGAGCAACAGGCTTTTTACATTCAATTATTGTAATCGGTTTAATTCCAAGCAAAATGTCAACGTTTTAATCAAGAATTAGCAAAGTCTGGAGCGCTAGAAACTTGAAGTGTCGTTAAAGTCTTTTTTTTTTTTTTTTAGGAATTACTTGTCCAGCTGCCCTCCTTCTTTACACACACACACAGACACACACACACACACACACACACACACACACACACACACTTTACTATAGTTACAATGTTACCTGAAATTTTATCAATACCACCACAGAACTTGGTGTTGGAGTGTGGTGTTTGGATTTTCATCTTGTTACTGTTATCTGTTTCACTAGTGTCTTGTCTAGTGTTTGTGTATCTAAGCGTGTGTATGTCACCCTTTGTTTGTCCGTCTTTGTCGAGCACTGTTTCTCATTCCGGTTGCTGTTTCCCCAATAATTCAGCATCTTTAGCACTTTGTTAGCGCTATGCGCTACCGTTACAGAAACACTGACCACCCATGATGCCAAAGGGGAAATACAGTAAAAAAAAAAAAAAGAAAGGTGCTCTGTGATGCTCCCTCCATGGCTGAATGCTGCCTCCCACCTTATTCTTCAAAATGGGGTTTTCTGCCTCGGCTCATTGGATCAGCCAGTGGATGAACAGCTGGTGGAGTATGAGACTAGGGACCGAATTCAGACTCCAATGTCACCATTAGCTGAGGGAACCCCATGCTGGTGGGCAGCCTCCTTCTGAAGTGTAAACAGAGGAGCGCTGGTTCATCTTGGAGCCTCCCTCAGATGAGGAGGAGACTGAAGAGGAAGAGAACACCATTGATTCAGATAGGACATCCAGAGGGACCTCCGCTTCCTCCCAGTGGTTGGATGTGGAGGAGAAAGATAGCCTGCCTGAGCTCCCCCGCCAACAAACCAGGAGGTGAGCCTGCTGAGGGGCAGCCAGCGCCAGCCTAAGCGCACCACACTCGAGCTGGGCAGTTCTCCGACTCTGAGGGGGCAGAGTGGGAGATGGAAGTGGAGGGACTGTAGCCCTCCCCAGGGCATCCTCCCAGGGCCCGCAGGCACTGGCTCCTGAAGGGCAATTAAGGCCGGGCATGGCGGATTGCTCGTCACTTTGATGGGAGGAGCTGCCCTGCAGTCCGAGCACGTCGTCCTGCAGCTAGCGCGCAACGCCCCGCAGCCAGAGGGTGCCGTTGAGGGACTACAGGCACCCCCCAGCGGCCAGCAAACACTTCCCAGCAGCCAGAACTGGCCAACTTGCTGTCATGGCCTTGGGGATCGCTGGGTCAGCAGCCTTTGTGGAGGCAGGAATCCCATCAGGGATCCCACGTACCAGTTACAGTCCCTGTTCGTTTGTCCGTGGCTGTGTTTGACTTTGTGCTCTTGTTCTGCCTGTCCCCATGCCCATCAATGTGCCTGTGTGCTACCAGTGTTTTCCGTGGTCCAGGGGAGGGTGATGTAGGCTTGGCCGTGCTCGGCCCCGCCCATTTTGGGGTAACGTGGGCTGTCCCTTCCTTGAGGCGGAGCTGCTCCAGGGGCTGTAGTTCCTGGTCCCTCAGTCCTGGTCCTGTGGAAGGTTCAGAGGACAGTCCATAAGCACCTGATAAGCATCTGGGTGATCCTGGAGAAAGCGCCCATTGAGGAGGGGGGTGGTTGGGGTTGTGTGTGTGTGTGTGTGTGTGTGTGTGTGTGTGTTTGTGGTTTGCAAGTGTTGTGATTGTGTATGCATGTATGCATTGTGTGTTGTGAGTGTGTGCATGGTGCTTAGTATCTGTGTCTCTAGAGAGAGTGTACCTCAGCATGTGTATGTCATCCCTTGTTTGTCGGTCTTTGCTCATCATCTCTCGTGTTTATATAAAAGTTCTTGCTGTTTTCCCTTTGAACTTTTCCCTAAAAGGCCTTTGAACTTTTAGTCATAAAATCATTAAAAGCAGCTGCTTATTTTACCATCTTCAATACTAATTCAGTTTGCTTTGGAAAAGGATGTGTGTGTGTGTGTCTCTGTGTGTAAGAGAGAGACCTCTGCAGGTGCAGAGAGGACTGGTAAACACAGCTGGTCACTCTGCCTTTAAAAAAACCCGCTCCCTACATGACCTCTAACCTCTGCACTGCATCCTTTAACCAATCTTTTCACCATAGTAACACACCCCCACACTACCCAAACCACAAGTAACCTGTGAGCCTCTCCTTAGCTCCAACCCCAGCCTTACATTTGGGATTGTGTGGATTCCACCTCATGCATCACTGCAGCAGTCGTCTATTGTACGTCTTGCAAGGTGTACATTGGAGGAACCAAGAAAAAAACCTGCTGATCATTTCACTGAACTGAGCACCATCAGAATTAAGGACTTGTTATGTCCAGTGGCAAACACTGATCTCTAATCAGATGTGTTACACATCAGTAGTGGTAAGTCACTTCAACACCGATGAACACTGCATTAATGATATATCTTTGTTTATAGCAACAAAGCGGAGAAGCTTAAAGAAAATAGTAAGAATTGATCTATACTCTCAGCGCTTTAGAACAAACTTTCTGAGTTCTTCGAACAAACGTTACAATGAAATGATTTAAAGTTGACCAAGAAACACCACCTGCAGTAGCACTGAGGTGGATGTTCCAACACTGGAACATTTTGTTTACTCTTTGGATCTGTTTTCCATTTCCATGAACACAAAGCACTCCTCTAAAATCTACGGTAGCTAGCAGAGTTCAATTAAAGTTTTCTAGCATTACCAGGGTTGTCATGACTGAGGTGGGAATGCTTGAATGTATAAGATTTAGATAAATGATCAGTATCAATAAATGCTGCAAAGAATTATTTTTTTTTTACTTGACAAATTATGATGACACACCATTACATTTTTGTTTACTTCAGAAATGTATAGTCTAATCGTGTGAGGGTGTGTGTGTGTGATGTTTGTACCCAGATATGTGGTGTTGCCCACTACACAATTTTGAAATGATAAACCTATAAACACTTAGAATTCAGCTTATAATGATTTGTGTTTAATGTTTTCTATGTCCAATATGTCTTTGTAATAAGTTTATCAATCACTTTATCACTCGTTTGAGTTCAGTCATTACCTGTGTTAGCTAGTTGGCATAGTTAGCTGGAAGGGAGTTTGATAGGGCGACCACTTCAGCAAGTGACGGTGTAATGACATCACAATATGCAAAATTACCACCATAACCTACATAACTAACAGAGCTAACCAATCTCATCTACAAATCTGTAATATAATGTTTTAATGGCCAAACCTAGCACCTGTATTCTGTAGTGTACAGAAGGCATGAAATTAATCTTTTTCTACGCGTAAAAAGGAAAAGTTTACTGACCACTGAGAACTGAAGACGTGGTATTTTTACACCATGGCACCTCATATTTAGAGCTCTCACTGCAGTTATCTGGTAGTCTGTTTTAAACCAATGATATACAAGGTATATGCTTTGACATGTATGTGACACAGTGGCAGTATAAAATAATAGTGATCAATGCATAGCAACTACCATTGTTGTTACAGCAACAATTGGCAACGCAAACAAGTATGTCCTTAATGCAGTGTCCATTAATAAAACTAAATTTAACTAAAACTACTTAAAAAATCTTATTAAATGTAAATCACATAGTACAGTAGACAATTCCTGCAGTAATCTATGAGGAGGAATGGGTGATTACAATTGATCCATTTGTGATAGTTATTATAGTGGCTGTGTGAATAAATGTACAACATGTAGCACATCAAGAGCAGTTGAAGGCTCTAGTATCTAATTGGTCATTTATCTCCCATTTAACAAGTTTTCTTTGATGTTTTTTGTCTCATAGGATATTAGTGGAAGATCCTTAAAGGATCTCTGCATCATTCTGGAGGGTTATGAAGTGTTTTAGTATAATATTAGTGTTTCAGTGTAATATTAGTAACTGTTGTATTCGTAGGATAAGTGAGCTCCAAAGCATTTTTTGTTGGCATAATAGTTTGTAGGTCAGTGCATCCGCTCTCTGAACAATAAAACACAAGCGAAGGCATTGTCTAGGACTTCCTTAGGAAACCCACAGTTCTGAAAAAAACTCACCCATTTCCATACTTTTATGCTGGTAGCGTTTGTTCATACTGCAAATGTGTTTAGGTCTTAGTAGCTATGAGTAAGGAATGGAGTTTTTGCAGGCTGTGGAATGTGAAGAATTGTACTATAGAAAAGAATTAGAGTCCATAGGTTTACAATAGATGGTATTTAAACAAGAATTTCCAAACTCACAGTTTAATTTAAATTACGGAATTTTCCATACTCACCAGTCACTTTAATAGGTACTCCTTGCTATTACCAGTCTGAACCCATTTTGTCTTCAGAACTGCCTTCATTCTTTGATGTGATTCCCCCATTCCACCGTGAGTGTGTTTGTGCATGTGTGTGCATGTGCATTTATATATATATATATATATATATATATATATATATATATATGACAATTAGTTTTTGGCTCCATTCATAATCAGTTGCTGTTGTTATATATATTGTTGTTAATCAATTGTATAAGCCATATGACAACAATCGATTATGAATAGATCCAAGATCTAGTGTCTGATTCACAGCCTTTTTGCCATTGCCTAACACTCACTGGTAGCTCTGAAAACTTCACACTCTCTTCTAGTCATTTTTTGCATTGTTTTCCATTGCGATCTATGAATGTTTCTTTCTATGATTTTCTTTTAAATGCTTCCTCTCATTTGGCAGTAGTTACGCCCCCCCCCCCCATCCCCGTCCATAATGAGACAGGACAGAGGTTACAACAGCTCAATACAGGAGATAACCAGTGTTTGATCCAAACAGCCATGCAGAACATACCAGCCAAAGCCTTTGAAAATGTGCTGTCAGGGATTTTGGATTTTAAATTAAACCCTGTTAACCCAGAGAGGAAGCCTCACACACACGGAAGACATGGAACAGGAGACAGGAAGACGACCCTTTTGCTTTGACGTTGAGAGAGAGAGTCGGCCAGCATTTTCATGTGTGCTGCAGGGAAGAAGCGAATTATCTGACAGGCAGCTCCATCACTCAAATAGAATTATACTTATGTATGAAACCTCTATGCCTGTGTCCAAAAAAATGATTTTTTTTAAGGAAAGCAGTAAAACACATTTGGTTCAGATAAAATTTGATTTAAAAAAAACAGACAGATATGTGCAGACATGAGACAGATATAAAAATAAGACAATAATACATTTTTCACATAAAGTTGTGTGAATGTAATTTTACAGCAATGCATTTTATTTGAAATAAATGTCCTCATTTGGTTGGATGTGTTTCCACAGACCAAACGGTGTTTATAATGTAATACCATTTCTACTGTCTACACAACGTTAAACATACTGAGAAGTTTCTGCTCTGAGGAGTTACTGCTCTGAGAAGTTACTGCTCTGAGGAGTTACTGCTCTGAGCAGTAGCTCCTCTGTATGTTTAACGTTGTGTAAACAAAGTAGGCCACTACTAATACAACGTCCTTTACCCAATCTGTATAGAAATGTAAGAACACACACGCCCTTTACCCAATCTGTATAGAAATTCCTAACAGATAATAACAGTTCTGTCAGCAGTGCTCTGCCATGTACCAGGTCCAGGAGCAGTGCTTACAGACATGTGATAATGATGTTTCACTGAAACAATGTGGAGTGATTGGAGCATCTTACACTGTCCCTCTGTCTCTCTATCAGGTCTAGTCATGTAGTCATGTGTGTGTGTGTGTGTGTGTGTGTGTGTGTGTGTGTGTGTGTGTAGTAGCAGGGTCTGCAGGGAGCATCAAGTTCTTCCTCATCTTGTGGCACTTAAATTAAATGAAGTGAGTCTGATTCTTGGAAACTTCAGGGACAGGTGATAACACAATTAAACCCTTCTGATGGTTTACCATGGAAGGGGGCAGCTGAGACCCAAGAGACAATTAACTTGGGTATAATGAACTCCCTGTGGTTGCTTTTTTTTTTTTGGTTTGACTGCTCTTTTGAAGTAGACTTGCACTTGTCCCTACCCCCCTACTCCCTTTTCTAACAGTGTCTCTGAGATGAGAACAGATCATTAGTTAATAGGTCCTCTGTGATTGGACAGGTCTATTAGGAGGACATTATGAATGGGTAAAATGAGATGAGAAAAACTAGAGAACATCTTCTGGTAATATTCCACTTACATTAATGGCACGTCTTCACCACAATTGCCAAATTTCTGAAAATCCACTATAACCACATGTACAGCAGGCTCGTTTTTTTCCTCTGTATAGAGAGGAAAGTAGAACCTCTCTATGTACTGTAGCCTTAGTGATAGAGAAGACATTTTCTACTCCAAAAAAACAATATTTGCACAATAGTACCTTTAAGAAGGCATGCATGCGTACACCTAGCAAACAACAGGCACAACAGGACTCTCTCTCTCTCTCTCTGTCCATCTCTCTCTCTCTCTCTCTCCCTCTCTCTCTCTAATGGCAATACTCTTCATTTTATGTTATGTAATTATTTGTAAGACTTTGTATATTACATAGGCCCATTTAATTGTCAAGACAAGACAGCGTTATTAAATAAGGCTTTCCAGTCTGAACATGCTTAGGGTTGATCAAAAATGGACCTGTAAGGCAGGTGAAAGTGATGTTAATGCCGTATAGTACTAGGCCCTTTCCTAGTTTGCACAGGACGTTTTTATAATGTAAAAACAAAGCCATGTTAGGCAGTGCCTTATGTCCACACACACAGCATATCAAATCTTTAAAGTGTCAGACACCACTGACATTTTCCACCACTGATATTTCCACCACTGTATTGCTCAGTGCTGGTAGTAATAACCATAATTCTCAAAAGGCACAAATTTTGACATCTTTAATTTAAGCAAAATCTGTCTACCAAAAAGTCTGTCTACCAAAATTATTGTTTTGGTCATCTTTCTGGTAAAGTGTGATTCTAATACGAAAGACGTCTTTTTATTTTTGTGCTTGCAGTTTTACAATCCTGTTATGGTGAAATAGTGTACTATATCATGAATTAAAAAATGAAGCAATGCTATAATGCTAAGATTTGTGACATGATACTAAAGAAAACATGCTTTTATTAAGGATGACCATTGTCATCAACCAAAGAAAAATGTCATTGTTAATGTTAAGAATCGCTGAATTGAATCATGCTGAATGAATTTAATTAATTTAAGCAATGAATTAATAGAACAAGTGTGTTTGTGTGCATACACAGACTCACGTTAAATTAGCGTTGTGTTAAAATAGGTAATTCCAGCGGGGAGTTCAATTTCAATCTGTTTGTTTTTTCAGCAATGATATCTGATACTGCTGCTGTATAGAAGACTTTGACATTGCAAATAGAGGTAGATGTGCACATATAGAAGAGATGATCACAGGCCTCCAAGTTGAAAAGTACAGACATTAACCATTCCAACATGCCACACACAGAGAGGCAGCCGTTACCAGCGACAGACGCCCTCCCTGCGCCGGAAAATGAGCAATTGACCCCGCCTGATTCTCCAAAACTGGCATCGCATCATAACCTGAGGGAACATGTTGTCATCCGAATGAGATAAGTTTATTTTCCGTGCTCTAGCATTTGTTGGGACAGGCAGGGAGTCTGCAGAAAGGACCAGCGGGGATCCTGTCCTCGTCGCACGGCGTGTAGCGAGTGACGGGCGCACAGGGTTTGGCCATCGCCCAAATCTCTGCCTCCACCTTCTGTGCAGGCCTCCAGCGTGGCGGAGAAGCAGGAGGCGGCAATATTGTGGAACAAATTTCCCTTAATGTGAACCCGCTGGGCTGGGACTCAGCAAGCCTAGGTGGGCTGTTCCCATACCCTGAACACGACACGCGCCCACACACGTCCTCCAGACAGCCCGGATGGCCACCTCTGACCCCAGCATGGCTCGGATCCCCTGTGGGTTGCTTTGTCGGGGGAGGAGTGGGAGGGGTTTTGAGGTAGATGGGGGTCAGAGCCCATCTCTGACGGCTCGGAGTGGGGAGTCTGAGGCCTGACATGGCTTGGACTGAATCACTGCGCTACCTGCAGCTGTAGTCAGTCTCCTACCGCGTGAGCAACATGTCGGCATCTTACTGGCCCAACACAATGTCACAGTGACCTTCTTAAACATTTTACCCTTCAGTAAAGACAACAGCTTTTAACTTGGAAAGTCTTCACACTACTGAGTTTACTATTCTAATATTTTGAAAAGGAAGTAAAATTAGCTGAGTATAATACAAGTATTGCATCAAAAAATTTGATCTGCTTACCTAACTCTCCCAGTCAAAACCGAATGAGTTCATATTGTATCAACATTGCTAAGAAATTCTTCATGATTTCTTTAAGCTTGGTTATCAGCATTTTGGGTTTCTTTGTGTAAGATTTCCGTTTTTATGTAAAAAGTTTAAAAGTCTATATATGTTGTTTTTCTCACAACCAACGCAGAATATCAACATCATGTGAACTCACCCTGAGCACTTACAAACCTGAGCACAGAAAATACTTTTCATATGTGTTTCTTAACAATACAGAGGAAGAGATTCTTATTCTACAATTCCACACATGTCGACAAACGAACAGTCTGTGGTAACTTAAAGGGGGGGGGGTGTCTCCATAGCAACAGTGGGGTCCCCAGCTGTCACGTTTGGGCAGAGATAGGTGTCTTGAGCCCAGGGACCACTTAACCCCAACAGCATTTCAACTTAGGAAGTTCAGCCACTGCTGAAAATCTGTGCAGCAGGCCCCACTTAAAATGCAAACTGTACACCCAGGGGGAAGGACCAATGCAGATGAATTAACCCAGGAGTACAGGCACTGTGTAGAGGCTCTTTAGACATAATTAAGCATCAATGTCAGGCATGTCACGGGAAGATGTGTGGGAGAAAAAACAATGACTCCAAGGAGATCACCCCCCCCCCCTATTTCATTTGGTTATATATCCAAAGAACTAAAAATGCTTGCAAGCAGAGAATGTAATGATTTAACCGGGGTTTGTTGTCATATTTAATATACAAATTGAGCTTCTTGCCAAAACAAACAAACAAACAGTGACAAAAAACTTGTTTATGACCACTAATGGAGCTTCAGCTGTTTACAGGCATCTGATTCCACAGATTTATGCAGAACAAAAGCAATTCAACTGAAGTTGGACTGAGCATTATTAAATGCATTGTATTGTAGTTGCTTGATCGATAATTTCAGACTACATCAAAGGGGGCCTGTTTTGGAAGAGGTGAGCGACAGCAGTCCTTCTTTGAACACATTCTGCCCCTCCCCCCAGCCCGGTTCTTCACCACTGTGACACACATTATCACTGACAGCTTGGACAAAAAGCCACTGTTTTTAAAAGGGAGAACAGCACATTGTCCCTGCTGGAACCCTTCTGGATGCGAAAAGGCCGTCTAATCAAGCTCCCATCTTTCACTGCAAGCGGAGGGAGGGAACAGACCCCTGCCTCCGCTCCTCTACCCCACAGGGACCCTTCAGTCGGCTTTAGGAGCCAAATGAGGTGTAAGTCTATTAAAAGAGAGTTTGTGCCCCAGTCACAGACCCACTGGGAGCCTCTGACTTGTCATTCAGGTGTGGCTAATTTTCCTTATGCTCCTCACAGCCTGACATGAGGCCTCAACAGAGGGGCCAAGAGGGGATGAGACATTAAGAGACGATTATAGACATCAGACATTCGGAGACAATAGTGAATAAAACACTCAGAGACAATAACATGGAAGGGAAGCACACTTAAAGGCAACATCCTCTACCCACTGCACTTCTGTCTGTGGATTTTGCTAAATGTAAGTGAAACCAACCTGAGTGAATGAGTAAGGACATACATAACAGCAGGTTTCGTGACAGTAAAATGACAGAACAGGTGAAATGTGAGAGTCTGAAGGTAGCAGAGATGCTTAAGTGGATGTCAGTCAGGATCTGTGCACCGAACAAATACTGTCATTTACACTGGAGACACTGGGGGACATGTTACCACCACTGTATGAAGTGGCTGATTTAATCCCCATCATTACTGTGTCCTCTGTAAGTTGCCTTCATTTATCCTAAAATAATATAAGCAATAATACATTATATTAATAATATATTTGAGTTCATACATCAAAACGTATTATTCTAACCACAGACTCAGAGAACATTTTTATCAAAATAAACGGAAAACAGCTACTACTACAAGTGGCCTGTATTTTAAACCATAGCGCTGAGTGTCTGACTGGCTTGACAAACATGGCTCCAACACCTTTCTACAACCTCTACCAGCTCCGTCTTTTTCTTTTCATTGAATGCGTGTGACCAAAGTTTTGTTTTTTTTGTTTTTTTTAAAAGAAAGCACATATTTGAAGGGCACCTGTACTGAATACAACAACCTCGTTCTCATTCTTGTCCCAGCGCTTTTCAAATCAAAGTTACACCCATGTGACCAAGACAACACCTGCTTCATTCCTCACACCCTATTCGCAAGTTTCCCTCCCAAAAAAATCATCTAAGAGGAAGAAGTCATTTATAATGTACACCTGCAGGGATTAACCAAGCAACTCTGATCACAAACCTCTTCTTCTTCATCAGGCCAAGAGCATGTCCTGAAGCATCCATTGCGTGATAACGCATGTGGACTTGGTCTTGAGCAGCATTTCACTTGCTACATGAAGTGCATAGTCAGAATCCCACTGGGTTTATCTAGAATAACCTCCTGCTCCAGCAGCTCTGAGAAGGTCACCGCAGTCAGTTGCTCGTTCGGGTTCTTATGGTAAAGGGTCATATGTTTTGTGGTTGAATCACACATCACTGCATTATTTTACAACTGTTCTTGTAAATGAACTGTCCGTTAATCTTGACAGGGTTACTCATGTTTTTAATTGTTTTGACCTGCTCTTTTGGGTTTTTTGTCAGTTTCATATGATAAATATGCTGTTTGATAAATGTTTCAAGCCTTGGGTTTTATTTTAGTACAGCTATCCACAGCAAATAAAAAAAAAGAATGTTACAAATCGTACACTGAACATTTCAGAAAACTGTTCAAAAATTAACATACAGAAACTGACTGTAATACTTACCCATAAGGGTTCACAGTAGAAATGTGTCAGGATCCTTTCAAGAGTGTGGAAAAGAGGCACAAATTTCACATCCTACAAGTAATGGGGCAAGACTTTTTACTCACTGTTGCCAGGGCCATTTTGGAACAGAAACATTAGATGTCAGATACAAAATTAACTTAAAGACAGTTTCCATACAGTAAGATGAAATACAATGTATGTCATTATACAACCTATTGTATCAGATAACCGCCCAGAATATTCTAGAAGCCGAGTCAGTCAGTGCTGATGGTGGTCAGTGTGGTGAGCAGGGGCAATGCTGACCGTTGGCCCTAGTCCTCCAAAAGGAGATGGTGCAATATGACATGCTGGTTCCACAAAACCACCCAAGTTCCAGTTTGGTCGCTTTTTTAACTCTTCGGAGAAAGATGAAAACACAATTGGTTCATTGTAGAATACAAAAATCAAAAGTTATATAAGTTATTCTAAACTACAAACACCCACATACTAAGGAGGAGATAATGAATGATAGGAGAGAGAGAGAGAGAGAGAGAGAGAGAGAGAGAGAGAGAGAGAGAGAGAGAGAGAAAGCAGCACACATGAGAATCATTCCATCATTACTGAAAGGGGAGAAAAAAAAAACACATTTATGAGGGCAAAGAGTGAAAATGGCCCCAGACTTCATTCAATCACAGCAGTGAAATTGGGATCGTCACTTTATCAAAATGAAAACTGCTGCCAAGATTGGGAAAGTAACAATTGCATTCACAAACCTGTGCCCTAAAAGAGCTAATTAAAAGGAAAGCAATTTCAGCATCGCACATTCAAACTCTTTAATTGAAAAGAAAATAAATACCAGCAGGAAAAAAGGGCCTGAAAGATTGAGGAAAGGAGTGTACTTTCACTCACTGAGGCAGATGGCAACAAATAGCTAAAAATTGTAAAGTCAATGATGGCTCCCAGAATGGCACCCACATTGTGCTCATTGATGACTTAGGGACCAATTCCATATGGTATCAAAAGGCTAATTGAAGCTTTTTAAATTGAAGTTCCAATCTGGTACAAGTTTAAATTAAAAGTTTTCCATTTTTTAGAGTAATTCTGAATTTCATTTGCATATATAGGCTCGCACTGAAAGAATGAGAGGAAGCTGTAATGTGCTTCGCACTTAGAGATTTCCATGCTGTTGTGTCTTCTTATTTCCAGGCTTATTCTTGAGTTTGTAATTGTTTGATCATTCAACTCGGAGGTCTAATTTACCCCCTGCTAGGCCACTCTGCTCTGTGAAACACTTTAGCTGAATCTGAAATGAGCCCAGTGGCAGAGAGAGCCTGGGTTCCATGTGCGGTCACCTATTTATAGAAGACTCTGTTTGCATTTTCATCAGTATTAACCCTTTGGGCAGTGGTCGTCCATATGCTAGGCTTTCAAATGCCACCCGCCACCTCCCCAGAAAAGTGAAGAAGGGACTCTTCTATGTCTGCCCTACTTTGTTTGCATCGTATTGTGTTCTGTTGTCATGCACGGTGCTCTGATTTATGCCTGCTGGATCCAGAAATCGTATATTTCAATGATATCATTAGAGAGCTTGAGAGAAATGTACGTCAATGCAAAAAGAAAAAAAAAAATATTTCGTTACAACTACAGTATATTTGCTTGTCTAATACTTGTGTGATTTGAAGCCTGCTGTTTAAGATCAGGTCTTGGGATTTTACCTTCCAAACTGTCTCAACAATCCTGCTGTTCCAGACTGAAGTTCCCTGCTGTTCCTAGTTATTCTGTCTGCTACTCAAGTTTGAAAATGATTTACCGTGGTCTCTGTGTTTTTAAAGAGCCTTTGGAGACCTATTAATCCTGAACACTTATTGGTCCAGAGTATACAAGTGTTCCAGTTCATCCTGTAGTACATGGCTTATCGTTCAGCTACGTTTACATCAGTGCCCTCCAAATCATTGTCAGGTTTACAGATTTTGTCAGGCATGTTAGATTTATACAGAAATGTGCACATGTGTATTGTACATGCTTGCATAAAAATACATACAAAACACAAAGTGCCTTGTTTCAAACAGTTAAGAAATATCCAAAACTCCAAACTGTATGAACAGAAGTATCATACCGAATTCAGCATAAATACTAAAGCAGTAATCTACAAAGAATTAATATCCTCCAAAAAAAGATGACAAAAGTTTAAATGCAAGAGTAGTACAAGTGGGCAGTATAGTGAGAGCAAGAGTGAGTGTGTGTGCTGTTAGTGACAATATCATGGGAAGGGGAGGGGCTTTTGTTACGGAACTGAAGCCAGATGGGAAAGTGTAGTCAACCAAAGTAGCAGCTGTCACTTTCTGGGTTCTGCTAAGTGCTTCACTAGTTAAGATTTCAGTACTTGAAAGGCTGTGAGCATCTCACCAACCGAAACACACACATATATACACACACACACACACACACACACACTAACAACACATACCCACGCCATCTAAATGCATGCTCCGAGTACACTAACACAAATGCTTCTCTTGAAGCTCGAAGAGATTTCTTAACCCTTATACATGCTGCATGAGGCCTTGTTCAGTACAACACGGTGGAAGTTATGGTAGACATTCATGAGTGTTCCAGTGGATGTTGCAGTAGATGTCCTGCTGAACGATCCGGTAGATATTGTGACTCCCTGTTTTTTCAGCCATGGAAATATGAAAATAAGCCATGGAGTGGAAATAAAACACATTCCCAGGTGTCTCCTTCTTATTCAGTCTAAACTGGAATGAATTCCCAACAAAAACGGATAAGTTGGGAAGTTTATAAGATGAGCATACAGGGAATAACTATACACAGCGCACCTTCTGATGATAGCATATAAAAGAAAGTAAATTAAATGTAAAATGGTTTCACTGTTTTCTCTGTTAAGATCATCATGGATGTTTAAATGTGATTTGACACTGTAAATCTATTTGAGAGAGAATGTCCTACAGGCAAGACCAAAAGCAGGGTTTGCTCACTCAACAAATCCCCAAACATAAACAGTTGCAAGAGTCTCTTTCATTAGATTTAAGCAGTGCACTCCCTCTGCAGATTAACAGGGTCCAGAATAAAAGGATATGGTTCCTGCAGAGGTGTCCCACTGTTGTTATTGAGGCAGATCTGAGAGCAGGGATGGTAAATCGTGTGTGTGGCTGTTAGGTTGCCTCTATTACCATATGTGTGTCATTTCTAGAGACATGGAAGGGACTGGGGCTCAACTGGGGACTATTGATCCTACAGCACTCCATTTCAAGTTAATTGTGCTTGAAATGAGGTATACACAACTGCACACACACACACACACACACACACACACACACACACACACACACACATACACACACACACAAACAGGCCCACTAACATGGGCTGCAACTTATTTATCTGAATTTATATTCTGTGAATTTATTCATACACTCATTCATTCATTCATTCATTCATTCATGTCAATCCTATTTGTCAGACAGAGTGAAAATGTTTTGGCCAGAGTGGAGCGTTTTGCTGAGGTGGGCACATCCAGGCCTGTAGGACCCTACCCCCATGCACTACTAAGACCTTCACTGACTGATGTGACCCACACACAGACCTGGAACACAAATGTCTCATCAAAAGAATTCATCATGCAAAAAAAAATTGCTGACATGCAATAAAACGCAATCGAAGCTTATATGTTTAAAGTGTTATTGTTAGCTCATTTCCGTAGGAGTAAACATGATGTCTGAAAAATACAAGGCTGCATTTTCACGGAAGCAGTTTTGTTTAGGAACAGTCATAGAGTCCAATGGCGAAATCCAGTCATGAAACCCAGAGGTCAGGCAAATGACTCTTAGCTGGGTAAACTGTGTGCATCGTAGGCAGTTGTCCTGTGTCATCATGTGTTAAAATACTGTTCAAAGTGATCCCTCTTTTTTTATTAATTCTTAGAAATGTCACTATTCCACCATATCAGATAAGAGGTCAAAGTCCCACATATGAGAAAAGCTCCCACTGTGAACAAGCTTGTGTAGCTGTGATGCTGTCACTGAATTACAGGTGCATGCTGGTCTATCTGATGAAATAAATATCACACAGCTATACCACCAGAAAGGCAACATACACCCATCTATGTTAATGTAGAGCAAACAATGAATCTAAATCAAACACACACACACACACACACACACACACACACACACACAAATACAAATTCATGCACACATGCACTTCTACCAAGAAACAAAAAGTACAAGCTTGCACAGGTATGATGCAATGTCACAAAGCTTGGCCTCACTATGACCTGTCTTCCTTCTGACAGCACCAGAGACAGAATTAGACTAACCACCTACAGCTATACTGACAGCAGCATGACCAGTACAGACCTCTCTCTCTCTCTCTCTCTCTCTCTCTCTCTCTCACACACACACACACATACACACACACACACTCACAAACCAAATACGTAGTCCTGACTATAAGTCAGAGAGTCCATCTCTCAGACACAAATACACGCTGGAGCAAATCCTCGCCCTCTCTCTCTTTATTTGATCTCTTTTTCTCCATTTCTTTCTCTCTTTCTCTCAGTCACATGCTCTCACACCACACACATATACGCTGTAAAACATAAAGAGCTACAAAGCCGGGGGCTATGGTGTCACTATATAGGTTGCCTGGTATGTGGTATTGTCAGTACTACGTGTGCAGACATTTACTCAAGAGCTTAAGCAGGTTCTTCTCTCTTATACTGCTCATGGTCCAGACTGATAACATACCTCATAACACCTCAACTATACCTTTGCAACACACAACAATTCCCTCACAGTAATCTCATAACCCCTCAACAATAACTTCACAAAACAACAAAACACAACAATCCCCTAATTCCACCTTAACAAGAGCCTCACAACACACAACCCCCTCATTACATTACCTTCAAAATACACAATCTCTTCTCACACACGGTACTCTCATTGCCACGACAACACACAACAATCCCCTAATTCCACATGAACCCCAGTAATATCTTCACAACACAACACTCCTCAAGACTACCTTCTCTTCATAGCACCTCAACAATACCTTCACAATCTCAATATGCTTCAACAATATCTTCATAACACAAATACTCATAGTACACCCCAAATATGTCCTCACAACACACAACAGTACTCTAATACCCAATCTAATTATTCTCAGTACACCCACTGAGATGTAAACACTCTTTACATCTCAGTAATACCCTCAAAACTCTTTGCTCAAAAGACCTTCAACCACACAGTTGCTAACACAGATCATCAGCTGATTCTGTATGCGAGACCGTACAACGAAGCAAACATTAGGTAAATAACTCCGATTTTTTAACCCTAAATCCACTATGTTGTGCATTACAAAACATCCTCTTTTAAAATAGACTATAGTCACAAATAGAAACATTTTACTCAACTGTGAAATTCTTCCAGTGCAACATGATTTCTCAGTTTCACAGTAATTGACATGACTCGTTTCATAAGAAGAGTCACGACACGGTTAGATTTATGGTTAGTGTCAAGTATCGCATCAGTAACTTTTCTTCTGACTTTACTCACATGAATCCAACATCTGTCTCACTTGCATTTTTACTGAGATCACATTGTTCATTCATCTCCGCTTCTCTTTCCCTTCTCACAGTTCTTTCAATAATCTTTTTATAGTTATAGACAACCTTCACTGTGAGCAGTTTCCATTACTGCCCTTCTCTTACGCACACTAAACTGACCTGTTTTCTCTAAGATAATTTTACCAGTTTAGAAAGCATTCAAAGTTCTACTCAAACTATTGCCTTAAGGGTCACTAACCACACACATACATGTACATACACACCAAACCTTTTTTTTTTTTCTATGGGAGAGTCCCAGGGAGTGCTTGCACATCAACTATCAACTCAGAGGTGAGTAATACAGTGTTTCACTCACACACATGCATGCACACACACTCAGGGAAAGGATTTTACATGCATGGGAGATAAGGGGTCTTAAGATGGACCTAGTGCTTTGGGGTGTCCTTTTTATTAATAGGATCTAGTTCTTTAAATCCCTGCGCAAACCAACACATAACCTCAAATCCAGCATGAAAATGTTTAACTGGCAACCCTGTTGTGTCTCATGAGAACATTCATTCCGCCCTTCACATGGACGTATACGCGAAAACACTAATTCTTGAGTAACTATATTTATCTAATCTTAAATACAAACCTATTGCGTAAATCTTAACATGACCTTCATGTGCTCAGCAACCACAAGCAAAAGAAGTTACTGCAAACAACAAATGCTCTCATAGTCTTAAACACAGCAGTTATCCTGAATCACAAGTTTTGATTTTATCGCAGCATCCACACAGTGACAGTGTTCGCAAGATGCACCTCTCCACTTCCATTAATTAATTAATTAATTAATTTATTTATTTATTTGGTCATATTTTAACAAATATTTGAGTTGTTTGTATGTGTTCGGTTTGTGTATGTGTTAATTGGTCTTATTAGTGGCTTATTAGTTAGTAGTTAGTAGTGTGTTATTGGTTATGTTTTTAGTTATTTGAGTTATTGGTGTTATTGGTGTTATTAGTGTTATTGGGGTTACTGGAGTTATTGGAGTTATTGGGGTTATTGGAGTTATTGGTGTTATTAGTGTTATTAGTGTTATTGGGGTTATTGGGGTTATTGGTGTTATTAGTGTTATTGGAGTTATTGGGGTTATTGGTGTTATTAGTGTTATTGGGGTTTATGGTGTTATTGGGGTTATTGGTGTTATTGTTATTGGGGTTATTGGAGTTATTGGGGTTATTGGAGTTATTGGGGTTATTGGTGTTATTGTTGTTATTGGGGTTATTGGTGTCTTCTTGTTATTATTGGTGTGTCATTGGTGTTATTGGTGTATTATTGGTGTTATTAGTGTTATTGGTGTTATTGGTGTTATTGGTGTTATTAGTGTTATTGGTGTATTATTGGTGTTATTGGTGTATTATTGGTGTTATTAGTGTCATTGGTGTTATTGGTGTATTATTGGTGTTATTGGTGTATTATTGGTGTTATTAGTGTTATTGGGGTTATCAGTGTTATTAGTGTTTTTAGTGTTATTAGTGTTATTGGTGTCTTCTTGTTATTATTGGTGTGTTATTGGTGTTATTGGTGTATTATTGGTGTTATTATTATTATTGGTGTGAGTTATTGCTATTATTGGTGTATCATTGACATTACTGGTATGTTATTAGTCACCACTGTGTTCATGTTGAGTGTGTGCTTTTCAGGTAGCCTTTCCCAAAAATGTGTTGTGCTTAAAAAATAGCTTGTTTAATTAAAAAACAAAATTACTTTTGCATTTTCCTGAGACAGTACAATATTACTATTGTTGTTGTTACGTTGTCTTACATTACCATTGATTATTAGTACTTTACTGGGGTTTTTTTTACTAAAGAAACCTCACATTGGAGTCTTTGTGATGAGTTGGTCTACACTAACAGACCTAACACAGTCCGTGAGTATACCCAGCACAGACCCCCTGCCAGACGGACATGAGGAGAGTGCACAAGGGGACAGGAGGTGAAGCCCCACCCTGTTACCGTGACGCTCAGATCCACTCAGAACTCAAGCTCAACATTTATCACATTTATTAGTAAAACAACCAATTCATGTTTTGTTCAAAAGTCGATAACAATAATTTGGTTAAATATTATAGTCCAACACCAAATACTGAAATAATGAGCAACCTTGATATACAGTCGTGTGATGAATCGCTTGTAACTCTGCACATTTTATGTTGGAGAGATTTCAGTGGTTAAAACTTAAAGTGGTTAAACTTGCGTTTATACCTTTAAATATTTTAATATTTTGCATTTCATTTCATATTCTAACATGTAAGATGAAAACGTAATGACTAGTATGATTATAAACCACAATGGAGTTAAACTAAACTGCATCACAGACTGTAAAAAACTGTATCTTGAAGGCAGACCTAAGCCAACCTCACAACACACTCATATATGCCCTTCCTGAGGGAGGAGGTAAAAGTGACTTTCATCACAAAAAACACTGATAGATTTGGGAAAGGGAATAAACTTAGGGAGCAAATATTTGCTTTTGCCACTTCAAATAACATGCGTCGGCCTCCAAGGCAACCACAAATTCGAAAAAGAATAATAATTTAAACAAAAAACCTTGGAAAAAGGAAATAAATAAATAAATACAGCTTGACTGATAGACTGACAGTGGGCCTGATTGC
>JAOYMR010000011.1:11703287-11720121 GCA_025802075.1 Tenebrosternarchus preto
ATTTGCTTGTTTTTTGCGTGGTGTGTGCCCCCCCCTCCGGGCCCTCTTTTCGTCCGGGGGGAATCTTCCCCGGGGGGGGGGGGGGGCCCCCCAGCTAGAGCAGAAACTACCTCAGTTACTTGCTGAAACAGTTTAATAAAGCATTTTTTAAATAGATTGAACAGATGAGGCAGCCTGCTGAGATTAGAGTCACTGTAGGCAGCAAGCTGCTAGCTGATGTAGCATACAGTAAAGCTACAGGCTAATATTAGTGTTCTCTTTTGGCTCTATTCACTGGTCACAGAGCTAAAATTAGAAATGAACTGTTAGACTCCAGCTTCATTAGCTTCGTATCTCCACTCCATACAGGACTTGAGCAGCTGGGAGACACTGATAGATCTGACTGAAACACTGACAGGGTGTATCAATCTTGCCTTGTGACCTTTATGCCAGGTGTATGTATGTGTGTGTGTGTAGGGGGGGTCAGTTCATCCTCTGTCATGGTGACCTACAAAGCTGATTCTCTGAAAGACCATAATTTCAAATAATAGGCCATGAACAGGTTTTTTAATGTGGAACGGAGCAATTCTCAGTTTCAGTTGAATGCCACTTTGTGGTACAGTACAAAAACACAATGCAGTGATCAGTACTTTGTCACACTGTTCTGGCAGCAGTGGTGTTTTCTGTAAGACACTGTCCACTTACTTTTAAATGCCTCTTTGAACTGTGCTATTAGCTGGGACAAGTACTGACAGGTGGCACAAGAGGAACTTGTGTATGTGTGTTTGTGTGTGTGCTTGCATTCGTGTGGGAATGTGTGTGGGTGTGTGTGGATGTGTGTGCCATCCAGTGGTCAGGAAGTTGGCACTGGGTAAAAGAACACCCCAATGGCACTGGGTACAAGACGCTGGGTAAGAGACACTGGGTAAGAGAACATCCCTAGGGCACTGGAGAAGAGACACCAGGTAAGAGACAACCCAAAGGACACTGGGTGAGAGACACTGGGTGAGAGACACTGGGTGAGAGACACTCCAGGGGTACTGTGTGTAGCAGTGACCGTGTTGGAAAAGGGAGAGAAAAGAGGGAATGGTGGGTGACACATTAACAGATTAAATTTGGATTCCTGTGTATTCACATTATCGGATTAAATTTGGATTCCTATGTATTCACATTATCGGATTAAATTTGAATTCCTATGTATTCACATTATCAGATTAACTTTGGATTCCTAGGTATTCACATTATCAGATACATTTTGATTCCATTCCACATACTGTCATACTGATATTTATGTAACATGTTGTGGATAAGGTCGACTGCCAAATGCTGAAATGTTGAAATGGTTGTGAATGATCTGCACCACCACAGTCCATCAGCATTAATCCTACACAAGGTAGTGAACACCTCCCTATCATTACACAGGTCAGCAGAAGCAGGTAAGGGCTGGGCTTCCATCACAAGTAACAGATGACTTAACAGAAGCAGGACAAGCTGAAGGTTTGACCCCGTTTATGTCCTAAACAAAACTACTGTACATTTGACGAATGTCTTGAGGGAGACATTCCTGCGAAAAAACATTTTTTTAGGAAGAATGTTAATACCTTCCACAGGGACACCCTCATATTTGAGCTGACTGACCAGATCTTTAAAGCTCAAACATACTATGCCTTCACCCGGAATAAAACCCTTTGGCAGGAGAGGTCACTTACCCCAAAATCTAAAAAAGGTCCATTTTTATCTTGAATTTCTTACAAAGAGGAAAATAATAAAATTATGCATGAGTGGAAATTAATAATAAAGGAAAATTTGATGTACTATTAATATTATTATTAGTTATCACCAGTATGTAGTAACTGTAGTAGTAAAAGGAACAATGTGCTCTTAAATAATTATTAAATCTGCTTTCCTTTACTTCAACTGATGTGATCAGTATGACTGATTAAGGTTAAGAACAGATATGGATTCTGGTCACACATACATGTATGAAATATGATGGCTTTGTAGTGTCCTGTGTTACACAACATCAGTGTAATTAATGAGAGCTATTTTTATTTAGAGTAGCTGTACAGGGAGCTGTGTGTGTGTGTGTGTGTGTGTGTGAGTTCTAAATCGTGGAACCCCAGTCTTATGCTTCTTGGGCTCAGCATGTAGTACCAAACAAGTAGTATTGTAAGTGTAACTGTAATTGTAACTGTAATTGTAGCTATGACAAGCATTGAACTGTGCCTGCCCATCTGTGTGGGAGGGTGGCAGGATTTAGCACCTGGCTCTGCAGCGCACTTACGCCCCCTGGCTTTGAAATAAGGAGTAGCCTTAAGGGTGCTTTTTCAGTGAAATCCACACAGAGCAGCGTGTACAGAATTCTATAGCAGTCTTGATAGCAAAGCTGACTTACATATTACTCAATAAACAATCACTGCTTGGCTATAAAAAATAGAGCTCTCTTGAGAGGAAACAATTGCAGTGTTATGTATAGAGTATGTTAAAGTGCTATTAAGACTTATATCCTGTATAGGTCAGTTAGGATTATTAAATGACATAAATCGTGCGGACGTGTGTGTGTGTTTGTGTGTGTGTGTGTGTGTGTGTGTGTGTGTGTGTGTGTGTGTGTGTGTGTGTGCATGCATGACCTCATGTGTGTGTGTGTGTGTGTGTGTGCTGAGTGCGCAACTTGCTGTAAATGCTTTATTTTGCAGGAACTAAAAAGCTCAGTCCTTATGCAATCAAATGTATTATTACTTCTCTAACAAATATTACCCTTGACAATACGAGGAATTATAGCCTTCAGCTCTTTTTTTTTTTAGCTGCTGGAGTTATTTTGAGGTGTTGCTCATTCAGCCTGGTTTTGCATGCTCAGTGTATTTCACTCCTATGTAGTGGAAACTTAATGATCTCACATTGTTCTCTCTTTCTCTGTCTCTCTCTCTCTCTCTCTCTCTCTCTCTCTCTCTCTCTCTCTCTCCCTCTCTGTTAGAGAGTGGCTGGAAGCTGTGTAGGACTAGGACTTGAAGATCTAAAAATAAATATGCACAGTCAGACAATTCTGCGACTAAGGAAAGAAAAAAAGGGAACAAAGAAAAATACATCTGTCTCAGAGTGTCTGCCACTGTCTCCTGCAATGGAGTGAAGAGATGTCACAGTCTGGAAAAGTCCTTCATCTGTATGTGGAGGTGCGATCTGCCCCAGAGCATGAAGGGAAATGTAGTTCTGGTGATGTCGTGGATGAACAAGATGGACCTATTGAGGCTTTAACCAAGTTGGCACAGGCAGCAGCATCAGATCTCTGCTCCACACCTAGTCCCATGCACAGCTGCTCCACCTCCACTCCTCCACCCAAAGCCTCCGTCAGCGTCCAGCTCCAGCCCGCATGTTACCCCCTGCCATCTGCACAAAATGCACCCGTATGTGGCCTTCCTGCAGAGGAGCTGGATCACCACGTTTGTGCTGCTCTGAGTCACAGCATGGCCAGCAAGCATGCAAAGCACTTCCACCCCTCCTCACCTCCAGTGCCCATGTCCAGTCCTGGGACCCCCTGCCAAGGGTGCCGACAGTCTCACGGCTGCCCGCTGGCATCAGAGTTTGGACACACATCTGTAGTCACGTTCAGCTACATCGAGAAGGCAAAAATCAAGAAAGTGGAGAGCCCTCACATCCCTCCGGACGTACTGGTAGAAGACGGCGAACAGCCGCGTAAGAGGTTTAGTGATCTAGCATTGTCTGGGTCCCCAGGATTGTGTAGCAATAACAGTCCGTTTCACCAGCAGGCAGGCTCGCCCGCACTCAACCCGGCCACTGTGGAGTCGGTGGGCCGAGCAGCCACCCAGCGGGCCCTGGAGGACTTTGGCTCGCCACAGTTAAGGTCTAAATTTGTCCACAGGTCAGACCAGAGTCCTGGGGGGAAACACAACCAGCGATGTGAGTCCTGGTCAGGTTCACAAGGCCATGATGCAGACAGATCAGGGGTAATGTGCAGCCTGCCCAGGTCCCCAGCCTCAGACTGCCTGTCCTCCCGCAGAGGTCACTCCGATCTCGAATCCCAGCAAAATTCCAGTCCCAGGCCTCAGCGAGGCCTGAATCACCACCAGCTAGACCAGCCAGGCACATCCAGCTCCAATGTTAAGAGCATCGGTGGCAGTCCCCTCTCAGGTGAAAAAGGCAGTTTGGTGCTCACCAACATCCCTACCGAAGGTCTGAACCAGCTCAGTGGCAGCAATACACCTTCAGCACTGAACAGTCCAGAAGTAGCTCGAAAGATCGCAGAAGAGGCTACCAAGGTGTCGGTCATTTTCGATGAGGTCAGAAAGTCCCCTTCCCACAATGCATTTGGAGCAATGGGTGAGTCTCTATGCTGCCTTTCTCATCATCAGAGCCCAGCTATAAACATGAATATCCCGGTGGATGGGTTGCATCCTGAACTCCCACTAGAAAATGGTGCTCCTCATTCACAAGCAACCAACAGCCAATCGGAGTCCACAGCCAATCAGAGCTCAGGAGCATCAGACAAGCTGACAAATGATTTCCACAGCATCATCCCGGTAAGAGAGACGTCCGACTCCCCAGCTCTCCCCTCCCGATTGATGCGTCCATGGCTGTCCAAAGGGAACGTGGGCTCCCCCTTGCGGGACCCTCGTTTACTACGGGGCAACCTCCCAAGTACAGATACCCCCACACTGCACCGACGGAAGCCCCCGCAGTACATGGGTGAGGGCTGGTGCCCTGAGGAGGTCTGGGATCCGTATCCAGACATGTGCAGCGAGGCCAGGGGAGAGCCTGCCTCCGACAGCGTGGAGATCTCAAGGAGGCTCCTAATTGGACAGTGCATGGAAGAGGCACCAATCAGCTGGACCTCTATGCAGACATGGCGAGAACATGGCGCACCTGAAACGGAGACGTTTACCCCAGCACAGGGAGCGGGAGGTGACTGCAGGAGTGAGAGAGACAGAAAGGAGCAGCTGGGAGACACAGTGGGCGTTATCGTGAGAGGAGAGGAGAGGCTCAGAAGGGAAGCAAGCGCAGACCTCCAGCATGGGGAGGAGAACAGGGAGAGTGTGGAGTCCAGGCCTGGTTTGAACGAGCAGCAGAGGCAGGCAGAGTGGAGGCGCAGGGAGGCTCTGCTACTGGGCCCTGTGGTGCTGGAGGGGGGCAATGAGGAGAGGCCAGAGGCTGAGCAGCACGGAGTGCCGGGGTCATCCCCGAGCTCCAGCGGGGTCACGGGGAGTCTGGGGGAGAGAGAGTGTTTGTCACCCGAGTCCTGCAATGGCAACCAGACAGAACACCCCAGCTCAGGTATACAGGTGAGACAACAGTAACTTTGTGTGTGTGTGAGTGTGTGTGTGTGTGTGTGTGTGTGTGTGTGTGTGTGTGTGTGTGTGTAGGAGAGTAATTCAGCAATTCTGACTGCTCCAAGAAACATTATGAAACTGTATACTACTGATTTGTGTATTACTGATATAGTGTGCAGTTGGTCCCTTCTGACAAGGGGTAACAAAAAAGTGGATAACATAATCCAAACATATTTATAAATAAAGTTATATCAAAAAAACCCCATCATAATCTATGTCTGAGATTGGACCTAATCCAAACTGCCCATTAGTCTGGCTGTAGGGACTGGCTGTGTACCTCCCTAGCTGTCTGCCTTCTGGGGAGATTTTGAAAGCTTCTGTAATGTAAGTCTATTAGCAAAATGACAGGAATTCTGGCTAATTTCTGATATACACTACAGGAGTTGGATGGTAGCAGGCTAGCCTTCTCAGTGTTTGTGCTTAGCCAGATAACTGAAAGACAATTTGGCATACAGAATTGAAAAGCCCTTTTTCAAGGCTACCATTCACTGAACATCTCAGAGTAATTTAGCAAGGCTGGCCAACCCCATCTATAAATGTTAGCCAGAAAACATATGTAGCTACGTAGAGTCTGTAAGACGAACTATAAGTTGGAAGCTTTATATATAATCTACGGCTAGGGTACAGCATACACACCACTTCTGTTTAGTCTACTGTAGCTGCATTTTGAGGACTGTTGAAAAGTACTTTGGAAACAAAGTAGAAAAACTATGGTTGGGCTTGATTTGGGGCAGGAGCAGAATCACCACTGACCACCTGTGCTGATGTGTGGGGAAAAGGCAGAAGAACTTGGTTATGGAGAACTGTGTGGGTTCACTGTATAGGTTCAAACTGCTGCTTGGGAGAATCAGACAGAAATTAGGATTAGAAAACAGACCAGATTACATAAAACTGCATACAGTGTATGTGTGTGTGTGTGTGTGTGTGTGTGTGTTACAGTCTGATGGTGGATCGATGGTACTGGGACCATCTCTGCATTCTCAGAAGATTGCAAGAGCCAAGTGGGAGTTTCTCTTTGGCACCTCCGAAGCCTCCGTTACAGCACGGGGGAAGAGTAAGGGATACGTCCGTCTCCTTCTCTGTTCAGCACTAAACTGTTCAGTCCCCACTAATCTCACTACATATCAAGTCTTTATGTTTTAATCATATGCATGACTGCATGGCTCCAGCGATTGCAACATTTGCAACTAATTTTTCGTTTTCACCTTATGAATATCCAGGTGATCACATGAATATTCATTTGTCACTCCAATATATTTCCCCAAGATAAAAAAAGTGCTACGTCCTTATAATAATAATAATAATAATAATAATAATAATAATAATAATAATAATAAAAGTTATTAATAACAGTTTCTAATCAACACGTTTTTTTTTGCATTCACAAAATTGACCATAGTTGTAATACTTCATCTGTGCTAAAATGCTATTCTGTTTGACAGTTGGTCTTCAGCCTTGGAAGCCTTTTGTATATTTCCTGCAATTTCCTCCAGGATCAATAAAGTGTTATCTCTTGTTTATTTCTTTCACCTAGATATGCTAGACCCCTCCACAGCACCTCCTAGTGGTCTCTCCACTCCAACTCCACCCACTTCACTGCCATTGGAAGAGCTTGCACTCAGAGCCAGTCATGACGTACAGCATGTGGAGGTGGAGCTTGTGACTCCTCCCCCTGCTGCTCCAGGCACCTCCCCCAAAACCGGTATAATTCGTCGCACTCTAAAGTACTCTGAAACAGACCTGGATGCAGTTCCGTTGCGGTGTTACAGGGAGACGGACATCGATGAGGTGCTCCTGGCAGACAGGGATGACTCGGACTCAGCGTTCGGGAGTAACCGCAGTGTGATGGGCACCTCTGGGACTGGAAGCAGCCCGCTGACCGGAATGTACGAGAGGACAGACGGAGAGGAAGATGACGAGGAGGAAGAGGGAGCAGAGGAGGAAGAGGAAGATGTGGCCAGCTGGGCGAGTGTTAGGATACAAGGTGACATGAGGAGGCAGCTGGCCAATCAGAAAGAAGAGGAGGAGGAGTTATACAGCATGCTGTTGAGGAGGTGTCACTGAAATTGCAAACATGCACATGTGCACACACACACACACACACACACGGACACACACACACACATACACACACGCCATGCTCCTCTGGCTCTTTACCTTTTAGAAACCTTATCATAAAAATCCAACTTTACCAACCTGTTCCCCTAAGAATTTCTTTCTTGTTCTTCCCAGGCCCACTGACTGTTTCTATAAGCGTCCTCCTGCCCTGAAGTCTCCCGTTCTGGTGAGAGGGCCACACCGTCACTCAGGTGACAACCTGGACACTTTCAGCCGCCATTTCGAAAACATCATGGAGTCGCATCGAGCCAAGGGCACCTCCTACAACAGCCTGGACAGCCTCGACCCTCTGACCTCCAGCACCCAGACAGCGCTGACCTTCGACCTCCCGACCCTGACCCCGCAGGTGAAGGGTCAGATGTACCAGAGCGCACGGCAGATCGTGGAGCTGAGCTTCGCCCCGCTGGCGCATGGCGAGATGCCCAGCGCTTCGGAGTCGGTGCTGACGATCACCGCGGACTCGGACGCTACGCGAGCCCCGTCGAGCGAGCAGCTCAACAGCGGTACTGACGATCACTCCAGCCGTTACGGCTGGCTCGGCAACCTTGTGTACGCACTGCCCAGGTAAGGCCGAGGCTCTTACATTAACACACTTATGAAACAAAGCGTTTGTATTAACGCTTACATAAATACCCGCTCAGAGCAAATCTGCCGTCCCACTGTCCAGGCAGGCATATGCTTACCCACTTACTCCAGATTTACAGAACCTTTTTTTTTCTCTCACTTTACGTAAACATAGACATACCCACTTTACTATGGACATACTGACCATGGAAGACACATGTTGGTACAGTTTCAAAGTTTCAACAGAAGAATTGGAACAAGAATTTTGAAGGAACAGTTGTGTGATATTGGCACAGCTTGTATACTTTCTCAGAGCTTTGTAGCTGGACCAACAGTCCCACACACTGGAAAATGTCCAGGACTTTGTAACTGGACCAACAGTCTCACACACTGGAAAATGTCCAGGACTTTGTAACTGGACCAACAGTCCCACACACTGGAAAATGTCCAGGACTTTGTAACTGGACCAACAGTCCCACACACTGGAAAATGTCCAGGACTTTGCTAACCCAAAGAAATGTGTCACATGCAATTTATTATGATAGTGATGGAATGGCACCATAAATGAATGAATAAATGTATTATGACAGCGATGGACTGGCACAATGAATGAATGCATTATGACAGCAGTGGACTGGCACCATGAATGAATGAATGAATGAATGTGTTATGACGGCGATGGACTGACACAATGAATGAATGAATGAATGTATTACGACAGCGATGGACTGGCACAATGAATGAATGAATGGATGTCTTATGACAGCGATGGACTGGCACAATGAATGAATGAATGAATGTATTATGACAGCGATGGATTGGCACCATGAATGAATGAATTTATTATGACTCCCTATCAACATGAGTTAATAACGTTGTTTGCAAGAATGGCAGCACCTGAGGCCTAAATTATACCGTTGTCGGTTTTCTTGGGCAATGTCACTATTCTTTGATCTCAACCCTATAACAGGTCAATAACCACACCACCAAAAACCACAGCATCACTGCCAAGACTTTTCTAGTCTTGTAGCTTCTTGTATTCAGACTACAGTTCTCACTACCTCTCTGAGAACAGTGAGTGATACTTAACCTGTGTTCTTAAGTAACATATCCAGAACTGCTTCTGAGAACAGTGAGTGATACTTAACCTGTGTTCTTAAGTAAAATATCCAGAACTGCTTCTGAGCCGGAATAAAGGAGGTAAGCTTTAAAACAGCTTTAACGTGTTTGGCCTTATGAGAAAGAGAAGGGATTATTGAGGCAGCAGGTTGGCACTCTTTAGGCATGATTGTGTGTGTACATGATTGTGTGTGTACATGATTGTGTGTGTACATGAGTGTGCGTGTGTGTACATGAGTGTGTGTGTGTACATGGGTGTGCGTGTGCACAGAGGTGTCTGTGTGTCTGCATTTATGTGTTCAGGCAGGAGCATGTGTGTGTCTATATCTGTGTGTGTGTATTTAGGTAGGAGAGTGTGTGTGTCTGTATCTGTGTGTATGTATTTAGATAGGAGAGTGTGTGTGTATCTGTATCTGTGTGTATGTATTTAGGTAGGAGAGTGTGTGTGTGTGTCTGTATCTGTGTGTATGTATTTAGGTAGGAGAGTGTGTGTGTCTGTATCTGTGTGTCTGTATTTAGGTAGGAGTGTGTGTGTGTGTCTGTATCTGTGCGTCTGTATTTAGGTAGGAGAGTGTGTGTGTCTGTATCTGTGTGTATGTACTGAGGAACGTCTGGTACTGAGGTAGATCTGTGCGTGTGCATGTTTAGACAGGTGTATGTAATGTGAGAGATGTGACTGGAATTTCATACACACAAAAAAATTGCAGTAGTTTTAATAACTGGTTACTAATAACTGAAAATACTGCAAATTACACACAAAGAAAGATATAAACAGAAGGTAAATTATTTGACTTCAGTTTTGTACTTGCAAATCACAAAGCTATTCACATTTCTTCAGTTAAAGTTTGCATGATGCATAGAAATGCACTTGATAATAGATGTAAAAGATATAAGTCCAGGGAGTAACTCCAGGGAGGCACATTGTTTTAGACCTGCACCCCCTTGTGGCATGGAGTGTAAATGCAGTGCTGTGGCTCTAGGCTAACAATGCTAGAGCACTGTGTGTACATCCCATGGCTTGTTTTTAAATTAATTAAAAATATATAATAATAAACTATCAAGAACAACAAAAAACTGATTGTTGGGAGGACATTTGTTAAGCTAAAGAGTGTACCCTATTAATTCTGAACCTTTATAGGTCATCTTACAATAATGTTTCTTTATTTTGAGGTGGTTTTAACTGAGATGATATACTTTACAGACTGTAAATGGACAATGTAGGCATTGTTTATAGGTTTACAGTCCGTAACCCATTTGGTGCTGCAGAATTTATTAGACCAACGTTATTTTTCAGAAACCATCACAGCAGAGACACTGGCATGGTGAGGGCATGGTGATGTCTGGAGCTGGTACAAGAGAATTAGATACGAATGGAATGGACTCGCACACCAAAACATAAAAGATCAAACTGGCCTCCAATTTAAAAAGAAAATGTGTGGAGGACCAGACACTGTGCTGAAGAGGAAAACATGGCTGAGGATTCCAGTCAGCAGCGCTTCATCAGTGCCTGAAACGTCTGCTGTGTTGTTTCTCTCATTTTGTACACTTTGCACTTTAGCGCAGTGTTTGAGTCGTTTTTACCATGCAGTTTTTTGCTGACCTACGCACCCTAGTTTGGCTTCTGCGTAGGAAACTCTCACACTGGAGGCACAGTCTGGGAATTCCATGTTTTTGAAGAGGCCGTCAGACACAGACAACAGGTTACCCCACATTCTCTTGCTCATGTTCACTGACTCAGACCCAGACAGAACCTGCCATCCATTCATTTTTGCACTGTTTGTTATTCAGGAATCGTTGGCTACTTTGCTTAATATATGTAAATTAAAAACTTTTCTTATGTCTAAATTCTAGACATTAAATCGTTTAAATCTTTAGTAAATAGTCAGTAGTCGAATAGTCAATAGTCAATGCCTACCTTATCAATGTTAGGGATAAGCACAAGAGCAAAACACACGGTTAATTAAATGTTGTAGGTTTTAAAGGGCGAATAAAGGAGTGACTAAATCAGCAACAGTATTTTTACTGCCCAGTTCTCTTACACTCCAAGGTTCTGTATTGTCTGTACACCAGTCGCTTGTGACACGTAGAGCGGATAAACATGCTGGCAGTGAGCTGGGCACGGTGGATTGGCAGGCATGCCTGGTGTCTGAAGAGAGCATCAGCTCTGGAGCACTTCCTGAGTAGCCTGCTGCCTGGAGGAGCTGAGACGGCATGTGTGGGTCACCGCGCCAGGCAGCCAGCAAGCCTGCAATCCTGAACGCATTAACTATGATCAGGCGTAGGCACTGAGAAGGAAGCACTGGGTTTAAAGGCCATGCAGGTGAAGTGGTCTGCAGCAGCTGCTAATGGAGTGGAGGCAGTGTGTCCTTTGTTCTCTGCAGGAGTGTCGGAGCTGGCAGGTGGAGACCCGGTGGAGGGGGAATGCGGTTAGGTCAAGGGCACTGCGAATTTTTCGTGGCTTTTGGAGAAGCCACCGGTGCTGGAGAAGCTAGACACCCTGCACCAGTGCTTGAGGAGCTGGACGCAGTGCGCCAGTGCTGGAGTATCTGGACACACTGCACCAGTGCTGGAATATATGGATACACTGCACCAGTGCTGGAGGAGTTGGACACAGTGCTGGAGGAGCTGGACAGTGAAAATCAAATACAAATTTAAATATGTAGCTCTTCGATTGAAGAACACAGATCATATCAGACCAAGAGTTCATTAAGGCACCTTGGGGCCAGACCATTCTGTGCTTTGTAGGTCATCCGAACTATTTTCAAAAATTATATAATCAAAATTTTATATAAAAAAAACTATATAATCAAAAAAATTTTTTTTACAGGGAACCACTGCAGAGTGTCTGAACTATCAGCAGTAAATAGGTTTCCGTGACAGTAGAGGCAATGCGAAGTTGTAGGAGTAGATCAGGTCAGGCTGAACACAGGAGCAGAAACAGGGGTAGACTCTGGAACATTCTGGGTCTTTGTAGTGTTATCATCACATTCATGGAGGAAGTCTACCAGATTATACAGAACGATGTCAACTACAGCGATGCTACACTGATTCAGCTCCATCAATGCTGGTTTGCACTGGCTTATGTCGAACGTCTCCTGAGTGGAACCAGTGATGTTAGAGAAGAACAAAGATAACAGCTAGACTACCAGCTGACTTGAACCCACTCCCACACTGTGGCAGTTCATGGGGCCCCGGCCGCTGGCGGCCCTATGGATCAGTACGTCATCCACCTGTATGACGTGTGTCGAGTTTGTTGTGGGCACTGATGCATCATGCTTTCACAGGTGAGGGACGGTGTTGAGAGTGTCGTCTCCTACTACTGTCTTCGCTTGAGTGATTTATAGTGAAACTCCAGCATGATCTGCTGGTTGTCATGGTGGGGCTCTACCTCTATGGGGTCCTCTACATTGTACTAAACACACATCACTGTCTTGGCTGCTTAAACAACCTGAAACCACATTGTGAGGGGGCTCCCAGTGCCGCAGGTCCACTTCACACTGGATGTGTGTGCTACTACTGATGTCTTGTCTTGCCACCCGTGTGTTCCTGGAGAGTGCCAGTACTGTGAGGAGAGCACAGTAACAGCCAAGAGAAGTTCCGAAGCCTAGAGAAGTCCCGCAGCCTAGAGGAGTCCTGCTGCTGCTGCACCGGAGCTGACTCTGTGAGCTGTGGGGTATTCCAGGGAGGATGGCTTCTAGTGGGACAAAAGCCAAACTGGGAAGACGCCCCACACACCCACCAGTAGGATGCTTGCTGCTGGCCTGCTGTCCCATGTGGTGGAATAACTGGTGTCTGTGTAGCCTGTATGACAATTACTGGCACTGCACTGTCTGACGGCGGTGATGCTGGAAGTGACGCATGGACTAGTTGCCAGGATGCACTTCAGCGTGGGAACATCGCTGAAGCTACGGCAGCGGTTCTACTTGCTGGACTGTCGCACGGATGCAGAGATGCACGTGCACTCTTGTGATGACCGCTCTACAGTCAAGGGGCCGTTCTCATGGAGATGGTTGCCGTGGACATCCTGGGCCCCTTTCTCACCACCGAGAATTGTCCTCATGGTCATGGATTATTTCACAACAGCTTGAACCAGAGCACAGTCACGATGGAACTGGGCTGCTGGAGGCTTTTTTGAGGAGCTCCACAGCAACCAGGGGCAGAACGTCCAGTCGGCGCTCGTGGCCGAGATCTGCAACCAGCTGGGCATCCAGAAGACACGGACTATGCTGTTCCACCTTCAGAGTGACAGCTTGGTGGAGCATTTCAACAGGACGCTCCAGCTCGCGACCGACGTCATGCGACACAGCTGTGATTTGGGCCAGCAGGTCTTCCTGGTCCTGCTTGGACCAGCAGGTCTCCATGGTCCTGCTGGTGAGCCACTCCTCTGTGTAGGACTTTATCAGATTCAGTCCAGCCATTTTACAGTTCGGCCCTGAGCTAAGGACACGCAAAGAGCTTCTGTTTGACTGCCTTCGGAGATCAGAGGAGAACAGTGCGCCCAGATCAGGATGAGTTAAGGACCTTCTCCACCATCCTCAAGCTGTGCAGCAGGATCTCTGTTTGTGTAGCAAATCCGTATGCCATTACACAGTACCAAAAACACTGAGAGCAGGAGTCATTCCACACAACCAAAAACACTATCCAACAGGTAACAAGTAGTGAGAACAGGACAAAATTACAAATCCAAAAGCAGAAGACAAAAGGCAGGGAAAAACGCAAAGTTAACCAGTGTAAACAGGGTTTTTAAGAAGCCCCAGAAGGAAAGCGCTTGGCAAACAATACTAGGAGAGCAAGGACAGCCAGGTTTATATAGGGAAGTAATTGGAGGAGATTGCTAGGAGGACCGTTATTCAGGCAAGGCATGGGTGGGGTAATTGTCAGTTAGGGATGGAGCTGCTTGAAGATGTGACATCCACCCTATGGCTCTGAGCATGGTTAGCTAAAGCATTTTCTAAAAACTAACATACTGGTGTTATTCTGGTCCAACCCTGTCACATACAAGCATACTGTATCACCATTCAACATTATTAAACCTAACCACTCTCACCTGGAATGACAAAACCCAACTTTATCAGCATTAGTGTTGTGTAATTACAGTTCACTTTGTGATACTCAAAATTGAAAAATTGGACGGGACCCCTAGGTTGCCCAAATGCCTGAGTGAGCGTAATAATTATGTACTTGTGTGTATGTGCGTGTGTGTGTGTGTGTGTGTGAGGCACAGAATGGGGGCGGCATTGATGTGCCTCTAAATCCACTGGGTCCTACATAAGTACAAAACTAGAATCTCTTACTTCATAGTGTTTTAGGTATCACTGTAACTGGAGATGTTGTTCTTTGATTAGGAATATACCAGCAGTGGTTACATACAAGATGGCCGTGCACAGGAATGACACACTTTCTTCTATTTGTAACAAATTTCATTGTTCTAACACAATGACAATAACATTATTCTATTCACTGAGATTACACACCTTCAAAAACACTGTTAAAATCCAACCACTTGTGTTTTATCACCCGTGTGTTATATTTTAAAAGGACCAGGAGGTGGCAACAAAGGCCTACGTAAAAGGACTTGACTCAACTGAGATGGCAGACTTTCTCAAGCCAGATGGTACATTCCAGTCTGTCTTAAAGCAAAGACTAGATTAGACAATATATTAGAACTATAGTGAATTCCAAGGGCTTCATTGAGAAATGCATATATAACAAAACTATACCAATTTTGTAGTGATTATTTGGTGAGAAAGAGTTGGGTAGAGAGAGGGAGAGGATGGGGGTCATAACTGCTGCTGTGGAGCAGAACTGCATAAAAATAATAATACATTTTATTTAATAAGCACCTTTCAAGTCACTAAAGGACACTGTACAGTAAAATATAAAACATTCAAAAAATAGAAAATAAAATAACAAATAACATAAAAATAAAGTAAAAATAAAAATTCTGTCTCTCACCCATAAGCCAGCTGAAACATGAGTTTTTAGCCTAGCTTTAAAAACGGCTAACGTCGAACAAGCACGCAGCTCATAGGGCAAGAGATTCCATCATTTTGGTCCAGCAACACTAAAGGCCCCCATCACCAACAGTACACAGCTTAGAGAGGAGAACATTGAGCAGGAGTAAATCTGAGGAACGGAGAGAGCGTGATGGACAGTATAACTCCAGGAGGCTCCTGAGATAAGATGGAGCCAGGCCACGCCGAGACTTAAACACCAGCACCAACAGCTTGAACTGGACCCGGTGTTGCGCTGGAAGCCAGTGTAGATCTCTCAAAGCAGGGCTGATATGCTCCCAAGATCTGGTTCTAGTCAAGACCCTGGCAGCTGAATTTTGTACATACCGTAACCTGTTAAGAACCCGGAAAGGGAGACCATACAACACAGCGTTACAGTAGTCAATCCTAGATGTAACAAAGGCATGAATCACTGTCTCTGCAGCAGCAAAGGAGAGAAGAGGGTGGATCTTAGCAATGGTCTTTAGATGAAAAAAGGCCGTCTTGCATACATTTTTGATATGAGCCTGTCTTGCATACATTTTTGATATGAGTCAAAGATAACTCCTAGATTACGAATCTCGGTGGACGAGGAAACAACATAACCTGGGATAGATACAACTTGGTTACCCATCTTTTTAACTGTAGCTGGAGAAGCAATTAGTATGGCCTCAGATTTACTACTGTTCAGCTTCAAGAAGCTCTCCTGCATCCATGCCCTAACATCAGCTAAGCAGTGAAGAAGGGCCTGGGGTGGTAGACCATGTGCATAGCCAGACATTAAACCACACTACAACAGGAACGACCATCTCACTCTCACTCAGTCTTTGGTTCTTTCACTGTCTCTTTTTTCCCCTTATTTAACAGTACATCTTCAGTTTGTCTGAAAACTGTAGGCACTGCAAATTCCCAAAGTACGGATGGCACCACACTGTAAGGTTTTCCTTAAATTTAATTTAAGGTTTTCCTTAAATTTCGTTTGAGAGAAATGGATTGGCCCATACAGGTCTGACACAGAAATGCCTCACATTTCTCAGTGACATGTGTCCAAATCTCCTGAGCTCCATATTTGTTTGTAACCAGCATTAGGACTAGAGCTTTCGCTTTTGGGTGAGGTTTAGAGCGTAAAGATGGAGATGATGTCTGAAGAAGTGGTTTGTGTGGTTGTGAAGGTTCACTCGATAAAGATTTATCTCTTGGTTGGGGTTTTTGTGCTGATAGGACACGGTGTTTACTGCATAGACTTCAAATCATTTAGAGAGAGAACATATTCTCATGACACTGAAACAGTTACAGCATGAGGCAATTCCATGCAATATCAGCCTTTCTGTGTGAAACCTTTGAAATTTTGGACTGAAAATAAAACCGTTATATTATTATTATTATTATTATTATTATTATTATTATTATTATTATTATTTTGCATTTCCTGTATTAATCAGTCAAATTGTGTCTTTCTTGTAATGACCTTATACCAGTAAGTTTACTAAAAACATTGCTTCTACTGAATGTGACATTAGCCAGCTCAACACAGGGTGACAGTTGCAGAGTGGAAGATGTTATCCTAGTAGAATTAGCCACAGAGAGAGACTGGAAAAACTGGCATTACAGCTACACATACAGGCCCGAATGTGGACAAGGCCACCGGAGGCTGAAGCAAGTTTACAAAGAGGGATTGGACAGGGGAGGGAGGGAGGGGGGGGGGCGTTGACAGAACGG
>JAOYMR010000011.1:11739258-11749654 GCA_025802075.1 Tenebrosternarchus preto
CTCTCTCTCTCTCTCTCTCTCTCTCTCTCTCTCTCTCTCTCTCTCTCTCTCTCTCTCTCTCTCTCTCTCTCAACCCTATCCCACCCCCGCCTCCATGATGGGTTCAAACATTCTTAACATGATGCTGTTAAAACAAAAGTGTTCCTTTGACTTCCCTGCCTGCAACACTACTTTTGAACATCATAATTGCACTTTATGTTTTTTTTGAGAGGGAGCTTTTATCACTGTGACACACTCACTTAGAGACAACCCAGATCTATTTTGTTGAGTTTAGTGCATCTATTAATTTACTTATGCAATCAGGAAGTCATGTATGTATGATTTTACAGTAAACAGTATATATACAGCCTCTGTTGATTCATTTTTACAGAATGTAAAATCGTACAGAAAGGGTTAAAGAGCTTCAGTTAAGGTTCTTCTCAAATATAAAAATGGAGGAGATCTTAGAGACTTCGTTGCATGATTACTGGGGTATTTCACAAACTGATGATGTGCTTGAATGTTTTTTATGCAGAACAGTCTCTAGTGTTTACACAGAATAGTGTGGGCGTAAATACCTTGATGACAGAGGACTTAAGATAAAGCCAAAACCTGTCCAAGGTGGTGGTAGACCACAGGAATCTATGGATCTGACCTGCCTTTGAGTTCAGGTTGGTGGTAGTGGTGGAACAGTGTTGGGGATGTTTTCTTCGCAAACACTGGGCCCCCCCACTAAACCAAATGAGCTGTGTCTGAATATTTGAATATTGAATATTGACTATCTGTGTACTGAGTATCTGTGTACTGAGTATCTGAGTATTGTTGCTGATCAAATGCTACTTGAGGCAGCATATAACCAACACAAGTAATTTCACATTGACATGGCAAACAGTTGACCCTCAGTGCACTTTGATGGCTTCCCAGTCAACCAGTGCACTAGTGGATTCTTTTGAATGGGGTATAATGGGAGATTCAATTCACGGCATGAATGTGCAGCTGACAAATCTGCAGCAGTTGCGTGATGTATTCATATTAACATGGACCAAAATCTTCAAGTAACATTTCCAACAGATTATAGAATGTATGCCATGAAGAACTGATGCTAGTCTGAACACACAAGGCAGACCTGCCCAGTACTACTACAGCGCTAAAGGGGCTGAGAGTTTAGCTAAGTATTTTTGTGGAAGTTTTTTTTTTTTCCCTTCTGCGACATGTCAAAGAGCACAGGCTACTAAATATATGTCCTACTCTGCCCTCATGCTGCAAGATGTGGTACTGCACATGATTTCTAGTTTTTTACACATTATTTAGATTACTAACAGCTGAACCTTTAGTAAGTCCAAACTTGGAAATGAGTTTGCATTTGATTACAGGGCAGAATATGAGTCGTGACAGTGCCCACTCTTTCTCCTGGCATGTTCTCTGACAGACACACTGGGCTTCCAGCCCTATCACTCTCTCTGGCTGACCCTCTGTTCCTAAGTCAGTTGGTGTAGCCACCGGAACCCTAGGTAGCCAAATGGCCTCGTGCTCCAGCTGGCTTGGGGCCTGTTGTCTGAGCACCCGTGCCAGCTTCCTGCTTAGCACTCTTTTAGCTCTGATCCTTTAAAAGGAAGTGAAATTTTCATCCAGAGATTTTGCTATGTTGACGTAGCCAAGGGTCACTGTTTACTTGTCTGCAGAAAAGGCAAATAAATGCAAATGTTTATTGGATATTAAGGAGAAAATACGTTATTGTTTCAACATTTTAAACACTTCCTTTTTCTCTTTTTTTTTCATTTTTGTTTTTTCTTTTTTAAATGTACATGCCTTGCATCAGCTTATTTGACACGGTTGCCAATGGTGTTTTACAGTGCAATTATTTTCTTGGGCAGCAGATTCACTAAATCTCAGAGGGGTAGTTTTTGAATGAATCATCAAGGAAGTGAAAATGATACATTCAGATAATAATGTCTTTAATAAATACGTCCTTAAGAGCTTATAAAACTACTCACTTTGTTTTTTAGAAAAAGGAGGGGTTTTTTTTTTTTTGTATTGTGAAAAGAGTATACGGTCTGTTTATTCAATGTTTTGCCAAATATAGTATTAGTCAATATTTAACTAGGTTGATAAATCAGATTATAAATGCATACCTATATGCTGTATATAATATACATGAACTGATTGATGGACTTCATTGTTTGGGAGTTGAATTAGTTTGTTGATGAATTGATTGGTTGTTGTTGTTGTTGTAGGGGGAGTATCGTCCGGATAAGCAGCTGTCTGATGAAGATCTGAAGAATGCCGTGTCCATCCACCACTCTTTGGCCATCAGGGCCACTGACTACCATAAGCGTCCCAACGTCTTCTACCTGCGCACGGCTGACTGGAGGGTCTACCTGTTCCAGGCTCCGTGAGTAACACCCTCGTTCTCTCCTCCACACTCTGTTCTCCTCACACTCTGTGTGTGTAACTGGTTTTTACTCTTTTATTCTTCCGTGTTGAAGAAAAGGATTTTTAAAGAATGGCCAAAGCCTTACTTATGCCTTGGTAAACGTTGTTTGAAGCGTAACTCATAGAAATGAAGAGGTCACGAAGTCTTTAGTGGAGCAAACTGTGTTCTGTACACTGTAACAGACTAATATAAACTGTTGTATATAGCAGAAGAAGTTGGTACTTAAACATAAATGTTAAGAAAATGTTAAAAAAAGGTTATTGTTGAAATAAAAAACAAACATGTCAATCTCTCTTGAGCATCTTTCACGTGACTGCCATGTGTGTGCCTGGGTTGGGATGTGTTTTATCCTCAGCTTGTCTGTCCATGTGTGTCTATGCCATCCCACCCCCCCAGGGGACCTTGTTCTGCTCCACTTGCAGTTTGTCCCAGTTACAGCCCTTACTGACTGGAGCTGGATGTGTGTGAATGTGTGTGTCTGAGTGTGTGTTTGGTAGTTATTATACTTTTCACACTTTGCATTTTTGGGAGGATGTTACCTGTAACCGTATCTTACCATCTTTTACATGGACAGTTTAACCAAATGTAACCAGTAACATATACAAAGCAAATGCGTAACCTTTTTCAGTTTCTCTTTTGTTATGCTCTTTCTGTATTGTTTGATTTTGTGTGTGTGTTTGTGCATATATGTGTGCAGGAATGCAGAACAAATGCAGTCTTGGATCACCCGCATCAATACAGTTGCTGCCATGTTTTCTGCTCCACCTCTACCAGCTGCCATTGGCTCACAGAAGAAATTTAGCCGCCCGCTGCTTCCAGGATCTGCCTCCAAACTCTCACAGGTCCAATGATTCATTGAAAAGAAAAGAAAAAAAAAAAAAAAGAAATATATATATATATAATATCTTCTGCAACCACATAGGCACTTACCATGTTCTGAAACACTAAGTCTGTAATTACTAACCTCTGTTTTGTGTGTGTGTGTGTGTGTGTGTGTGTGTGTGTGTGTGTGTGTAGGAGGAGCAGGTTCAAGCTCATGAGGCTCGTTTTCATGCTACCTCCACTGAGCTGGCTGAGCTCCGTTCATATCCCCCAGACCGAAAGGTCAAAGGTCGAGAGCTAGAAGAGTACAGACTAAGAGAAGAGTATCTAGAGTTTGAGGTGAGAAACAAAACAATCAGTTGAGACATAAGCAGTTCTAAAACATATAGGAGTACTAATTTCAGATTGGTCTATAGAAAGATGTAAAGTTTAACGAATGTATTAGGGCTTGGTTGTTATATGGTTATTTTGTCAACTGCTCAGTAGATTTTCTCTCTCTGTCCCTCAGAAAACAAGATATGAGACGTACAGTATGCTGCTAAGAGCGAAGCAGCGCTGTGGAGACGACGACCTCTCCGTGTTTGAGGCCATGCTGCTGGAGGAGGGCTCTCTCCAGAGAGCACAGTCCAGCCCCACCCTCCAGGAGACTAGCCTGACATGCAGCACCAGAGATGCTCCCAGCACCGCAAGAGACCCTTCCGCCACCGGCAACGGGGCCGGTTTGAACTGCGTCCGCGGACAAGGCCAGAGGCACAGCTACCGGCAGGCTGTCAGGAAGTGACTCGCTCCCCCGCCCTTACAGGAAGCTCTTAGTGCTGGAAAGGAAGTGAGGTCATTCTCTTTCCTGTGTGTGCCCATCTGCTCCCTGTGCCAGCAGGAAGTGGCATTGGGTTCTGACTGAGTCTGACTCTGTGATTGGCCAGCTGGTGGATGACATCACAGTGGAGGGTGCTGAGCAGTAGCTGGAGGGGAGGGGGCAGAGGAAAGTGTTTCAGACACTCAGTGGTGTTCATGTGAGGAAAAGAAAGATGCCAATGAACGAGAGAGGGGACACATCCACTCATCCATTATTTATACCTCCTCTTCTCTGTTTTCGCCATCTGTTTTAAGAATCCACACAATCTCAGAGGTTTCCGTTTGCCTCAGTACTGGGACCAAAACAGCTCTATACCTTTAAAATGACTGTTAGCCCTGCAGCTTCAGATTACCACAATCATGTAGGGGCCATACTCAGACAGTGTACTACGTAAAACAATTCAGTGTTGTGAGAACCGTTCTTTTGCAATTCGCGCCTTTGCACTTTTTTTTTTTGTTTGTTTGGTTGTTGTTGTTGTTGTTTTTTTTTTTTTTTTACAAAACATACTAAAACTATACTCGCTGTAAAGCTGTTTATGCCACAGCAACAGGGGCTGGTCACATTCCACAAGAGCAGCGCACTGAACAGCTTCCATAGGCTACAGCCTGTCCGATGATGTTGGGGGGACTTTTCCTGTGACCACGACTTCACACATGGTCACACCAGCGCAGTGCTATGCTTGTTCTGGACACGCCTGGGCTGGATCCCAAATGGCTCCCTGTTTGATAATGAGTGCACTTTTCGGGGTGAAAAGCTCACACCACACTGCAATATACTATGTGTTAAGTAGGGTACCATTTTCCTGGATTCTATCCAAGTCTCTATTTAACTCAGAATGAAGCTACTCAACAATCATGGCGTCGTGATGAGTAAGCGTTTAACGGCAATCCATTACGAATAAATCCAGATGAAAGTGTAACTGAATGGCACATGGACTGACCATTTCATATTATTACCGATAAGCTAATTATACCAGAACGTTTTCATTTTGAACACAAACATCATTTTGCCCCAGAATACGTCTTGCACACAACCTTAAATATTATTATTGTCCGAGGTACATTTGTGTCTCTGGAGTTTGAATATTATTACTGTCCTTGTCTTGTTGGTTCTCTTGGCTGCTCATTTCTCGTCGTCTGTGGCCAGCATGGCTGAATTGTAATGGCTTCTAGTGACCCTCCTCTCTTCTGCAGAACAGCAGCGATTCTAGTGGTGATCTGAAATATAGCGTGTGTAGTGTGGCTGTCTTTCAGGCCCGTTATGTTCTCCACCTAGCTCTTTGACTGTGTCTCTATGATCTTTATAACACTTAGGCATTTAATAAGGTTCAACTTTGTCCATTATTGTAATATTGTTTGGGTATGCGTGTGCGCGTGTGCGCGTGTGCGCGTGTGCGTGTGTGCGTGCGTGTGCTCGTGTTTGTGCGAGTGCGTGTGTGTGCGTGCGTGTGTGCGCGCCCGGGTCCAAGAGCATGTGTGCATCAGCATGTGTGGATGTATGTGTGTGTGCGTGTGTGCGTGTGCGTGTGTGTGTGTGTGTGTACATGCATGTGTGCTTGACACAGTATATCAAATCTATATGGAATGTTTTTTATACATTATGATAATGGATTACCAACATTCATCTGTTCAAAAAGGGGCTATTTATATGCTTAAATAACTTCCATCTTAAGTTGTTTGGCACGCTTTATGGAAAAATACTATTAAGAATAGACAGGTAAAGGTGTAATGTATTATTATAGATGTACATTAGTTACTGAGGCACTGTCTATTAGAATGTTAATGACTCAACAAACAATGATGGGATTCTAGAATCACATTTAAAAATTCAAAGGTTCTCATCACTGTTCCTTACCTGTTTATTTATCTGTTTGGATAAGCAGTTTCAGCAAGTAAATGTGGCATAAAAACAGGTGTCTGGTTTTCCACATTTTTTCCACACTTTGTTTTCTTAAGTAGCAAGTTTGGGGTGAGGGTGGGAAGTTGTATGCAATTAATAGATGGAATTAGTGATTATTTACGACTATTTCGCACCTTTGTACAGAATTCAGATCACATTTTTCAAATGAAAGGTGTGACTTCATAAAAGATTTTTTGTGGTGTCTGTAGTCCTACCATGAATGAACAGTCAAATCAAAAGAGACATACAAAAAGAAATATGTAAAATACTTTGTGCCAGACATGTTGAACTGATGCTAAGGGATTCCAGGCAGATTTAGTTACAAGCCATTTTATTAACTCAGCCATTTTATTAACTCAGGCCTCTACTTTACCAGTAGAGGGTGCTGCAAGCGCCCATTCATAATAATAGAGCTATAAATGGCTATAACACTGTGTGTGTGTGTGCGTGTGTGTGTGTGTGTGTGCGTGTGTGTGATTGAGGGCTTAGTATCTGTGCCTCCCTCTTTAAGAGCTGAGAGGAAAATTATTACATTTCCAGAATGAATTCACACATCCATCCAGCTGTTCTGTGCTTATTAGCACATTAGCACATCAGGATCATGATCTGTGTTTGACAGAGGCACACAGACACCTACTGTCATGGCTGACTTTTACTGGGTTATATTTTTGTGCTGTTTTGTTATCAGTGGAAGATTCTGACAGAAAACTGCAAGGTTTTGGTAACAACAGTAGGCCTGCCCTCTGACATTTAAAATAATATGATGTTAATCTTTAACTATATCCAGCACCTGAGTGTGTATAAATGGCATGAAACGTTGTGCTTTCCTTTGCATTTTGTTCATTGATGTTCTCATGTAAATATAAGTAATCTTTCTTCTCTATTCACTGCCAGGACTGTGAATGACTTTCAGGGTGGTGGTGTTTGGGATTAAAGCTCATAATTATGTTAAAGAAGTAAATGGCAACAAAGTGATTGAAAAAAAAGATTATGAACTTAACATCTTTGTGCGCATCTTTAGACTGTCCTGTAGTTTCTCTTCTTTATTTTCAGGCATTTAATCTACGATAATCAGGTCTAACAAGGACTGTGAAGAAATGGTATGTGCATAGTGTTTATTTAAAGCCTACAGGAACTACAGCATAAAGGAACAACCCTATTCAAAACAATAAAGGAACAAACCTATTCAAAGGGACCTAAGATCTTAAGTCTCTAAAGTAATTCATGAAGGAAGTATGTTTTACTTATAGTAAAATCAGGGAAAACAGGAACTACAGGTTTTTTTTTATGATCATAAAATGTTAGTGACTATTTTGGTAAAAGTTTTATTTGCGTATTCATTCAGTCATTTCGTGGTGTCATCATTCAGATACACGTACAATCAGTATATTAAAATTTGTTTTATTTATCTAGGACTACACTCTTTATACCTAGGGGGGGTGATCCACTTCTTCCGACGTCTTTCTTTTTACTTTGGAAGTTTAAACATGTGACCAATGCACATCTTAAACACATTTGGCTCTGCATCATGCCCTTTTAGGATCTACTTGTTACCATTTCTTTCTTAATACCATAATAAGTTATACGGTGAGTGAAGGTAGGGTGCAGGTTGCAGTTGTGAGGACAGCGTTACGTTGCGAGTTGGGGGCAGAACGCCGAGACGAACGCTTTTCCTCTTTTTGGCGTTTATTTGACATATTACAAAAAGACGAACATACAGGTACGTTTATAAACGTACGTGCTACACATTAACACGACACGACACATTAATACGAGACACACGCATACGCGCACACACGGATACACACAAGACAGGGAGAGGAGTCTGGGGGGATGTCGCCGTGACACAGTGACAAACAAAACCACGAAAACATAACCGAACTGTGTTTATAAACAAGAGAAAGCATACAAAACTCAGCAAAATACTGAAGACACCAAACACAGATAAAACATACAGGAAAAAATACAATAGTCCAAACCATGATTGAAATAGGAGAGACAATGATGAACAAGAATGGTGAAACCTGGGGTACAGGTGTATAATTACATGAGGAAATTAACCAGAAGCATGAAACACCCGAGAACAATAGTGGTAGGGAATCAGTTAACAAGAAAACAAACACATAAAGACTATATGGGAGAATACACAGAAGAAAACAAACAGAGAACAAGCGAGACACTGTGATAATAGCCAAGTAGGAGGTTCTGGACTCAACTGGACATCCCTCGGCTTTCAGTTCTACAATAGTAATGAGATTAAATTATGCATTAGCCGTAGGTAAATTCCCCACGAGCAACCTGATTTGACAGGTTGTAGGGATGGGGGATTTTGATGGATTTCTTCAAGTCTTTGTTAAGGAATTATCTAAACAATGAAATAAAGTTCACCAATGGCAGCAAAAGTTACATTCTTGAAGTGGATCGCTTGTTTTTGTAGAAGCTGGGTTGAAGTATATCAGTAATATCTCAGATTATGAAGACTATAGCTTGTAGCAGATCTTTCTCTTACAAAGCTCCAGTTATGGAATAATCTTCCTGCTAGTGTTCGGGAATCAGACACAAAAATCTAGTCTTTAAATCTATGTAAAAAACTTACTCATTTATTCAGGCATTTTGTTAATAACAATTTTATTTATAATAGAAGGTGCAGAACCGGGCAGTTCATGGGCTTGGAAGTGTTTTGGTAAACTGGGATGTTTGGATGCTTTCGCCCTCCCATTTCACAAGTTCACTCAAGTTTGTGACAGTGATTGGCTGGACGCTTAACTTTCCAGGGCTCCCACATGTTTGTGTTCCCTCCTGGTTCTCCCGCTTTTTGGTTATGCTGTCATAGCTAGTTCTGTCATAGCTAGTTCTGTAATAGCTACTTCTGCCAGTCTCTGCTTTCCCTCTGCACAAGTATACATTTTCTGCACCCAGTGCATTACAAGAGCACACCTAGTGATTTCCTTTTCACCTCCAACTCAGTCAAGCTACTCATGCTACATTTGAGGCTCCAGGAGATACTGGAGATTCAGGTTCCTTATTCATAAACTGTCAATCTGCCTGATCCACCCTGATGCCCTTCCTCTGCTTGAGTCTCACCAACTGAATATCACTCACTACTGCCTATGGATAGACTTTACTACAATGCCATAAACCTAGAAAATGCTCCCATTTGCCAGGGGATGCGCAGATGCTCCCACCTACCTGAGGCCCAACATTCACTTTGGAGAGACATGCTCAGTTTAGAAACTGTACTTTAAATATGGAATGCTACTAGCTGGGCCGGTCAATGAAGGATGAGTTCCCTTCTGAGTCTTGGTCCTCCCAAGGTTTCTTCCTAATCCCTGCATAGGGAATTTTTCCTTGCCAATGTCGACTCTGGCTCGCTCATTAGGGACTGGACCCATGTGTTTGTAAAGTTGCTTTGTGACAACATTTGTTGTTAAAAGCGCTATACAAATACATTTGACTTCATTTGACTTCAAAGGTGATGTAGACCCCAAAAACCATGTAAAATCTAGGTACATCCAGTAAAAGCAGAAAGTGTCTAACACAAATCTCCAAGGTTTCCTATTATATCAGGGTGTTTTTTTTTTTCAATGATGAAGATAAAAGTATTCTAAAGTGTTCTGTGCATTTTCTTCTACACAGGAGACCAAGAGATATCTTGTCTTAGGAAAAGGGGTTGATTTTATGAGTATCATCAATAGCTTAATGTCATTAGATCAAACATCTAAATGTATAACTTCTAAACTCACCACTTTGGTCTATAGAAAGATGTAAAGCTTAACGAATGTATTAGGGCTTTACTAAACTGCTCACTTGCTCAAAGGGCATAAAAGCAGTTGGATTAACACAGATCTGATCTAACACTGATCAGTAATAGTATTAAACCACATGCCTAATACATACTGTAAGTCAGCTAAGAAAATGTAAATGTTTTTAAGCAAATATAAAATGGTAGGATTTTTCACTACTTATTTTCTGTAGTGCTTATAATGGCAGACTTATAGTTAAATCCATTGTGTAGATAACAATTACATAAGGGCAATTTTCACATCTTATGTTGTGTGATGAGTCTCTTACATCAGCTTTTATACAGCATAACATTTACATTTACTTATCTAGAATATCATTCGATTATATATGATAGCAGTTATATATATATAACTAATTTTGATCTTCAGTGTATATATGTATGAACCAGTGGCTTGCACAGACATTTGGGGGGGGGGGCAAGTGCTCAGGGGAGAAAAAGGGCACTTTTTTTTTTTTTTTTAACTTTTTCTCTTTTCAGCCTCTCCTTTCTTGGCATTGTGCTGCAATTAGTAAATCAATATAGGACTACAATTAAGACAGTAAAAAGACCAAAAAGTACGAGAAGGAGTTATAGGCTACTGAGTGTTGTCATTACATGAATG
>JAOYMR010000011.1:11757556-11768799 GCA_025802075.1 Tenebrosternarchus preto
GACACAGTGAAGGGGCATAAACACAGTCACAGTGACAGGGATGGGGACGGACACATACACAGTAATGGACAGACACAATGAGGGGGCATAAACACAGTCACAGTGACAGGGATGGGGACGGACACATACACAGTAATGGACAGACACAGTGAAGGGGCATAAACACAGTCACAGTGACAGGGATGGGGACGGACACATACACAGTAATGGACAGACACACAGGCACAACGATGGGGAATTGGGTCTGGGGACACCCGGGCAGGATCCCTGTGCCAGGGGGCGCTGACCCAGCAGTCCCCACACCCACAGCAGCGAGGTCACTAGTGCAGGCTGCTGCAGGATGTTTACTGATATAGAATATACACTTGTATATAGGGGAAATGAGAATGTTGTTTGTTTAGTCTGCCATTGTGCACAAAATTGCCCTCTTCTCCTCTGGTCACAATTGAAACAGAAAGAAATATTACATTAAAATGAGGTCCAACAGGGGCACTGGAAATCTCAGAGCTCCTAACTCTATGAATTATCTTAACTACAATTACCATGGCACTCCCTCTTAGCAATGTGTTCCATGTCTTCATAAGATGTTTCAATGATTAAGGCTAATATATAAGGCTACATATTGTGGCGTGGTGTGAGAAAAACAGGCAGGAGGCAAATATATGTTTAACATAAACAGACACTTTATCAGGATTTACCCGCAGTGAGATCACGTGATGAGCGTAATCACTCAGGTTATGCTTTCTGTTTACAGATTACATGAGGGCAGGGCATTAACATGACAACGTTACACAGACACAGTGGAAACTCATAACTGTACACATACCTGAAATAATAAAACAGGGGCGGCTTAACCTAACGACATATACAACTAAGTAACATAAGCACCAATATTACATGACATAACATTTACATTAGTACACCGAACATTGCTACGGAGCCGCAGGGGCTCACGGGTAGTGACGTCGCCCTGCCACTACCGCAGGACCGACGTTACAATATTAATTTACTTGTTTCATTGCTGTTATTGATTTTTCCGTTGTAGTGAAGCTTTCTTTCCGTTTTTACTGATTCTATGTTATTTATTTCCATAATGTGACAGGGGAAAGGAGCAGTAGGCGAGGTCGGCAGCGGAATCTCTGCGGGATCATTTTATTTAAACAATACAAAGTAAAGCAGCGCAAGAGCACAACAAGCAAAAACGAAAGTAATCCACACGTAAGGTGCGCTCATGCAGGCTAGCAGAGCAGCCGAAATAGCAGACAATTCTTGCAATGTGCAGCATTGAAGAGCAGAACCGGTGGGCTTAAATAATGAGAACAAAACAAGGAACAGGTGCACTCAATACTGAGGTGATTGTGACCGTGGGAGGAGTGAGCGTGAGTGCGAAGAGGTGGGCGTGTCCCTGGAGCTGGGACGCCAGCCTACCGTGACAATAATGTATTTATTTACATGAATTACAATAACGCCAGATTAATATAAGAGGCTATTGCCTACATTACATTGCAAGCATATGGAAAAGCAACAGTGCTAGGTTGGTAAACTTAAAAGTGATGTATTTGAATGTATTTTTGTCTGGCTCAAGCACAGTTCATATCACTTCTTCTGACTAGACTTACTTTCTATTCTCCTTTATTGCGAAATTCAACTTCTGCTATGACTAAGTCAAAAATGTTCACTTTTGCAGTATAGTTAAAATGTGTGTAAATTTGTCTTTCAGTTGTTGCCCAAGCATTGAGAAAGTGAAATTAAAAGTGTGATTTGTGTTATAAATACTCACAGGTTGGAATTACAGATGATGAAATATGTCATCTTTGTATTTCTTTGTATTTTCTCTTCATCATTTGGAATAAAAGTACTTTTGAGATTAACACCAGTGGTGTACTAGTGGTGTACTATATAAAAGTTGAATATCTTTAGCAAACCACAAATGTTGTCTGTGATAGGAAAGACAATTATCTGGATCTTATCAACTGGCAAAGACTATGCCAACTGAGGACAATAACTCATGGATATACCTGAGCTGTTTCCTGCAAAGTTCACCACAGAACATTTGAAACCAGTAACTCACAAAATACAAAAACTCTTCTTCTACTTTTCTGAAGAGAGTAGCAGATAAGTGCTCTACTAGTATAAGTAATATTTATGTATATGGCACTTTTTACACACATGGGACACAAAGTTCTTTACAAGAAAATTTAAGGGAGTATCAATACTCCTGTCTGAACAAACGTGTCTGTAGCTGCTACTTAAAAGAATCCACAGAACAAACTGTCTTAATGATTTTGTTTAACATAAGAGAACAAACTGATAAAGAATTGTGAAGCAAATCAGTCACATATGCAATGATTATGAAATGTTCTATATGTATGAGTAAGAATCCTAAACTGGACCCAGTGAAGAGGTCTTAGTATTTCACCTATTTCACCTAGTAAGTAGCTTATCAGCAATCTGAATTGCCTGTTTAAAGTAACAACTTAATAATAAAAAGTGTTGCAGTAGTCAATATAAAAGCATGTAGAAATATTTCAAAATGTATGTAGAACTACAGCTCTTGGTTTGCTAATATTCACTGAACTGAAAAGCAAAATCTGATCAGCTATTTTAAAATGGGTATTATACAGACATTTATGAAAGAGTATTGTAAAATGGGTATTGTACTGTACTGTACTGACATTTATGCACTGTACATAAATGCAGTTGTTAGTAGTTCCATGATTATTTATACTTATTGGCATCTTGAACTTTTACTTAAGTATTACTTTCAACTCAGTTTACCAGTACTTTTGTCTAACAGCTTGTTTTGGTGGATTAAAAATGTGTACATTTTAGGTTTTAGTGAACTGAAACCACCAGTGATACATTTATACTTTTAATTAAGTGTAAATACAATCCAGCCATTAAAAAAGCTAAACACATTTTTTACATAACTTACACATACAGATTCACCTTTACAGAACTCAACTTTATTTATATACATACAGGTTTTACATTACTAGGTACATTTTAATACTAATACTTTAATACTTTACCATAAATGCTTAACTTTTACTCCTTTAAAACTTTTATTTTCATTTTTACTCAAGTGGAGGAGTTGTTTACTTTTCCCAACCCTGTCGACAGAAGGGTTTAAATGCAGTGACCTCAGATTAGATTTTTGGCTTTCACATCCCAGAAAACAGCATTGTAGAAAATGCTTTGAGGTAGTACAGTTGCCTTGCAGGTTTGAGTGACTTGTTAAGTCTCTCGCCCCTTTTGCATTATTGAAATGTACCTATGCACGTGAACCACAAAACTTAATTATTAGGTAATTCAGACACATTACGAGGGGGAAAAATCTCTTAAAAATAATAAAGTGGGGGGTTGGCGTGAACAGATAACAGTTAGATATATTATCTCCTGTGGCTGTCCTTCTAAATGTGATAAGATGACGAGGCCAGGCTTGAAATAAAGCGTGGACCTTCAGTCAAGGTGATAAAGGAACCTTTTATCAATGCACTCGTTCACTACGGATTGCTTTAAAGGGCGGGCCATATTTCTTGCAGTGGTTGAGAGTTGTGGGTTGCTATATTTTAACTCGATTTATCTGTGTGTGTAATGTAAAATAACATTTACATTCGCTAGCTAGAGTCATAGTCACTATTTAAAAAATAACGTTTTGAAAATAACATTTTGGTGTATATATCTAGCTAACTAACTAGCTATAGCTGCTGTAAATTAGTGTGATGTGTGTTTGACCGAAATAATTTTATCTTGGCTAGGACTTCGAAATGGCTAAACACATCATATATGATTGTTTTCATATATGTACTACATAACTCGAGCAAAAAGCAACTTTAGATGAATGTGGAAAATTGGAAGCGATAACTCCTTCTGCCTGTGGTTAAAGCCGTTTAGTGAGAGAAAGACAGCGATAACCGTTTAAAAAAGTTACATGAAAGCTGACTAGCGAGCTGGGTAAACACGGGATCACCGAGTTTATAAATGTTGCAGAAATCTCGAACGCGAGGATCAAAGTTTAGTTGGTGGTTAAGCGGCTTGTAGTTCAAAAGTGGAACAAGTTCAAACATTCGGTTCATGGCTATGTGAAAATGAGAAATATAATGTAGATGTGGTATATATAGGTATAATTATAATATAAATGTTATCATGCAGAATATGTTGCATGTGTCAAAATGGATTGGGATTCTTTCGTCACCCGGTAAGTTTGTTTTATTTAAAACTGTAACATTGCAACTAGATGACAACATTCCAGTGGATTTGTATGACTTTTCTGATATGCGTTAACAATGCAAAACGATTGTTGAAGTGTCATGTTTTACGGCTTGTATTGATTTCAGTCGTAGAATTTTATATTCCTATAGAGTATGAGGATTTAAAATTCATATGCTGATCTTGAATACCTTTGAGAGGCCTTTTACATTTCTTTTGGCTACTGGAAATACTTTTGGTGTTTCTTTCTAGCCATACTCTTACAAAGTAGGTTGACGAGGAATAACTGCTATAACAATGTCCTAGGGCTGGCACTGAATTTGCTGTTTTTCCTTAAGTACGGAAGCTGTCGTCAATGCCTGGACCCGGTCCAAACGTGTGCATAGTGGGAGGTGGTCCTGCAGGTTTTTACACAGCACAGCACCTCCTCAAGGTTATTTCTCATTTCTGTTATACATTACAGTAACATTTTGTGAACTTGGTGTGAAGCTTAAGAATGTCTTAATATGTGATATGTAAAATGTGTAAAAATGTGATAAATAAGAGTAGTTTTAAATGGACCAAAGTGAGGGCTAATACTAATACTCAATACTAATACTAATACTCAATACTAATACTAATACTCAAATGATTTCATTTTGTTTGTGCACATCCACACTACGCTATTATTAGCTATGACTTGGATTAATGTGCTCAAACTACAAAAATGCTTCATTTAGTTGCTTAAAAGCTAAGCATATACTGTAATACATTAATTGAAAATGCTTGTGCACTGTTGTCTGATCTACTTGTACCACTACAACAATATATATATATATACACATACACACATACCAGACTATAAGGAGATATATATACCAGATACATAACATACTATAAGGAGATATATATATCCATCCTTATAGTCTGGTATGTGTGTGTGTATATATTTCCTCAAGGAAAGGAATGATCATATAGTGGAGAGTTTGCCCTTATTGGAGCTTAGTTTTACATGGGGGCATTTGTAATGAAACATTTTACACCACAGGGATGAAACTTGCATCTGAATGGCACAAACTAAGAGCAACTAAGAACACAATGTCAATGAGGCATAAATAAGCTTTCAACGTTCAGCATATAAAATGTGTGTTTGCAAAAACTACTGACTGTCAAAAAGGAGAGGCCACTACAGGCACCAATATGCTGGGATGTGTATTCCAAAATTGAGAAGCGGATTCATTTCTCAACCACGAATGACAGCCGTGTAGATGTGGGGTGAGCTGATCAGCATTAGAGGATTTAAGAGGAGTGGAGAGAGTATGCAAGAATCTCAGCAAGAAACTGCCATACAAGATGTAGAAACTTTTAAAGTGTTTTAGGACGAGAGCAGCTGAGTGTGGTTGTACATATGTGTGGGTTGGTATGGTGTCTGTGACTCATTCTTAATTAATTCCAGACTATAAGAATGGTTTTGTTGATGGTGCAGGATGATTGCCAACAGTCTCCTTAAAGTCTATTGTAATGGAAAATAATTCATGTAAATGTTAATTAAGCCTCTGTTCAGTGAACTTCTATGTTCACTTATGGAATGTTTGTTCTAGTAGAAGCAAAATTGGATTGCCCTGAAGCACTAAATATAGATGTTTCCCACAACACTTTCAACCCAGATGAAGGACCCCAGTGTTCAGAGCTCTTCTTTGAAGTGTAGCTGACGTACAAAATGTACGAAGAGTCCAAGATTTACTGCAATATAGGAGCGTGCTTAGCACACAGACCCTGTAAACTTGAATCTTTGTGTTCTCTGTCAGCTTCTTGTTGGTCCACACTCTTGTGGTCAATCTGGACATCATGGTGGATGCTTTGCCAATGAGTTTGCTTTATTCGGAGTCCAGATAGATTGTGTCGCAAATGGTAGAGCCTAGGTAAACAAAGTCATGAACAAAAAAAAAAAATCACGGAACCAGCTGGAACCAGTAGTTGTTGCCACATCTCCTAGCCATTCGTTGGACTTTGCTGCGAGCACCTCGAGTAGCCTGAAGCCTTAGCTTCACTGGGGCAGTTTTTGTAAGCTTCTAATGTTCTCCATTTCACCTCTGAGGTTTTATTTCCTAAAAGTGAGCTTCAAACCAGTCGACAGTCTTCTCGGTCTTCTTACCGAATGTAGCTAAGGCGGCACTATGGACATTGGTCTTTACCGTGGCAACGCAGCACCTTATTGACTGGTTGCTGTCCAGCTTTAGGCGGACGGTAGCTGCCCAGCGAGGTTCCGATGACCTCTCCCACCGTCGGAAACAACCCCTGGCGTCTTTGCTCTCCACCAATCGACACATGTTGTGTCGATGCTACGGCGGAGCTGGAGTATCCTCTCCAGAGTGCGAACCCTGGGTAGAGTAGCTATGGAAGTTAGGCTGTTACCCATGCAGCAGATCCTCCCTCTCCACGTCGCTGAAAGGTTCCAACGGAAAGGCAGAAACCAATACGATTGGTTCCAGTGGCGTCGCCAAAAAAATAAATAAAATAAATTAAAAGTATTTTAAGTAACATTCAAGCACATCAAATGAAACTGACCATACATAGTCTAGGCAAATCAACTTAATTGTTATTTGGACAACTCTGATAAGCTAATACTAATAAGCACTGCAGTTAACCCGTATTTTGAATCAGTTTGACTTCGGTGAATGTGATTGTAAACAATTGGCTTTTGCCTTTACTTTCATTTACCTGAAGGTAAATGTGGCTTTTCCTTTTAATGAGGAAATAATACCTTGTAATATAAGAGGGGCTGATGCAAACTTCACTTTGAAGACAATCAGTACGAAGTCTCTGTTTCAGTACACTTTAATATGTGTGAACAGCACGTGTGCTTCTGTCCCAGGCCCGCAGTGATGTAGTGGTAGATATCTACGAGCGTCTGCCTGTGCCGTTCGGGCTGGTACGATTTGGAGTGGCCCCGGATCACCCAGAGGTTAAGGTTAGTTCTTCTGTATTTGAACAGAATCCCATGATAAACCACATTTAATTAAGTAGCTCAACTACTTGGAACAATTAACAGCATCACCAAAATCAGGACTTGGTGTAATGCTGTAGTCAAGTTATCTAGGCCAATTTTTATGGTACTGATACCTCCTTTTCTTCTTTTTTTCCATTTATATATATATAAACTACTCTGTAATCCTTCATTTCATTACAGATTAAATGAACTGCAATCATACAGCTGTGGGAATTTCTGGGCAACCCTAATCTAGGGGAAGAATGATTTAAAATTCAAACATGCCAATCTCCATATCCCCCTCTATTCTGACCTTCAGAACCTAAATCTATCCGTAACTCTAAGCTCATGACCTAACCTTCAGACAGCAGAAGATCCTCACTCACGATGCCTCACCATTGCCCTTTAAAGTGAGGCTGGGAGTTATTAACACCAACATGTATCCCCACTGTTGTCTTTTTTTTTGCTTCTTTTCTAGAATGTCATTAACACCTTTACACAGACAGCCCAGAATGAGCGTTGCCGTTTCCATGGCAACGTGAACGTGGGGACTAATGTCAGTGTCCAGGAGCTGAAGGAAGCCTATCACGCCGTGGTGCTAGTGAGCAGCTGTTTCACATGTTCATTCATCCATCCCACACACACAAAACGTCAACTTTTTTTTAAAGACCGACTCAACTCTTGTTTGGGCAGAGTTACGGTGCAGAAGGGAATCGCTCGATGGCAGTTTCAGGGGAAGACATGGCTGGTGTGTTCTCAGCCAGAGACTTTGTGGGATGGTACAATGGACTCCCTAGCAACAAGGAGGTAACATCCAGTATTCACCGCGTTTTTCTTTCTTTCTTCTAACAGTTATTAGGTAAGCGGACCAAGTCCATATACAGAGAAACTGGGAATATCCAGAGCAGAAAGTCCAGACTTCCTTCCTGTTTTTGTTATCCACAGCTTCATCCAGATCTAAACTGTGATACAGTGGTGATTTTGGGTCAAGGCAACGTGGCCCTGGATGTGGCCAGAGTACTGCTGTCGCCGCTGGATTTGCTAAAAGTAACTACAGTACTAATTCATATCACTTAGGCAGATTATGGTGTATATTTCTTTGTTTTCACTTGATACATGGCTTTTGTGTCAGTTAAGAAGTATTATTAGTATCTACTGACAGAGTGTAGAGCTGCTATAATAGAGTATAGTAGATCTCTCTTAAACATGTATAATAAGTATCATTAGTATCTACTGATGGAGTGAAACCCTACTACAATAGAGTATAATAGATCTCTCTTAAACATGTATAATAAGTATCATTAGTATCTACTGATGGAGTGAAACCCTACTACAATAGAGTATAATAGATCTCTCTTAAACATGTATTTCATTAACCCTGTTGAAACTTCTTCTGTATTTTTTTTTTCTTGTTCCACATCTGAACATAAATCTCATTACCAAATGGTACAGTACCATCTAATGAAGCTCATCTACCTGCCCTGCAGAAGACCGACATTACCCAGCATGCACTGCAGACCCTTGCATCCAGTTGCGTGCGCAGAGTTCTAATGGTGGGACGAAGGGGGCCACTTCAAACCGCATGCACCATTAAGGTATAACTTCTCTTCAAACCGCATGCACCATTAAGGCATAACCTCTCTCTCTTTTCATTCTTTCCCTTTGTCCCAGATAATTTTCCCTCCTTTTGTGTTTCTCTATCCTTTTTGTTCCGTCACCTTCTCCCTTTTTTCCTGTCTAGTCTCTTATACAAAAAAAAAGCCTAAATAGAATGGTTTATGCTTGCTGTATGTGTGTTTTAAAACAGCATTAAAACGGGCGAACCATCTTTTTCTATCTTAACTGGGATTACATAAGAGATTAAGTAAAGTGTTGGTAAACCATTGATTAGGTTGCATAAGACATTAGGGAAGTTTTGTGAAACCCTAACTTGGTGCTGCCATGTTTTAATTATTGCATATTCCTCCCCAGGAGGTGAGAGAGATGATTAACCTGCCTGGTACCAAAGCTGACATGCTTCCTGCTGACTTTGAAGGCATAGCTAAGACTCTGAACGGTAGGAATATTGGACACAGGATGGTTCAGAAACTTTTGATAAGGAGATGTCTTTTCTAATTAAAGCTTAAGTGACAAATGAAAATAAAATCAGAAACATTGATAAGTATGCCAAGCTTAGCTGTAATATTCAACATTGCACAGCTACAAAGGTTAATCATTGACATACTCTGTGAGTTTGGAGTTTAAAGTGACATGAAACTTCAGTGTCACTGTAATAAATACATTTTTTATTAGGTGCTTTTTTAAATAAGCAAATATTTCACATCAGTTCAAGAATTAAGTGCTTTAGATTTGGTGACTTGGGTCTTTGTTAGTTTCATATTGTATGCAGCTAAAAGACAAAGGAAGCATTTTTCGTCATGGAAAAGGAAATTGAGTATAATAAAACCTATTATTATTAGTTACTGTGATAAATACATTTTTTTCTCTAACTACTACTGGAATCCCAGAAACAGAATGAGGCGAATATTATTTAGGGTTTTTCCTTCAAGTGGAAAATTTCAGTACCACTGCATAAATTGTATAGGAGGTTAGAAAATAAACAGGTTTACATAGTTGGTTGTTGCAACATCTGGAGGTGTAAGCAGAACAGCAAGTGTAGGCGAGGTTCAGGAAACACCAAAAAGAGATAAGAAAACGCACAGGGTTTAATGAGTACAGACGGTAATGGCAAGATAACAGAGAGTCGGACCAAATAAAGATAACATGCAAGTCAAGGCACACGAAAACCAAAGTAAATGTGTTGAAGAACCGATGAGGAACAGGGAACTCGCTGAAACGACACATGAATGATTAACCGAGATGATTCATGCAAAAGTCAAGGAAAACTAAAGAAAACCAAACGGAGATGCATAACGTATTTTAACATAACCTAAACTGAACTAAACTAGCAGGGAAAGGATTAAGATTATAAGGGAACATATATTAAACATATAACATGAGACAAAACCAAAAGAGATGGTGACCGAAAGCCGAACACTGAAATAATCTAAGACATAGAATAGAAAATACTCTGCTGAAAACTACAAGAACATGTAACCATCTTGAATGTACTTGACATGAAAAGGAAAACCGACACTACAAGGAAAGACAGGAGTAGCAGATTGACAGAGAAAGGGATACAAAGAATAAACTAGAAACTCGCACAAACCAGACAAAGAAGTGTGGGGGGGGGGGGGAAGCCGGCACAATCACAGCACAGACTCAAGAACGTGAGAGCAATAGCCAGCAACTAGAACTAAAACAAACCAAGGAACAATAAGAAATGGATGAAACCAAGGAAGGGAAAAAGCAAACCTTGAACAGGAATGAAACAGTGAAGATAGAGTTTGTGAAACCAAGAGCACGAACAGTCGCGGACCGGAACGAGGGCAGCAAGGGAGAGCACAACACTAGGGGGAGGGGCAATCGTGCGGTTGTTAAGGTGAAGGTGTGTAACTTGATCTCCATGTGAACAGAGTGTGAAATTACACACAATGCTGATTTTCTACAGACAATCCAATTTCCAGACAAGGTCTGTTGAAATTGCTGGGAAAAAGCCAGTTGTAATTGGAGTAAACAATTCTAATTCTATAAGGCTGATCTAAGGTTTAGCTTTACATTAGGCCATTTTTAGAAACAGGAATAGCCTTAACCCTAAAAGGATTAGATTTCTGTAATAACCACACAATAGCTATTACAGTCAAGCAGGAATAGAAGCAGTAAGTTATACAGTATAGAAATATCCTCCCATCTAAAATACCAAAACAAGCCAACTAGTGCACATTAGCATTGCAAATAGACTGATGATGGAGAAAAAAAAAAAGTTTTATAAGCTTGTTAAACATGAGTAGCGGGACGGACCTGACAGCAAATACTGATTTATGATGGTACTGGAAATAAAAACGTCAGCCATTTATATAGCAAGTAATTTTGAATGTGAAAATGTCAGTGTTAGGAAGTTCGACCTTGTAGCTGCTCTGCTTGTCTGTGGAAGTCTGTTACTTGCATAGAAGGAGCGCTCCGA
>JAOYMR010000011.1:11768899-11785023 GCA_025802075.1 Tenebrosternarchus preto
CCCCCCCCCCCCCCCCCCCCCCCCCCCCCCCCCCCCCCCCCCCCCCCCCCCCCCCCCCCCCCCCCCCCCCGGCGGTGATCTTTGCATCATATTTTGTAAATATATATGACTGAGTGAACTTGAAAGAAGCACTTTCCTAAGTCATTTCTCTAGGCAGAGTAAGAACAAAGTAAGAATATTTAAGCCTCTGTTCCTGCAGTGCAGTGAAGTGAGAAGGTATCAACAGTGGAGGGAGGTAGAGAGATTAAAGGATCAGACTTCTGTCATTGTATATTACATACGCTCCTCTTTAGCACTCATGGTCAGTATCGTTAATGCAAGAGTGTGTTCATTAATTAAAGAAACTATAGTTTATACCAATGTTTTCTTGTAAACAGGTGCTGGTATTCACATTTTCTGCATTCAGTTTGTCACATCTGTCATCAGAGTCAAAAAGTAGAGAAGATTAAAATCAGATCGGGCCAAGATATCTAAGGTATTTTTTTTGTTTGTTTATGCAACAAACAACCACCTGACAGGAAGAACAGATCAAATACATGAAAATGTAGATCTGAGTATAAGCCGTGAAGCCTTGAAACCATGCACATACATGTACAGCAAAGATGACCATCGAGATGGTTGGAATTCTGCAGAAATGATAAACCACCACAGACCATCTACAGCCTGTCGACACACTGCTGGATCTACTGGCTTTTCAAAATCACACTGACAATTGCACTGGATCAGATTTATTTATTTTTTTCCCAACAAGGAGTTTTACAATGCGAGTTCATATTTAGTAAATGCCATAGGTTTGTTCGTGTGCTCCCCTGTAGCGATCCATGTATCTGAGAGGTTGTCCATGAGGGTATTTTTGCTGGGGTGGGTGATACACAGGTGGTCTGTCATACTCAAACACCGGCTCCTTCATATCTGTGTAGGTAAACATGTCATTACTGTGGGTTCCAATGGCCAGTCAAGACATTTTTAAAAGAACTAATATTACTCTAAACCTGTGTCAAAAATGTGTCTGAAACATCTGATGGCTGCAACAGTTTGGAGACCCCAGTATTATACCCATGTTCAGAGAAACACTATATTTTTTTCATATTCAGCTTCATATGATGGTTCCTTGGTTACAGGTTATGAAAAGATCTTGAGCAAAACTCATTTCTACAGTGAAGCGTGGAACTGGATGTTCTTTTGCTTGAAAGGAAATCTGAGGCCATTTTAAGGAAAATGTTCAAATATTGGCAGTATATCAAAATTATCTTTAAGCAGAACTTCTTGATGGAAATGATTGGACATGAGCCCTCACAAGCCAAGCTCTGCTTCTTCCAAATAGAACTGCCTGCAACGTGACCATGAGTGTTTAATCTACAACGTGACGAGTAAAACAGGTATGTCAGTTACTCGTATGAAAAAAAAATGCAATAACTGGAAGAGATAATTATCTCTTTCGCATTTCCCAAATGAAAGTCTTAATGGAAATTTTGGTCTTAATGGAAGAAAGACATTAACAAGCCTAAAATTTTGTACTGATAGTATTAACCAAGATAAAAAAAAACCACATTTTTGCTATTCTATATTCTCATAGTGCAGAAGCATGTACTCCTACCTATGTAGTCAGTCAACCACAGTTTTCAAACAATTCTCACTGACTTAAAGAGCTGAACTCATTTAAGTAAACCTCAAAATTTTCACTGTTTAATTGTTGAACATTTAATCCCACAGTTTGTAATAAATGTTTGCCTTCTCAAACCAGAACTGTTGAAAAATAATTGTATAAGGTTTGCAATAGCAGATGCTAAGATTTTAGATGGATCGAGTGTGAAACTGAACTATATTAATAATTTTCACATATTACTGAACAATGCTTCTGCCTTCTGGCAAATCTATGCCCGTCAAGCACTGTGTGTGTGTGTGTTCATGTGCAAGTTCTAGAGTAATGCTACCATGCTTGCGCAAGTTCTAGAATGATGCTACTGTGCTTGTGCAAGTTCTAGAATGAAGCTACTGTGTTTAAGTGTAACTTACTGAACAGTGTGTGGAAGATGCTACTGACAGAGCTGTCCCACTGGCTCTGAAAGAAAGCCAGTCCTGCAGGAGTAATCAGGTCTTCATGTTTCCTGTAGAATTCTAGCGTCTTAAAGCTTCGCTGTGTTAGACTGTAACTAAACATACAAACGCACACAGAACGCATAGCAAATGCTGAGGATGTTTTTAAATGCAGTTACTTCTGAGACAAGCTGTACAAGATGGATTAAAAACACATTCTAATGAGGGTAAACTTTTTCTTAACAGAGCATCTTTATAAAGAGTTTTATTTAGTGTGCTCACCAGGGAGAGGGCAACAAATCACTGCTGAAGTCAACTAGTGATTCTTGTTTAAACAGGATGAAGACATATCTGTGGAAACCAGTTCCCTTGGCGGGGAAAGGAGCAATGTAGTGATACACTTCCTGTCCTGAATGTATTGCATTTCCAGGGATATTCCCACTGTGAAAATAATTATTTACATCACTGGAAAGTACCACTCAAATCTATAATATGTACAATTCTCAAACATGCTAGTGGAAAAGCCATTAAATTATGAATACTCACACTAGCCAATGAACATACTCTTGCTCATTATCCTGTAAATGCTCATCTGAGAAAACAGTCAATGAAGTACCTATTAGAGCTCAGTAAGCTATGTCCACTTCTTACAACCAGTTCTTTTATTGCCATCTTGTGGTGTACTTCAAAACTGACAAGAACTCCCTACACCGCCCACATAATTCTTCCATAGTGTAGAGAAAAACCCTGACCAAACAGGCTGTCATTACTGTATATAATTAAAAGTTCTAGAACAGTCAGTAGGAGAACATTTCACTCCTTGATATCCATCAAACAACAGTTACAAAAATTCTGCTTTTTGTACAGTGCCAAAAACACCTTTGCTAGTTCAGCGTTGTAACTGTTTTTGATTCACATGAGGATATTTGGTACCTGGGCTTGTCAAAAGCAATGTCCAGAGTGAATTGTCTTCAGCCTCAAAATGTATGTGAGGTGCTAACGATGCCTGAAAAAATTATTATAAACAGTCATATGTTGGACAGTTCATTTAAGTGACTGAATTTTACTCCGTACCCATAAATTGAAGATTATAATAGGTGAAATAACTACTGAGATTATTTCACCTGGCTAGGCGATAAGTGGTTGCCATAATGCACCGCAGCATTCCTATCATCTCCATATGCCACCCTCAGCATGACTTTTGGCACAAAGTAGGCCATGGGGAAAAGATCCTGGTAGATTCCATAGTGTTCTGCAAGCCTCTGGATGTGATATGGCCCATTTGTTTTCTCCCATTCTGTCTTCACTCTGTCCAAGGGAATGCGATCTAGAATGCAAAAAGTGAGGGGTGGAATCTAAGATCACAATGTGCACATAGGTGAATATTTATATATAAATGTAACGTATAACAATTTATATTAAAAATGCTATTTATACTGTAGCAGGCTCAGCTGAAACAATGGAACCAAGAGACAGTGACGTACAGGTGTGCAGTCGAGCAGCCCTCTCCAGGTCAGGCTTGCTTTTGTTTTCCTTTATGACCCTCATTCTCTCTTTAACTTCCACTTTTCTGGAGGGCCGGCAGTGAGGCAGCCCAATGTCCACTGGTTTAAAATCTTAAATTACAACGAAGATGATGCAGGAGGAAATAAATATGCTAAAACGAGTCATAAATAATCTTGCTCACTAAATAATTGTAACCATTAACAACCCTTGGTTCATTCAAACAGTGTAGTGCGTCATCCTTAAGACCTGTACAACTGAAGTTCTCAACATGAAATAAACTAAACCTGTAATTGGATTGGTACCCTAAGCAGTGTATAGAACTGTCTATGTAGTTATTAAGGAATGAGTTAACGATACTGCTTAAATCTTTATGCTACATTCACGTTAAGTCAGTCTTTATTCGACAATACAGATGATGGAATTACCCGTGTCATATTTTTTCTCTGTGTTTTTCCTATAGGTCTTCCACCAAACCTCTTCATCGTTAGCTTCCTCTGCCACTTTTAAGTAACGTGTGAAGCTGCGATATTTATCCAGCGATTCTAAGTTCTTCACGTCTATGTCTTCGTTGGGCATTGGACCCAGCGGTGCAGCCCTGCGACATAATACACCGCTGTTTGCTGGAAGAAAAAGTGTCATTAAGAGGTTAACGCCAGTTACATTCTGGACAGACGAGCTAACTAGCTAGTTAATCACCTGGCATGCATATGAGCAGTCCGACATATCCGAGCTAAGACGTAATTTAAATAGACAAAATAAAAGTGAACGAATATCACAAAAAACGTTTATTTTAAAAAGCAAACGCATCACTTGCCTGCAGTTTTAAAAAGTCTTATACTGGTTTTGACCCTCAAATCTGTCCCGACACTCAACATCGGTCCCATCACCCTGCGTAACGCCATCTTGGAATATACAAGAAAAGAGTGACGTAAACATATTCGTGCAAAATTTGTGCTTAAAACGTCACAACTGTATACTGTGAAGTTCTGCTTAAGAGATTCAAATAGGTTTCGGGTAGGTTACAACACATCATATTTCAGCAAAACGTGGTAAGTAAACTATACTTTATTATGCCGGGAACATGTTAGATTTGATGTTAGGTTAAGACATGAAGTTAATGTCCTTTACAATAATGTCATTCATTGTAAACTACAAATGCAGCTAGCTAGTTTGCAATATGTTTTGATGGTAGCTAAGTTAGCTAGCTGTCAGGCCAGAATGGTCGCTCTCTTTTGTGTTTGCTAGCTGATTACAGATCTAATTAGGAATAGAAATATTGCTTTGCTCTCCACAATGTAATGTTTTGATACACAACGCTTCGGCAACCGTTACGTATTATGATATTTAACAATTTTTGGTCAACTGTAGCTAGCAATTATTATTATTATCTTAGGCTACTACGTAGTTTTTATTTTGACAGGTGAAAGTACTGTGTTATGGAGGCGCACAGTCTGAGCTGTGCCATCTGCTTGGAGCGTTTTAAATATCCGGTGACTATACCATGCGGCCACACCTTCTGCAAGGACTGCATCTCCAAACACTGGGATCAGAGAGAGAAAGGAGGGGCCCAACACGCTGAATTCAACTGCCCAGTTTGCAATGAGAAGTTCCCCGTCAGACCCTCGCTGAAACGGAACGTGTCCTTGTCGGTTCTGAGTGAAGCTGCTGCCAGCGGTGATGATGTGCAAGATGTCAGTTCTTTATGTAAAAGAGCCGAAGTCGGTGCTGAGCAGTTCTGCGCGCGCCATCAGAAGCCACTTGACATGTACTGCAGGAACGACGGCATGTGCGTTTGTTGTGCGTGCGCCGTGAATGAATGCAAGAATCATGACAAGGTCCTGGTGGAAGAGGAGAGGAATAACAGAGAAGTAATAACGCTCATCTGCGTTTGTATCCACCATTAGAGTTTAATAGTTGCACTTCTAGTTCTGTAAAGGCATTTTTCCTAACTCAAGTCATTGTTGTGAGACTTGAGATATGCCTGGTTTAGTCTTTAAATATTAATATTCAGTATTCATGTGTTCATTATTTTGTTAGGTATTTGGGCAACGAAATACAAAGTATGGAACGTTTGCTGTGTTTGTGCTGTTTGACAGGCACTTCTGAAGAAGAAAGCCTTGGAGATCAGGAAATGCAGGGAGAATACAGAACGGAACATTCTGGAGCTCACAGAGAACATTGCTAAAGCAAAGGCAAGAGAACTTGTCCAGTGGGACATTATGAAGAAAAAATGCTCACCCCATTTTATTGCATAGCATTATAAACTAGAACCACCATTAACCCCTTGAAATCCTGTTTTGCTATGAATCCAAGTGATGATTCCAGGATGTTGGCCTGTGTAGTGATGCCTTTCTGGTGCTGCTGTCTCAGGTGTCTCTGCAGCAGACGTCACAGTGGGTGAGCGCAAAGTTCTCACATCTGTTGAAGGTGCTGGAGGAGAAGCAGGAGGTGACTGAGAGCTTTGTGGAGCTCCAGCAGAATGGCATTCTGTCTCAGGCTGAGGCACGCCTCTGTGACCTACAGGAGAAAGCACAGCAGCTCTCTGAGCTGGAAGAGCAGATTGGCAGCCTCTGCACTCTCCCCCACCAACAGCTTATCAAGGTCTCGGTTCCAGTGCTCCTTAAGCCAGATATGAACTTTCATGGATGATGCAGTTTTTGAGTCAGATTTGAGTAAAGGTTAATGGTTCTCTGCTCTTACTGACTAAAGATCTTGTCTTGGAATCGGGGTAGATTTGAAAACATTTTAGGTGTTGCCATATTTGTAATGCTATGTGTATGTGTCTGTGTATGGGAATAGGATTCCATGCTGGTAGAGGTCCCTCAGATGGGTGAGGTTCCTGTAGATGTTAATGTGAATGTTTTGGAGAAACTGGCTCCAGTCACAGACGTGATGTCTCGCATCTCTAAGCTGATGTGTGAGGACCTGGATAAAGCAGTTTATGCAGCTGTGGGCCACAGCAAAGAAGGTCAGTTTGTAAACTAAACTCGGATGTTTTAGATTTGTGTTCTTTTGGGGTTTAAGCGTTTATATTTATCCTTGTCTTCTAGTTTCACCTCAGGACAAAAGACCAGTGCTTGCAGTGGTACCCAGTCCTGCCACTCCATCTTATACTGCGGGAAAGGAAGGCCTCAGTGCATGTAAATAATCGTTTGTCATATTACATGGCTTTTTTTTCTATTATAGGTGTCTGTTAGTTATCAAAGTTGTGTGCTATTGCACTATAAAGAAACAGGCATAATACCTAGGTTAATTTAGCCTTTTAAAGTATCAAAGCAGTCTATCATTGGTGCGTCTTATTAATAATTGTTAAAAGATTTCTGAGCAGACAAAGTATTTTTGTAAGGTACTCTGTATAAGATCATCTGTCAAATGCTGCAATTGTAATGTGTTTACATTTTAAATGAAAACAACACTAAACAAAGCAGAGAAGAGATGTAAAGATATTTAAACAAGCTTGTATTTAATTCATTTTGACAGATACAAAATGAAATTTTACAATCTTGATTTTATCCCTGTAACAATGATGCATGTTTTTTAATTGGTGTGGTTTTATTTTGTTGCTGTAGACCGTTGCTCTTTGACCTTTGACCCTCGCACAGCCAACGCTCACCTCCTGCTCTCTCAGAGTAACCGTCGTGCAGAGCACCTTACCTCGGGACCCCGCCCTGTCCCAGCTCACGAGGCCCGCTTCGACCACACCTGGCAAGTGCTCTGCTTCGAGAAGTTCACCCACGGCCGGCACTACTGGGAGCTGGAGGTGTCCAAGCCGTGGGCGTACGTCGGGGTGACGTACCAGGCCATCCCACGCAAGGAGAAGGGCCGGACGTGCATGCTGGGGATGAACGAGCTGTCGTGGAGCCTGCAGCTGGACGAGCGGCAGCTGAGCGCTTGGCACGCTGGGAACAGAGAGCCCGTGCTGGGGCAGGTGGGGCAGGTGCAGGGTCAGGCCCAGCCGCTGCGTGTCGGTATGCTGCTGGACTATGAGGCCGGCACGCTGACCTACTACAGCGAGGGCCAGGTGAGGCTCCACGCTTTTCACTGCGTGTTCACTCATGAACTGTTCCCAGCCTGCTGGATCGGAGAGGGCGTCAGTGTCACTCTTTGCCCACCATGAACAGCGACACCTTTTCCGGCAAGGCTGCTGTACCACAGGCCTGAAAGGTTGAACCACAGTCCTCAAAGGCTGTTGAACCACAGTCCCCTAAACCACAGTGCTCAAAGGCCCACCAAAAAATGCAAAGCTTTTTCCAGCAAGGCTGTTGAACCAGAATCCTTAAACAGTCCTCAAAGGCTCACCAAAAACCTCAACAACTTTTCTGACAATGCTATTGAACCACAGTACACTACAGCTGAAAATACATTGAGATAGTTTGATACATTGAGATAGTTTGATAATGGCCTGATGGTGTAAAGGCAGTTTCATATTCTCCTTTCTCAGCCAAAAATTATATGGTCATAGATTATGAAGCACTAGCTACAAAAAGGATATACATATTCTGGTGCAGGGAAAAATATGAAAATCTGTAGGGAAAAAACTCTAAAAGCTGTGGTTGAGAACTCTAGACACCAATGTGTGCACTGTTGTGATGTGTCGGACCAGAACTAAACAATTCCATATTGACCATCTCACTATCCAGCCACTTTAATCCTGAAGTCTGTGAAGCCCACAGACCCTTTCACTAGAGACAAGAACACTGAGACACTGTGTTTACACGGAAAGCCTAACAAGTCTCACATGTTTAAATATTCTGTCTTTTGAGTTTCCATGACACTCCATGATATAGTTTACTGATATTTTATGATGACATTTTAGAAGCTGGGAAATTTAAGCTGTCAGATCAAGTTCTGAGACACTGCTACCACTGGATACAGTAACAGTGGTTGAGAGCAATTGTAATGCATTTTATTTGTCTTATCATTGGAATTGAGTTTGAAATCAAGACACTGTTACCCTACTGGAAAAAAATAGTGCTCAAAGTTTCCAGATCTGAAAGCACTTTTGAATTTTGTAGAAAGACAATTATACTTGTATGCATTTCAGGCTGTTAGATTAACTGTGGTAGTAATTTTGTGTAGAGCTGATTTGTATGTGAACCTACTGTCCTGCAGCTTGGAGTGGTTGTATAGCTAGATGTTTGAAGAGGTAAGACTGTGCTCCTCAGAACTAGGTCTGTAGGCACCTTTTGAAACAATTTATAAGAGTACTGAACTGAATGAGGTGTTTGAGATCAGGGAAAATCCCAAGGGCTGGTTTTCCAGACATGGATTAAGCCTGGTCTTGGACTAAATTGCAGTGCCAATGCTGAATCAACACTGGAAAATCATATTTTCACTAGGGGTTAGGCTTAGACCTAACTGGCCCCAAATGTATTTGGGTGTGTAGAATGGACTTTAGCAATGAAACTATGTTATTTGTTTTTAAGCAAACACAACTGTTACAATATGGATCCATTTTATTATGAGTTTTGCTCAAGACTATCATACACCATCTTTTCTCTGTGTGGTGCTGAAATGTATCCCCCCCCAACCTTAAATAGTTCCATATACATCAGCATTTGTATTGTCAAGATGTACTGTTTGAACCCCTTGCAAATTCTCTTTACATTTAATGTCCTGCTTTGAGTCAGAAAGAGCACCATATTTGAAGCACAGTATGTGCCATATTTAATTAAATTATTCCAGGACTGTGAACAATCCTGACAGTTTATGAGTAATGGCACAGATGCTTACCCTCTGGAATCTGCTAGACAGAGAAGCAAAAAATGCTGTTATTCAAAAAATGCCATGTTCTCTTAGAAGAAAGGTTACAATTCTGCTACTTAAAGCAGAGAAAACAAAATTAACAGACTGCTTTCCATGAGGTAGTCTATCATTGGGAGAGAAGGAAATAACTCAGAATGGAGGATGCTCGGTTAAGTGTAATGGAATCAGTTCATTAAGGGCATGGTGAATACTGAATGTGCAAAACTATATTTTGAAATGTCTGTTTTAAAAAAAAAAAAAATCCTTCAAATAAATCAGAACTTTCAACTGGTACATCTTTAATAAAATACAGTACATTGTATATTAGACATTACAGCTGAGACCATGCTTATGAAATGGTTATTCTTCACTCTAATTTATATAAATTAATTAAGTAATTAATATGCTTAACAATAAATAGTATTTGCAGCCAGACGGGTGGTGCTTTGGGGGGTTGTACTGGCATGACGAGAGTTAAAGTGCTGTGTTAGTTTGTGCCATGCTCCAGAGCTACAGAGAGACGCCTCCGAAGAGAACAGTAGCCGATAACTGTGCAGCAGGACTGCACAGATCACGAGGGAGGCTGATCCTGCAGGTGATGTGCACAGTACATGGTGCTTTGGTAAAGGTGCCTTCGAGTTACAAAACGTTCCAGAAACAGGAATAGCGAAGATGACTCTCGGTATGACAACGGAAGGGGCGAATACCTGAACGAATACACAATAATAGTGTTATACTGCCTATGTAAGCTCACTCTCTCTGAAAATCGTGGTCTCTCATGTTAAACACACCACTACTCCTGCTCAAACTGGTCCATTTCCATTAAATAAAATTACAATAGCAATTTACATACACAAGTTAGTTGCTTCTATACAACAATTTGTATATAGCGATTTCTATATACAGTTACCTCTTTACAAGTACAGAAAAATAACAAATCCCAAACTGTTCTTTTGCTAACAATCCTAGCTAATATCTCCGCCTCTCTCTTATTCACAGACAGTGGAATCAAAAACGGTTGTGTTTTCCTTCCCTTACCCCAGATTCTGCTACGGTACAGATGGGGATAGCATTTTACTGCTACTTGCTGGAGACTTTTGCTAGTGCATGCAGTCTTACAGGAGAACACAGTTAGTTGGGCGAATGAAATGCTGCTGTTTAGAACACAGGTGAGTGAGAGAAGGTCTCAGGGGAGCTGGAAGTGCCATCATAAGACCTGCTGCAGGCATTACTGCTGCTTCTTGTCTTCTGGTGGCGAGTAAGGTGGGGGCTTGTCCTGTGATGAAGATACACGAACTGATTATTATCCGTTTAAAGATCATCCAAAACTTTACATAAAGCAACTTTTAGCAAAGTGTGGTGTTGGGAAATTCATATCTATGCCCTGTAGCACAGGCACAGAGGCAACAGAGCAGGAAGCAATAGATATGCAGATCTGCTAAGGGGTGGGGGGGGTCTGGTATAAAATGAGTATAAAATGTTATTTTGGCAGATGTGGGTTAGATAACTTAGACTCACTTCTGGAAGGTAAACGCGATGTGGAGGGAAAGCAGAGGTGCTTCCACTGGCAGCTGCTTCTGCAGCCTTTGCCTCCGCTGAGAGAAAGACGGACACGATCATGTAAACTAATGATCATTCGAGTTGTGATTATATTATGGTAATTGTGGTGCCTGGCCGTGGTCCCGACCTGCAGGTGTCCGGGGTAAGTCTGGGTCAAGAGGGGCCTGAGCCATTGAGGCAGAATAAGGTGGAGGGGGCATGTAAGCTGCAGCACCAGGTGGAGTAGGGTAGAATGCACCTGGAGAAGAGACCAAAAAAAAAAAAAAAAAGACACTTGTGTAAAAACCCACGTGCAGCACTAAGGTCAGAAAATGAGTCAATTAAAATCTCATAGTTTCAACTTTGCACTGAAAAACAACCGTGAAAGAGCAGTTTGATTACATCAGGCTGATTAGCTACAGATAACTAACAGAGACCTCTTTCCCAGAAGTGCAGCACAGTAGTCAGTGAACATGCTTTCATGCAGAAACCACATACGCCAACATGCCAAATGTGGACAGGAACTAGTATCGATTCCCTCTAGTCCAGCAAACTACAGTAACTTGACGTGGCATTGATTCCACAAGTGGCCGGAAGACGTCTGGAGGGATATTGAGCCCATGCCATCCGGATAGCCATACACAGCTCAGTGGTATTTGTACATACAGGATCTCGGTGCAAAAGGACCTCTCCACTACATCACCTAAATGCTCGACTGAATATGTGTTGGGTGAATGTACAGGCTACACCATTCGTCAGAACTCGCCAGAATGCTCCTCAAACTAATTCTGGACAACCTGGGCCTGACGGCAGGGTGCATTTTCCTGCTGGAATATCCCATCATATCTATTATGAAGTCCACGAAAGACTGCAAATAGTCACCAAGCAGTGAAACATAGGGGTCACCGGTCAGTGATGTGTTTAGGCGTACCAGTGAACATAACTCATGCCATGAGAACATACCCTACACCAGTATGGAACCACCACCAGAGTGCACAATGCCTTGTTGACAACTGGGGTCCATGGCTTCATGGAGTCTGTGCCAATCATGAACACCATCATCAGCCTGAAACGGTTGGGAATGTGACTAATCAGACTATAGCACATGTTACCGGTCCTCTAGCGTCCAGTTAAACCATGAACCTCAGGTGAGGCGCTCTGTCCAATGTCATGGTGTTGGGCACTCTGGTAGGTCATCCTCATAGAAGCTAAAGAACACTGCCCTGACCCGCAGGATTTGTATGTGGAACCTCCTGCATTGAATGCAAATGTGATTTTGTGCTAAACTCACTCGACTGTTAAGCTAGACAATTCTAACCATACACCTCTGGTCACAATCATTAAGCACCCCTGGGCAGTAATGGACTCTAGGATGAATTCCCAGTACACATGTGACACTGTGGATTAATGAATGTTAAATGCCACCCTAACTTCAGAAAAGGTATGTACCCACTGTCACGCCTCTTTATAACTCTGATAATTCATGTCACCTTGCCATGAGTTGGCAGCTTCACTCACAAGATAACACAACACAACTTATAGAGGACATTCCCAAGCTGTTCCCTGAGATAACACCACTTCATCTGTTACATACTGCCATCCCATGACTTGAAGCACATGGATGTGCGGCTCTTCACAAGCTCTGTGTACACACCTCAGCCCCTCCACCCTCCTTTGGGTTAAGCACAGGTATTAAAAACAGCTCATTATTTTAATTACATTAATGCATCCAGCTTTTCTCTGCCCGTTATCCTGTGATCTAGGAGTATACATAAACCAGCACAGCAACTCAATCAACAGTTGAAAAAACAACACACTAATTTTGTGGCTATTATTTAACTGCAAATCATCCCTAGTGCATCACCTGGAGCTGGGGGTCCAGGATAGGAGTAGCCAGGAGGAGGGGGCCCAGTGGTGTAGATGCCATTAGCTGGAGGTGGGGGAGCGTACGAATACGCTCCATTAGCCATGTAAGGACATCCAAAATCACCAGTCACAGGCTGGCCTCTGGAGGCTGGAAGCAAAAACCAAGTCTGAGTCAAACTTTTTTTTTTTTTTTCCCCTGAATGCACCTGACCGAGTCAGCGTAACTAAATGAAACGAAGAGTTTGAATAACCGTAATGATACATTTGTTGTCTGTAGTCTTTGCTGGTAGACGTTACAGGACACCTCCACCCACCCAGCCACAGCGATCAAAACCCAGAAAGCCGATGGAGACAGGGAGACTGGTTCGTTTACCCTGGGCTGCCACCTGTAGCATGTATTGTCCGAATTCAATGGCTCCACCAGCGACAAAGATCATCTTGAAGGATGCACACCCTTCCCAACCACCTTAAAAAACAAAGTGACAAACCCGTGAGATGTTACTGATATGATTTACAAATCACTTCAGGCAACAATCAAGATGTCTACACACTGCCAGGTAGTTTCCATGTCACGCGTTTCACCTTATTCGGTCTGACACACTTAGGTTAAAACATCTATCCATTTTTGTCTAATATTTTGGTTGTTCATAGCTTATGATTTAGTGTGTTCTTGGATCATTAAAACAAGGATTTTCATGAGTCCTAGGGAACATAATCTTCTTAGTGAGGGTTTCTGTTATAAAGTGCACCAAAAAGCATCATACATGTGTCACAAGGAAACAGTGTGAAGTTCTTACCTCCTGGCTCAGCATTCACAGAACCTTTTATGTAGTTTGCTCCAAGGACAGGCTGTTTGACCTCACAACCCTTCATCAAGTAGAATGGCATCATAAAGGACTGCAATGCATCCTTCCCCTTTGTCACAAAGATAACCTGACCAAAAAAAAAAAAAGCCTCAAGTCCTCATCAGTGACTCGTATTTAGAGTACGGATTAAAGCTAATGAACATTAATAAACTAACCAGCGTACCGGCAACACCTACACCTATATCCTGATAAGAACCCTTACCATCATTTAAAACACTGCGACACATACTCTGGACCATGAAGGACTTTAAACATGACAATTCTCCTTGTAGGATGTTTGGGAATTTTCTGGCCAAGAAATGATCACTGACAGCATCATTTCATCTTACAGAGCCACTGTAAGAATTCCTTTGGCCGTGCCATCCTGTTCAGTTCTCCAGGAAAATATAATGCGCTACCAAAATAAAACCTTATAAATACATAAGCAGTTTACTAAAAAAAGGTTTGACATTTTATACAAAGCAGACTAATATATCAGAAGTATCCTATCCAAGCAGACCTCTATTTTGTGACATCTGCATAATTCACTTGATCTGTCCCCTTTCTTGTGATCTTGTTATACTCACCCTGTATGGTGTGAGATAGACGCTCCCTTTCTTAGTTTTCCTAAACGGCTCTGGTAAGTGGTCTGCATCACTGAATGCCAGCTCCACATTCTCATAGGACATCAACACACTAGGGGTAAAATCAGTTTTTTCAGGGTCCAATCAACATCACATATTCCTACTTTTCAAACCTTGCTTTGAAACTAAATGAACACAAAAACGTTTAGAGCATCAAGAATAAAACAACATAATGCATATTGTGTCTGCCACTGGCCACGGGGAGAGAGAGAGAGAGAGAGAGAGAGAGAGAGAGAGAGAGAGAGAGAGAGAGAGAGAGAGAGAGAGAGAGAGAGAGAGAAGGCACGACTAAAACTCCCAGGATGCCTTGCGCCAAAAGTTGGAGTGTCTCCAAGAGGATACAACCCACTGATCAGAATTCTAATATTAAGCAAAATAACAACGAATATTACGAAGTGAATGATGTTTAAGAGCTTTATTACTTTTAGTAAAGGCATTATCAGAGGCTTATCGATTCAGTGACCAAGTGCACAATCACTAGGGATCATAACTGCAAATACAATTAGATTTCTCTTTGGACGTGAACTCTAATAACGAACAATGGACTTTCCGATCCGTTGATTCTGATTGGGCCCGATTACAACATCGCCTGTACTGATTACGAAGTTCTGTAGTTAACGGTTAAATTTCCAGCGATGTCAGCTAGAGTAAGATTACACAAAATACCTATATAACGTCAGTCATGCGTTAACCTAACACTAGGTTATATAATGCTCTCTCTCACTCTCATATTTTATTTTTTTTATATATTATATATATACACACATACATACACACACACACATACACATATATATATATATATATATATATATATATATAAACATATTAGCACGACATGGGTGACCATTTACACAGAACGAAAAGTCTATCGACTAGACTATAACAATGTATTCCGATAAGCAAAGTTTTCAGTTAAGTAAACAATCGTTGAAGTGTAAGCTACCTCGCTAGCTGCGTTGACTTGCTAGCTACGTAGCTTAGATAACATTAAGTTAGGCTATATGTGGCAGACAGTGATCATTTTACCTCTCACTGTTGTTGATGATGACTCCTCCGGATTCTGAATGATTATGGTTGAGGGCCATTTTGTTTCCACCTGTTTCCTTAGCATTCACAAGCTGAGACCCCGCACTTTATAACAATTTGCGGAGAGCAAGAAATGGTTATTTATCCCGACTGCACCTGCATTTCCGGTATGTGCAACGCCCTGTCATGACGTAATAGATGGTTGGAAGCAGAGTTCTGTATGGCGGTGGACGTTTCCCGAAATCTCTCATTAATCTTTTGGTTTAAAGGGGTTTTAGCAAGACATTCTCTGCTTGAGGCTGTCTGGGTTATTATCAACCTTAATAGTACATTATTTATATTGATTAGTGGTCTCAAGTCAGTGACGATTCTAACAGCGTGCCGTTTAGAAATGTAGGTTTTTTTTTTCAGAATTAACAAAATTATTTATACCCAATTAAGCATGTATAGGAATATAATAATTTCATAGGCATATAAAGCATATAAAGCAATTCTTGATCTCCTGTTAGCTGCACTTTACAATAATAGTCACTTTACAGTAACAGTCACTTTACAATAATAGTCACTTTCATAAATGTTGTTTGCTACGTTTTGGTGGTAAAAATGACCTACCGCCCCTTTAAATGGTTATTTTCCCTCTCTGACGTCTAAACAGAAGGAGCCAGAGAATGGCTCCTTTTGTTGCACAGGCTTTCTTGGAATGTTCATTGTTCTGCTGGCTGTACATTTAGACAAGGAAGCATAATAATAATAATAATAATAATAATAATAATAATAATAATAATATGTATAATTGCTTATGATGATGATGATACACTGTATTGGCAAAAGTATTCGCTCACCTTCCTTGACTCACATATGAGCTTAAGTGACATCCCATTCCTAATCCATAGGTTTCAGTATGACGTTGGTC
>JAOYMR010000011.1:11787807-11813762 GCA_025802075.1 Tenebrosternarchus preto
AGGTCAGGACTCTGTGCAGGCCAGTCAAGTTCATCCACACCAGACTCTGCCATCCATGTCTTTATGGACCTTGCTTTATGCACAGTCATTTGGATGAGTGAGCGAATACTTTGGCAAAATAGTGTATGTCAAAAGTTATTTCATGATAGCAATGATTTTCTAAAGTCTCCCCACTGTTTTTCAGTGCACTGATTATTAGGTATGTTTATGTACAAGTTATGTAATATGCTGGTCATAAATGCTGCCTGACTGTAGCAAAACATTTTTTTTCTTAAGTATGTCCCTAAAGCTTGGGAATTTTCTTGCTAGTGTCTTGAGGTCTCTTAATAATTTAACTACATCTGTCTAGGAGAGTGATAATGAATCTGTTTAGAATAGCATTTTATTAACCTGTAATAATGATTTTGGTGACTTCTACTCCTTATTTTCTGAATCTGTAATTTATTTGTTGCTTTATATTTTATTTTTTTCTTAAATTATTTATTCTAACTAAATTTATTTCTGGTGTATCTTTCAATGAAACACAATGAAATCCTGTTGATATAAATCATCTTATTGTTCTTGTATAAAGCACCAAAGAATAAGATAGTATATACATTTAAAGCCTTATAAAGTAAAAAAATATATAAGTATTAAAATGATCTAAAATCTCTAATCACTACTTCAATGCAGAAAAACATTTATGTGCAGGCCTACTTATATGGGATTGCTTACTTCTGACAAATAAAACATATTGTTAGTCCAGTAGTGCAAATGAAACAAATAAATAATGGAGTAAACAAAGAAAAGAAGAAGAATATATACACACACATTCTGATATCACATTGTAAGATGGGATGGCTTTTATCGTATAATCATGGTACCGTGTGGGCGCCCACATGGGTACTTTTATTTTTAGTAATACGTCCTCACTCAAGAATGGTCTCTTCCATTTCCAAGTCGTAAAATAGAAAAGGAAGCCATTTTGGCTCTATTTACGTGGTTACGTCTCCTTAGAAGCGTTTGTATTGTAAGATCCGTAATGGTATTTAACGGTAGTCAGTTTCGCTGAAATAATAGCTATATGACTCCAATTGAGCCTCACTTCCCCCTTTCCCAACGTGCTGCAGCTATACGAAAGGCAGCATGGCTTCATCAGCAAAAAGGCGTGCGATTGAAACAGGTGATAATCCTAAAGACAGTGACGACAGTTTGGATGAAGGACTAGACGATTCCGGAGACGATGACAACGAAGACTCAGAAGAAGAAATAAACGAGGTAAATCTCTTGTCTTTGCTTGTGTGTTCTTGGGCCCAATAAAGACAAGCTAGCTAGCTAGCTATAACCGCTAGCAATTTATACAATACTAGTCCAAATATATTTCCAACTCAAGTTTGTTACATTTTGTTACGTTGATTTTGTGTTCAGGAGGTTGTCGTGGATTTCGAAGCCCACGCAATATCTGACAACGAATTCAGTGGAATTAAGAAACTACTACAACAGGTAGTAATGGCATAGTTTGGTTTAAGAAATGGATACATGTAGCTAGATGGCTAACCGTTTGACTGGTCTTATATGCATGGTTTGGTATTAGCTACTGCATTTATGTCTTCTGACAGCTTTTCCTGAAGGCTCACGTGAACACCTCTGAGCTCACTGACATCATTATCCAGCAGAATCACATAGGCAGCGTCATCAAGGTGAGAATCCATATAAAATGTTTTTAAAGTGTAATGTTTTGGATGTCTTGAGTTATGTAATGATACAATTGTTTCCTTATTAAACACCCTGGTCATGCTACACACACACACACGCAAGCAGATGCTAAGTATGTCTGTTTACAGCAAGCTGAATTACCGGACGACAGCGATGAAGAGGATCCTGACGAAGTGTTTGGGGTCATCAGCATTTTAAATCTAACGGAGAGAAAGGTAATATTACAGTCCCGATGTTCTTTGGATTTGTGCCACATTGTAGAAATGGCTTACCTTAAGGCGCACAGACCAGATGTATTGCAGGCTTGCCAAGCTATATGAAACGTGTACCAAATAATTGTGCCACTTTTGATTGCTGTATAAACGTTGGGAACACTCACAAGCAAATAACAATACCATGGAAATACCACAATACCATTTTGTATAATGCACAAAAACAGTATTTCCATCAAAATAAACATATAGAAAACATGCATATATAAAAATACTAATGGACGAAATGCTAAATGCCTTAAATGGGATAAATCAACAGAACACTGGAACTTTATACTATGAAAAGTTTATAACGGCGTTATTATATTCTTATGATAAAATATGTTCACCAGACTCTGTCTTGTGCGTGTGTGGGGAACAGGGTGTGGAGTGCGTGGAGCAGATCAAGGAGCTGGTGTTGGAGCAGTGTGAAAAGCTCTGCTCGGCAGGAGTGCAGGAGCAATTTGAAAATGTTCTGCACGATACATCTCAGTCTGTTGGGTTGCTCCTCAGCGAACGTTTCATCAACGTTCCTCCACAGATCGCCCTGCCTCTCTACAGACAACTTCTGTGAGTACTCTCCTAATAGCTTCTTTCCCACTGCCGCACTGAACCAGTACATACAGTAACTGTTCCAGCCATATTTCCATGCAAATATCGCTCAGCACAGAACAGTTACAAAGGACAGTTTTCCATTAGCTAAGCATGTTGAGAGCTGTCTGGCTACAGTTCAGATTTGCTGAATGGTAGGCCTCTTGTTGGTTAATCTGTTGTCGCATTTGAATGTCCCGTGTTCTTATGCACACATACAAATAAATGTTAAAAGCCATCCAAACAAACCCAAATTATTAATCTTGGCAGATACATGCATTCGAGTTTAGTGACGTCCTCATGAAGGACCTGACAGTGCTGCACACACATTTGAAGAACCCTACTTGTGGGAAAAGAAACCATAACCTCAGGAGTCCAGAACGGTGCAGAAAACATGGCATGGCCTTGGTAACTGTTTGGCTGCTGGTCCTGTTTTTACCACAAGGGGGCAGCTGTTGAATACATCTAGAAATTTGCCCCCAAAACACCTTGAACTAAGTATTATAAAATTACAGTATTTTGCTATTTTTAACTGACATTTAAATAGACTTTAGCTATATATATATTTAGTAATTATTCTTTGTTATACTGTTCTTACTAAAGCCTTAGTATTTTGTAAATGATTTTTTTTCACCAAATAGATCATTAGTCTTTTATTTTTTTTTAAGCATTAGCATTTTCAGAGCTGTAATCCTCTAGCACCCTGCTGAGAGCTGTGAAAGCGTATTGTCCCTTGTTTTTATTGTGCTATTATGACCGTCAGTTTGTGGTCTTAACTCCAGCATGTGGCACAGCAGTGGTTTTCAGCACAGTATTCAGACTTGCATAACAGTGCTGAGAATGTGGGTCACCTGACGCAGGGCAAATCTCCTGATTTCCATGCGCTTCCATGGCAAACGCATGGAAAATGGCATGAACAGATACACAGGATGAATCTGCAATGAGCAATTTAACATCGATGCTGTAGCTCCATTTGTCAAAAGGATTGTAGCATAAAGATTATCTCGTACAGGGAAACTCGTGCTCCCAGTCTGCGATAATCATTATAGAAAAGTTTAGCAATCTGTATGCTTTAAGATAATCTCAAACTGAAATCAAAAAACAACTTTGTATAGTTAAATAAAGCATTACCTTAAACTCGGCCCACAGTTAGAGGTTTAACACCAGTGTTGCAGTCACACATTGGTCTTTAGTATGTGAGAGATTTTAATGCATGGTGACCTTTTGGACAGAGAGGAGATGGCAGAGGCCCAGAGGACCAATAAACCAAGTGGGAAGTGTCATTACTGTCTGCTCATCTGCAAAACATGTCAGGAAGCCAAGAAGCCTGGCCGAGGACCTCCCAAAGAGGAGCTTGTGTTTGTCAATGCAGAGGAGGAGTTCTTTTATGAGGTACATTCAGTGCAGTCTTCCCTGTCAGCATCTGTTTGCTAGCTTTAAAAGTTCAAGCATGATCATGTCACAAGACTATCCTCTACTGCATTGGTCTAACGGCCTTTTATCTTCTCATCCAATCACAGCAAGCCGTGGCGAAGTTTAACTACTCCGTCCAGGAGGAGGCCGATTCATTACTCACAGGAAGGTGGTCATTCGATGACGTACCGATGAAACCCTTCCGTACCGTGTGTCTCATTCCCATGGACAGAATTCCAGTCATCATGGATAAGCTGAAGGAATACCTCACCCTCTGAACACACACCTAGTCTTCCAAGCCTTTATTCTTCCAAGACTGGAGGAACCGATATTTGATTCTCTATAAAATCTGAAAATCTGCAAGCAGGGATCTCAATTTTACATATGTCTTTTACGTGGTTTGGAGTTTTTTACCATACGTAAGACCTTCAGGATTGTCACTTGAGCAACCAGGCTGATGGAACACAGGCCAGGGCAAATCCGGAAGCCAATTCCCTTTGCAGTAACTTTAAATGGTTTTGCTGTAATCCACATACCAGAAGTGTGTACATCATTTATCTTCCCAAAAGAACTTTGCATGTTGTGTATATAATCAACAGAAATAGACTGTAAAATAAAGTGCCTTTCTCGTTAAGACTTTTCATTAACGAGCAATCAAAATGTTTAACACTGCATATTCATATCAAGGAACATGCTTCAGGTTTGAAGCTGAATGGTGAGCAGAATATTATGATCAGTACAAATATAGTCCAAGCGTTAGGGTAGCTCTGACCTAAGGGAGATTAAAAACAAAGCTCCTACATTTTACACAAGATTTGTTTTACTTGTAGAAATGGCATGAAGACCTGTACACATTAATTGTTGCTCATGAAACAGTCTTGCTGCTGCGTGCCACGTGGACCTGATTATCGCCTTAAGAGCCGTCAGCCTTGAACGGGCGGCTGAAGGCTTGGGGTCACGCCACACTAGGTCTTTCCCATCATTACTGAAGTGAACATCTGTCGTGAGACTGCGACCCTTCTGCCTCTGTCGGGGGTTCTGTGGTGACAGGTTGAGGCTTCTGTTTCCTGTTTGTGCTTGCAGGCCTCTCGTGGTCCAGAACATGTTGCAGTAGCTCTTTACTCTCACTGTGGGGAAGGTTGTAGAAAAAATAATGTGGCACCATTTGAATGAACCTGTGGAAAAAAAAGAAAAGAAAAAAAAAAACAACAAAAGGAATTGGATCAATTGTTTCACAGAACACCAGTATTATGCAAGGATGGTTGCCATGGTCATATTTGTAAATGTCAGCCTGCATTTACAAACCAAATCGTTATGAATGTAATCTGCAAAGCTACTTTATGTAATACTTTATGTAAGTCACTGATGATTCACCTAAACAAAAGGCACACCTGATTCATGTTTAGTGGAAGCTCACTGTTATTCAATATCGTTGTGTGTCCCAAACTTAGACATACACAAAAACGGAACACTACAAAAAGTCGTATTTGTAATCTGCCGGTCCTGGAGGGCCAAAGCACAGCCTTAAACCTCCTGAAACAGGTGGGACACTGAGGTGGGCAGTGCTGCAGGACCTTCAGGTCTCGAGGGGATGGGTGTGGAAGACGGAGGGCGTACATCTCTGGAGATACGGGCGTGACCGTGCGGACGCAGTTGCCCTCGCAGAGGGTGTACTCGTGGAACAGCAGCCACTCGGGAGGCTCGAGCTGGTGCGCCTTCGCTCCGTACGCAGAAAGTGGGTGGAGCTGGGCTATGTGCTTGGTGCTTAGCATGAAGTAGCTCCCCGAGCCATCCACATCTCGAGCGACCTGACCAACACAGCACAATCCAGCAGCAGTACTACGGCAGTTAATATTGGAGGACATGTAGTTGGGAGCAGAACTGGTCACATGTAACCAGTTACCATGCCGACCGCTCCCTGCTTCACTTTACTGGCACCGGTATGTTAGCATTTCTAGGGGATGTCCTATGATGTCACAGAGGTGAACAGTATAATTAATTATTAATGATTTATTGGGATAAGACCTTATAAGTCCAAAGAACACCACAACTGTTCAATATCCTGGCAGGCTGAACATAAAGTTACGTTTAAATATGTTAAACATCCCCATCCATCTGACCTGCATGAAGAAGCCAGCTAGCAGCGCTCTCTTGATGCCGAGTGCGTTGGCCTTGGTGCCAAAGGCGGGATCGGACATGGGCAGTTCCAGGCGTTTCAGGATGTCCGACATCTCGGCCCTTATGGCCTCTGCTGTCTGCAGTGCTGCGCAGCAGAGGAAGTGGTCCTCACACCACTTCTCCTGCGTGGAGTCTGGGTTCAGAGAACAGCAAACATCTCACAGACTCCAGCTCCCTTTGGGGCTTTTTTGGTAAATATTGCTAGAGATTAGGTATCAAGTAGATCACAAACCTTAATGACAGATCTGAATATGTGCAGACCCCTACTCACATGGCTCTTTCTGGCTGCGTTTGAAAGCATTGTAGATGTTAATCAGAGTGAAGTGGTCTCCCTCTGGGTGATACCACCTCATGTGACACTGCATAGCTTTTGTTACCATGCCAATAGGGGGCTCTACAAAGCAGCTTGGAGCTGATGCACACAGAAGAACTGAATTAGGTGATGTCACAACCCAAACATAGGTTGTGTACAAGAGAAAGGTCATACTAAAAAAAAAAACCACACATATCAAGTTTTTTTTTTTTAACCAGTTCTCTTATTTCACTTTGTATTAAAAGAAATGCACCATTTTGGACTACTGTCCAACAATATATGAAAGAATGTGAAATGTAGCTACATTAGTTACTTAATCAAATTTAAATCGGTCTCTCAGGCAGGCGTTTGTACCTGCTAGCATCGCTGCAATAGTTAACACCTCACTGACGCAATCAAACTGGCAGGAGGCCAGAAGAGCCTTAGCCATCTGTGGGTCCAAGGGAAATTCAGACATTATAATCCCAATCTCTGACAGGTTCCCATCATCATCCAGTGCAGCAAGGTAATCCAGCTCCTCCAATGCCTGCATGAAGCCCTCAGGTTCTGAAGGGGAAAGAGTAACATGTCAGTTTTAGTGCTCATTAGTGCTCATTTCACAAACGCGTGAAGAAAGAACCTGCCTGTACAGGACTGATTAATACCCAGATGCTCAAAGCATGGGTTCAAAGCATTTTATCTGGCTGAATATCATATGAAAGGCCCATAATTGCACTTTTAAGTGTAAAAAGAAAATACAATTTTATTACCATATCTAGACCAGTTTTATGAAACTTATGAAGCATCAATATCAGACATATTGAAAGCGATTCCCCCTCTGCTGTCTAATGAAATTATTCTTTTGAAGAAGAAGAAAAAAAAGCAAAATTTTGCATTGCCACTACTGCAGATCTTCTTTGCCTTCACACATGAAGGACTTGTTGATTAGCTGATCTGCTACAACAGGGAAAATGCACAAATGCCTTTGCACACTGAGCTCAATGGATCATACCGCTTGCTATGCAGGTCAAGCTCATGCTATGCAACAATACCGAGGAGGCTAGCAGAGACTAGCGCTGTCAGCATGGTTAACATGCGTCACTGACTACCAGCCTGCAGGCACATTGGTAATGATGTACACACATCTGTCTCTGTAACAAACATTGCTCCAACATCAAATCACCGCACTCAAAGTGACTGGCTGTTGGTTGTACAAATATTTGACCAGAACCATTTCTTAAGACGTGCTTATTTAATAGTATATGAAATCACACCATCTATTAACGATGTCTCTGTTTGAACAACTTTACCACTGAACAAGGCCCTAGGTTAAATACTGAGTTGAGATCAGTCGGTGCAGTACAGATGCGAGTCAGTGTCAGCAAGTCATGACCTGCAGGCCTAACCTGGCCTGCTGATGAAGTCACAGTGTCTGAGACCAGCCACCTCCATCCTCTTCAGGAACAACACGGCTGAGGTGATGTTTGCTTCTAGAATCCTAGCAGGAATCTCAGGAGAGAGCTCCAGCTCCTCAGGATACAGACAGAAACATTTGCCTTTTCACACACACACACACACACACACACACACACACACACACACACACACACACACACACACACACACACCTTTGTGTACATAGTTGTAAGACTGCAGATGTAGACCATGCTGTGCTGAACATAGCTGGGTCCTCAACAGTTGGCTGAGTAACACTGAACAAAGCTTTGCCTGTCTCATCACAGTGTGAAAGCTAAACCCAGATGGAACACTTAAAATGAGGGTCATAGACTGAAAATCCTGACTAGGCAAACATAGGCCAGACAGGAAATGAGGAGCTTGATGACGGATGGCTCACCTGCTGCTCCAGTCAGCTGTTTACGGATCTCCGCCCTGCACCTACTGATGGGTCGGACCACTGCGGAGCTGGCTCTCACGCGAGGGTTATACACCTGCAGAACACAGCAGTGTACACGTCACAAGGCTAATTAAAGACAATACACGATGTTAAAACATCAAAAAGCACTGTTTTATTTTCACTTGATTAAAAACATGGGTTCTGTAAAATACAAGTTATACAAAACATAAGCTACACACCTAGTCAACAGCTGCACCTAATATGTGGCAATATATTTAATACACTTCTGTTGTGTATAGGATACTCAACCATCAGTCAGCTATCTTCTGAGCACAAGTGTGTTATGTTTCCAGTGGCCTGCTTCATGTTCTGACAGAAGGGCAAGTGATGACTTGCTGACATACAAGTTTGAACATGAATAAAAACACCGACATGCCAAAAGACAAGGTATAGCAATATGTTTATTGATTATGAAGTGCTGTTACCTCAGTGGAATGCCCACACCTGTATAATTTGCGATGCTTTATCTTGCGAGTGAAGTCATGGCAAGAGGTCATGAATTATCGAAAGACTGGCAACATCTAATGGGTCACAGTGCCGATTGTTTCAGGTTGATAGTAGGGTTTATGTGGCACAAGCCCCATGAAGCCATGGACCCCAGTCATCAACAAGGCGCAGTGCAGGCCAGTGGCTGTTCCATAGTGGTGTGGGTTGTGTTATAAAGGCATAGGTTGGGTCCACTGGTCCACCTAAACACGTCATTGATCAGTACCCCTATATTTCACTGTCTGGTGACCATTTGCAGCCCTTCATGGACTTCATGTACCTCCACAATAATGGGATATGCAGGAGAATAATACACCATGCCATTGGGCCCATGTGGTACACACACACACACACACACACACACACCAGCCACATTATTCAGTATGCTTGTTGCTAAGTAACACCGGTATCCAAGTCATCTAATCATCAGAATGTCATTTGGACTGGATGTGGTTGGATGATTACAAGAATAGGTACAGTGGATAGAACTGTCGACATTATACTACCGGAAGATAAAATACATTTTGAGAGTACCTAGGAACCCACAAGTAAATGGGATTCACGAAGAGGCCATAAGGAAAGCAGTCACTACAAAGTACCTACAAAAAAATGGAGTTAAATCCTGACAAGTCAGCTGAACAGAAAGAACAAGATCAGGGCCATCAACACCTATGCACTACCAGTCATCAGATATCCCACTGGTATAATAAACTGGCTGAGGGAGAAGATAGAAACCACTGACATTAAGACAAGCTGGACAAACCTCTGGACAAACACCAGAGGAGGGCTGTAGTGACAGATATAGCGATCTCAAGTGATAGAAGTGTCACAAGAAACACAAGAACCTTGAGAAGGTACCAAGGGCTGAAGGAAGAGCTAGAAAACATGTGGAAGGTAAAGGCTATAGTGGTTCCAGTCGTAGGAGCATTAGGGACTATGACCTCCAAACTCGGAGAGGGGTTCCAACAGATCCCAGGAACAACATGTGAGATCTGTCCAGAATGGTGTAGTCCTGGGTACAGCTAAGATACTGTGCTCGACCCTCAAGCTCCCAGGCTTCTGGTACAGATGCGTGGAGAACCCTCTTCCATTCAAAAAACAGCTAGTTCACTTGCTATATAAAGTAAGTGCTTGCACAGCTGTCTCTGTGGAAACCTTGTGTACTTTTGTACAATTTTAAATATCTCTAAAATCGCTTTTGGTGTCATTTACAGAGGGTAGGGTGGCCACAATCACTTGACTGCACTCTAGTGCAACTGGGGAGATAAATGTGTGTGGATACCAACCTTTAACGGACTGGATGAGATACAGCAACCATTAAGTGCAGCTACAGAGTAAGTGGTAACTGAATCTAGATCAAAACAGCTAATTTACTTTATTATTTTACCAGCCTGTGATATTATTACTTTGCAGATTAGAAGTCAGTTTTCTCTAATCAGGTGTCTTTTGTGGTCTAAACAGTTAATTTGCAAATAGTATATAACACAGACATTACTTTAAAGTAATTACTCAAAAAGTTACTTACAAATCTCTTCTCCACTCCTGTGTCAATCACAAAATTCACTGTGTCCACTGACCAAAACAAATCTTCTGATTGGCAACAAGACAGAAAGACCCTTCTGCTCTTCCTCTGGTCCTCTGTGACTGGAAGGCAGATCCCAGCATGGAGTGGACACATTACTACGGGCACCAGTTCTCCCAGGGTACTGCTTAGCCTAGCTGCCTCTTTAGCTAGAATGCTGCAAGCACAGCTAACCTCCTAACACACACACACACACACACACACACACACACAACTTCAGTACACTGAATTAAAAAAAAGTTTATCTGAACATTCAAAGGTCAAAATCAGTTCTGTATGAACATTTGCACGTGTAAAGCGGACATGGCTAACAGATAGCAGTGTTTCATCGTTTACATGTGTTAATGTCCCTTTGCCCTCTGGCAGGCGCTTCAGATGCCTCCGGACCAGGACAAGCAGATTGAGGAACATCTTTTTCCCCAGAGCTGTGTCCATACTGAACTCTGTCCACCATTAATCCTCACTCCTATACTCTGGTCACTGTCTGCACTTTCATTATTTATTACACTGTACATAATTGTATACATAATAGTTTCTGTATATTCTACATTATCCTATGTCTATAGTATTTTCTCTGTATATCAGGTTTAGAAAATATATAATATATTCACCTGTATATTTTACAAAAATTACATAACATCTATAATATATTCACTTGCATCTTGTCCACACCTCTGCCTACATTCTGTATATATTGTATTTATTGTACATTCTGTATATATTGTATTTATTGTACTTCTGCACTGCTGCTTATTGCACTTCTGATTAGATGCTAAACTGCAAATTCGTTGCCTTGTACTCATACATGTGTAATGACAAGAAAGTTGAATCTAATCTAATCTAATCTAATTGAGACAGTGTTCTTTCTTATCTCATCAGTTCATTTCAGAGTCGTGGTGGCAACAGAATGGGAAAAAAAGTCCAGGTGTCTCTGTGTTGAGCCACTGGGGGTCCTCAAGCATTCCCAGGTCAACTGGGAGATTTAGTCCCTTCAGTGGGTCTTCAGTCTACCCCGAGACCTCCTCCCAGTTGGCCCTGGCTTGCCAATTGACTCCACATGGTGAAGCACAGTACTAATCTAGAGCACTAAAACAGACAACAGCTCCACTGTCTAACATAACAGTCTGAATGTAGGGCACAAATTCCAGAGCTTTTTACTTTGCCACGAGTCCACATTCTGCAGTAGAGACGTTTCACCATGCTGTTAGCCTACTTTAAAAGACCCCAGTCTGCTCATGATTTGCCAAAACGAAATAGACTCAACATGCCGCTCCTTCCCTAAGCTCTGCTGCACTGTTTCTATCTCAATGCAAACTGGTAAGCAAGGGTAGGGAAACGCCCACACCTGCTCGGAGGCGAGAAAGACAGCCACGTCGCCAGCTTCCTGGGTCCTGTGTACCTCCAGCACCAGCCTCAGAGCTGCGCAGAAGCTCTCCGCCCTGGCCCCACTGCTGTACACCACCTCGGCCGAGCGAGCCGCCTCCACCCGCAGGTGGGGCACGCCGCCATAGTGTGTTGCTAGCCTGTCAGAGGCAGGGGGGACAGACAGCACCACGACACGGAGCTCTGGTCGTTGGGCGAGCACCTCCTGAAGCAGACCCAGGAGCAGGTCTGTGCTCACAGTACGTTCGTGGGCCTGGTCAATCACCACCACCCCATAGTGCTCCAGCAACGGGTTAGACATCATCTCTCTCAGGAGGACGTCATCTGTGCAATACCTGAAATAGCCAGGCCAGCATGTATATAATTATCATTTTTAGATTAAGAAGATTATTTGTGACCCCCCCCAAGATAAAATGTAAGTGTAAGCACTCTGACCTCAGAACTTTGTTAAGTACTTGGGAAGATCTTTTTGGTAAATATCTTTCAGTATCAACATGGGGGGGTGTGTGTGTAAAAGTGTGTGAGAGAGAAGTCAAACATGCTTACCTCTGACCTGTAACTACTGTGTTCAGAATTTGTATTGGGATTATAATGTTGTTAAAGTGTGTCCCACACATACCTGAGGACAGTATCGTTAGAGCAGCAGTCCTCCAGTGGTATACTGTAGCCCACTTCATGGCCAATATTGACGTCCATCTCATCAGCTGCCCGTAGGGCCAGATCTACAGCCTGCTGCCTCTGGATCTGACTACAGATCACCACTCCATGGTGATAGTGCCTTAAGAGACAGAACTCTGCACACCACTGAGGAACCTACACAACACACACACACACCTGTTCATTCAAACACCATGTACACATCCTATGTGCCTCTGTACAGACACAGTCCACAAAAAATTTAATAGTTTCTACATTTCTTTTTCAAATTCATATTTTGAAAAATATTTTGAACTCTATCAGTTCAGATGATCTATGCATATTAAAAGGTAAGAACATTCACAAAGGTATCAAAGTGGCTTGTGGCATAGAGTTATTCAGAAAGAAAAATGTGAAACTCTTTATGAGGGCATCCTAGAATTGAGCTCTTACAAATCAAATCAAGTTTTATTTTATATAGCGCCTTTTACAACAGATGTTGTCTCAAAGGAGCTTTACAAGTGTCCGAGTCCAAGCACCCATGATCAAGCCAAGGGCGACAGTGGCAAGTGGCCTCTGTCCGTCTGTCTTTTTGTAGCAACCTTTAGGTATACTGTTTTTTCAGTAACCACATCAGAAGCACTTCAGCTGAACAGTAATGTGCTTACTTATGCACAGCCACTAGATGAGTTCTAACTTGAGATCAGACCGACCTCTCCACATCTTTAGGTCAATGAGCGTGTCAGAAACAGTTAATAGCTGTGCAGTCTAAGGTTGCCCTCTATATTTAGCGACTACTCGGAGAATGCCTTGTGTTAGCTTGTTTTTTTAGTTCCGTTGTGTGCCGTTTCCCCTTACGTATGGGCACACAAACACAGTGGAGCTAAGGTTCGTTGTGTTCGTGTAATAAACCAACACAGATAAAATCAATTCAGTTGATTACGTAACTTAATACGTCGTCTAGTAAAGTCTCACTTGACAAGTTAACGGTGAATAAAGATGTGCATGTACTGCAAATCCATGATTATGCAAAGTAAAGGCCAGTCGTGAACAACATACAGTACAAAACGGATGGGAAGTAAGTAAATATGTGAGGGAGTAAATAAATAAATAAACGTCATCACATTTAGTCCCACCTGTGTACTTTTCCCAGTCTTCGTTGTACCCGAGACGACTATAAGCCGATTGTTTTCCAAAGCATTCATGAAGTCGATTCTAATTTTCCATATCGGGAGTTTCTTTCTCTCCTGCAGAAGTTTGTAATACCTGGAGGAGTAAGGTAAGCCATCAAACTGATTCAGCTCCAGCTCGTCTCCAAAGCAGAAAACATCTCTTCCTTCTACAAACTCAGAACTTATTTCTTCTTCCACAGTGTCACCATCTGATACACTGCTACTGCTATGCGCCATGGCGTGACGGGCACCGTTCAGAAAAAAACTCGGTGTAGACAAACGCAATGGTCCTTTTTGTGGTGTGTTGTATACCATCAACAGACTCCCTAAAATGTTCTCGAAAATGTTCAGCACTTTCTTTTGAGCTTCCCAGCTAATTTATAAAAACCCAACATTTTCCATAAAACTATATAAATATCTAGCTATATATCTGCCATCAGACTCACACAACTTTTTGAAAGTAACCCGCTACCTCGTCCAGCTCTTACCCACGTGCTTTGTTACTCAGATTCAGAAGAACCATTGAGAACATCAGGAAGGTCATGTGCTCACTTAATCCGACTACAATAGGATGCAATGGTTCGCTGCCCTTTCTGTGAGATTGGGAACACCAGAGAGATAGTGTCATGTTTAACGGGTGTAACATTAGGGCTACTCTAAAATACGTACAAAGTCAATTGTTTTTTTCCCAGTCTGTGTACACGCAAACTGCCACTGATGGACCGAGAGTTAAGTGTAGTCTCTGCTTGATTTAGAGCTGTGCCAGGCTACAGGAACGTAAAAAGTAGCTTCGTCTTCTGAGTTAGAACTCGTCGTTAAAGTCCATTTGTTCCTATAGCAACAATCAATAGACGTATCTACATGTTATCAAGCACTACTGAACTGAACCAGGAAAACAGAGTAAGCTAAAGAGAATGACAATGAGCGTCTAGTAACCAAAGTATCACCAATGGACCATCCAGGTAATATGTCACCTTGCGAATTTTAGAAATTCATCATAATGGTCAGTGCAAGCAAATTTTGGAAACGACGACGTTGAGAACCAAACTGACTAACAGACGGCTATATGTAAGATAGGTAGTTAGTTAAATAACTAAATGCATATAACTAAGTTCAATAACTAAATTCATATAACTTATAACAGCCTCTCATATAACTTAGACTACACTGCTACCTCTCTTTACCGGTAACCTACAAGACCAGGAATAATTATTCCTAACCCTCTCATAGAGTAGCTAACTTTGGTCATATTCATGGATTTGATATAAAAATATGATGGATAAATGTGAGACCAAGCACAAAAAGGGATTCGTGTATGGATGGATGGATATATGTATATAGCACAGCTGATGAAGGTCCTCTGTCCTAAACGTCCTGTCCTCCGACAGTATTCCAGATGAGTAACTAACCTGTCCTCCTTTTACAAATGCAGAAGCACGTATTTGCTTGCACAGCTGATGAAGGACCTCTGTTTGAAACTTACTGATTCTTCGGAGAAAACCCAAATAAATAAAGAATATATATAGTTCTTTTCATTGAGTTTTCTCATTTTATTGCTGCCGTAGCAACAACAGGCAATGCAAACAGATATGTTATTAATGCAAAGCGCATTTGTATTAAAATGATTTGAATAAATCCGTAATTCCCGATGAACCGATCAACAAGTCTTCTCCTGGTTTTTCCAATGTGAAGTTGGTTGCATGTTTTGCATGTGACACAAGAGACAACTCCTGTAGTGATACATGAGGAGGAATGGTTGATTAAAGTTGATCCTTTTGTACCAGTTATTTCAGTGGCTGTGTTGATGAATGTACATGTAGCACAACAAGAGCAGTTGGAGGCTACAGTTCCACAGTTATTATTTCAATGGTAATTTATTTCACTCGTAACGAACATGTCGTTGATGTAATAGTGGAGTATCCTTAAAAAATAAAATGTATGTGTGTATATACAGTATGTATGAGAGAGAGAGAGAGAGAGAGAGAGAGAGAGAGAGAGAGAGAGAGAGAGAGCTAGCATTTTGTACTGAAATGCTTGATTTTCATTGCCACCTAGTGGCTGAGTAAAACATTTTAAAGTACCACTTGGTTTCCTTTAATAAAGACGAGAGAGTAGCCCATGAGACGCTTGTCGTCGGGCAGTTGAACCATCACAGCATTGAGCTGTGCTGGAGCAGAGGGGAGAAAGAGATGCGCATCGGTCCACCTGACAGCTGGACCTGTTTCAGATTAGAGGCAGAGGATCACAGGAAACACAGCTTTCATGAGATATATGTGTAAGCCTGTGGATAAACTGCTGAGCACATATATTCAAAATTAGAAAATATATATGTTGTCAAAAACACATTTTAAAATATATATTTCCCTTACTTTCATTACTTTATATACAGTTATTCTCAGAGTCAAGCATACATTTTTTTATAAATATCTGTAAGCTCCCGTCTTCTGTATTTTGTGCTGTGTCTTTCTTGAAAAGTTAACTGTTTAAAAGTTTTTGTTTTTAGGGGATTCAATACTCAGTTTACAGTGGACAATCTGGAGCCCAGCACCACCTACAAGTTCAGACTGAAGTCTGTTTCTCCATCTGAAGAAGAGCTTTACAGCCCTGTGCTGACAGTATCTACTGCACGTGAGTATATACACACACATATACATACACATACATAAACACACACATACATAAACACACACACACATATACACACACATAAACACACACACACATACACACACACACATACATATACACACATAAACACACACACACACAAACACACACATACATAAACACACACACACACATACACACACATACATACACACACACACATAAACACACACATACATACACACACACAAACACACACATACATATACATACACATAAACACACACACACACAAACACACACATACATATACATACACATAAACATAAACACACACACACATAAACACACACATACATATACACACACATTAAATAGCAAAGGATACAGACCTGCATTTTCATTGTAGAATATCTTTATTGTAACATGGAGATGATTTCTTCTCGCTGTCTCTGTATTTTCTTTTTTATTGTTTGATATGATAATGATATGATAATAAGATCCGAAATGATGCATTCTGCACATCTGTCGAGGATGTGGTGTTTGCAACATAACAATGAAAATGAGCTTTTTTATCTGTTTATTTATTTTCCTCTGTGGTTTTATATGATAATATGATAATATAGAGGCGAAAAAAAAATCCATGAACCAAATTTGTGCAGCCTTTGCACTGGATGTGCACATAAGCATAAACATGTGCACATGTTTATGACCTTCTCCCCAGGAGAGCCAATCAACGGGAAGGACCTTCATCAGGCAGTGAAGATGAATGATGAAGAGCAGCTGCTCAAAGTGCTCCAGTTAGGGTGAGGGAATTTGGTTCCTCCACTTTCCGGGCTCCTTTCCCGTCATAACGGCCCCTTGCATTTAGGATGACTGTTTCTTTTTTTTATAGACCATGACAGATAACCCAATAGAAAATAAAGAGGAGCTGCATTTTAACTGTTGCTTTCTGCGGTGTAGGATGGTGGTTGTGGACGTGCCTGACAGAATGGGTTTTACTCCACTTATGGTGGCAGCCATGAAAGGCTTCACAAGGTAGAAACAATCCGAGTTTATATATCCTGCCCTATAAATGAGAGAGCTGCACTAGTGCTGATATTTGTTCCATTTCATTGTGCTAATTAAAATTAGCATTCACACTGCGCGTTATGCTAGCTAGTACCATACTGAAAATAAGCTTTTTGCAGGCATGGTTCATTTATGATTTTATGGTGCTGTAACTGTTGTGCTAAAATATCATACCAGCTTAATGGGATACTTAATGGGAAGCGAAATAAATAGTGCTATTTAAAAAAGAAATGATACAGTGGTGCGTTAATGCATCGTTCCGTTATAGTATTGTTAAGCTGCTGGTTCAGCATGGGGCAGACGTCAACATGAAGAGCACTAGTGGAAAGGATAGGTGAGCTCTCCAGTACATACAACCGCAATCACAGCCACACACAAGGACAGAAACACTTAAAATTGCTTAAGCTAGCAATTATAGAAAGCCTGATGTCTTAGTCAGTCATGGGTACCTCCTACTTATTAATGGCTAATGAATATTTATATCAGTTCCCATTTGGCACGTATTAATAAGGCGGCTGATAAATTATGCAAATCTGTACCACTATGCACCAATTTTAAAACTCGTTTTCCTTTGCCACTGCTCTTATTTAAAACGCTGTCTCGTTTAACCCTCATCCTGAATGGATTTGGAGTAAAGCTGATAAAGTAAGTCGTACAAGATGTGCCTCTCATGAGCTGTTGTGTCAGTATGATGCTGGCGTGTTTCTCTGGCCACCTGGAGGTGGTGCGGTACCTGTGTGAGTGCGGAGCCTCCTGGAGGGCCACTGATCAGGCCGGCTGCTGCGCGCTTCACTGGGCAGCACACAGAGGACACCAGGCTGTGCTGAGCTACATCCTGCAGGACGGCTGTGAGGTAGGAAAACCACCCCAACTTACTGCTGAATCTAACTGCATTTATTTACACACTGCTGAATCTAACTGTGCTGCTTGAATTATGCAATTTAATATTAGATATCAGAGTTTTAACAGAGAAGTGCATTGTAAACTGACAATACAACAGTACAACAGTACAAAGAACAGAGATCAAAACTATCAGTTTTCTCACAAATAAATGTTGAAGTAAAATTTAAGAGGCCAGCTAAAGTGTCAAATTAGGTCTTAAAGGATGTTGTATTTTTGGAACAACTTGGAGACATCATGATATCATGTGTGGGATAGAATGTTTAGAAGAAGGCCCTTAACTGTAGATGTTATGGAGTGTCTCTTGTACCTCAGGTGGACGTTCAAGACGCCATGTCGCTATGGACACCGCTCCACAGAGTTTCTGCTGTTACAGGAAACACTATAATAGCTACCCTACTCATCGGTGCAGGGGCCAACGTTAACATGCGAGACAAGGATGGAAAAACACCACTCATGGTACAATTTGAACTCGGTGGGCTCCTTTCAATCTCTCACAACAGCCTCTAATCACATACACAGTATTAGCATGAAATATATCCTTATACTAGAGGTAGAGCAAGTTTAGCAAAGTGTTAACAACCAAGGTCATGGTACTGACATACTGTTCAATAAATTGAATTGTCTCTGGGTAAGCACATCTTCCAAATGCTGAAAATGTAAATAACTATTTTTGCTTTGTATACATGTTCATAATGATATTCTCATAATTAGTCTATCATTCAAAGTCCTGCTGTTGATACTGATGGCAAACTACTTTGATATTTATCAGATTGCAGTGTTAAATAACCATGAGAAGTTGGTTAAACTCCTTTTAGAGAATGGAGCAGATCAACACATCAAAAATGAGGTAATGCTGGTTACACTTTAGATCCACATTCATTACAGCACTGATTGCTGTTATAGCACAAAAACCAGACCATATATTTCTAGTAGATGTTGACAGGCAAATTGCTAGTGTTGCTATTAGACTAAACAGACCTGCCTGTGTGGATGTTATTGCAGTTTGGTGCTGCTGCTCTAGAGATGGCTAAAGCTTTTGAGAGAATGGTAATTTGTTCATATATATATATAATTATTTTGATATTCCAGATGAGTAACTGCAGTGTACTGTAGTATGACGGTAGAGATCTTAAAAGTACACAAGGTTTCCAAAGAAACAGGATGTTTCGGACAGAGGACCTTCATCAGCTGTGCAAGCAAAGTGCTTTTGAATACATATAATTATTTTGATTGTTTTTCAGAATATCATCCCTTTGTTAGTGATGGAAAACCCACTGCTGTAAAGTACTGCTGTAAAGTACTGCTGTAAAGAAAAGTTAAGATCCTCCCATGACTAAAATGTACTCAGTCATCCACAGATCAGTTTTATAGACAACTTTACTGGTTTGTAATTCATGAGCTCAGAATCTATGAATCCTCACATACTGACATTTACAGATTTTTCCACATACTGATTTATCAAAGAGTTATTTTGGAAAGAAAATAACAACGACAACAACAAAACCGTGTGTCTCATTAACTGAATGGAATAAAGAAACTTAATATTACCTTTTATGTGTAGTAATACTGATAGAAGTGTATGGTTATAAAATGGTAAAAGGTGAATACATGAGTAAAGACTGCCAAGTCAAACAAGCAAAGCAACTGTTCTACTGCAGTGTTCCATGAAATCAAATCAAAATGTCACCTGAAGTAATACAGATTGTGTTCAAATGTACTACATTTCTGCTGTGGACATTCACTAAAGATTGAAGTCCACTGATTTCACACAAAAGCAAAACTCCAGCACACAGTAACAAGATTCAACATTATGCATAATGTTTAAAAAGAATGTTCTACACTGTCTATACTGTCTAGAGCAGGCTCAGGGGAAATGCACCGTCACAGATAAAAATGTCAGCAACAAAACAAAACCAAAACCAAAAATTGAACAGACAGGGGGGGAAAAAGACTCATCTCTTGCATACAGATACATGTTGACTCCAGTTTACACATTTGATTTTTTTTGAAGGATCATATTCAAAAAGCAACCCCAAACCAGTTTGGCTTCTCTTCCATTGTTCTTCTTGGTATTGCTTAGCAGGTAGTAGAAGAAGATGTTACAGTTACAGTCCTTTAGATTTCATTACCTTTAACCAATGAAGAAGTTCTCCTTGTCCTTGTGGGATCTTGCAGTATCCAGGCACATTGAGGAACATTAAAATGGAAAACTTCCATCCTTTTAAAAACATTGACTAGTCTAACTTGACCATCTTCTTATAAAGAGTTGACACAAAATGGTATGAGAGCATGAAATATGCACATGTGCCTCATAATTAAAATGGAGACACATCATACTGCTGTATCAGCACTGAGTGAATGGTGACTGAATTCTCTGAGTAGCCAAATCTAGAGTTCAAAAGCTTTACGAAATCTTTCTGAAAAGGTATAATGAAAATATAGCTTCTTCAGTTCAGGACAAATCTTTTTTAGATGAAACAGGGGAGGGACACCTCTCATCCTATCATGTGAACACACACGGCTTCTGAAGATGGTACATGATGCCATCCCCATCACTGTGCCTGGGGAATGTACAGTCACAGCTTTGTAGTAAATGAGTTCCTGAAATGACTCCACGCATTCTAAAATGAACTACAAGAATGGCTCTGATGTAGCTACGAGTGCCTCTGTAGTTTTAAATGGGTCACACACACACACACACACACACACACACACACATATGGGATTATATAGCCATGGAGTGCATCTTCGGCAGAGTGGTACTTCTTTTTCATCTTTTTCAAGCTTGCCTTCCAACCTTTCAGAATCCAGTTCTAGCATTAAAAAACCACTTGCATTATAGTCTTCTGATCATTTCATAGACAACAGTTTCTCTTCATACCTCCTTCTACATGGACGAACCATTTTATAATTCCACCCATAAAACAAAATTCAACCAAAAAACAGGGTTAAATCACATAACACGAGTTCACTACAATGCACGGTGCTGAAATAAATATAGTTTCGACAAACATAAATAATGTGCGACGTCTACCTGAGTGTGGACTCTTAGCACCAACAGGAGGCATAGCACCGAGGGGTCCAACCATCAAGCCCTGTGAGAAGAACTTTGTTCATTGGGACGAGTAGAGTTTTATAGTGCAAAAACGAGGGTAATATCTCTGCTCAACTCCCATTGGTCGCAGGGTTTAGCTGCCTTTGAGGAACTGAGGCTTTGGCAGTGTAGGGGGCTGCTTAGGTGGAGGTCTGAGAGAGAGAGGGAGAGAGAGAAAGAGAGAGTCTGTTCAATGTACAATACAGTCGCAATAACTCTATAAGAGTTTGCGGGAAGCTGCTTAGACTTAAACAAACCTGTTCTGAGAGAATTAAAAACAATGAAAACAACAAGCAAGTGATGGTAAGTAACAAGTGGGTAATGAATGACACTAATGAATATTCATGTGAGCATGGAGATGAATGACTGCATGTATAATCATTGGACTAAAAAGAGTATATTTTCAAAGTATGTTGTATGTTGGTTTGTAAAGAAGGTATTTTTTTAGGTAACCTGCTGGGCTGTAGGAGAGGTGCTGCTGAGCGGGGGGCGGGGCTAGTCGGGATGGGGGCCGGGAGGCGGATCGCTGAGGGACTCCTCATTATCCGAAGGCTCCGCCCCAACGGGTCAGCAGGTAAAGGCTTCTGAGGTGGGCTGGGTTTCTCACACTCCTGAGAAAGACAGTGGCACATGTTTGCAAGAATGGACACCCACAGACATACATACGAACAGACACTCAACGCAGTACCAGGGTTGGACTGGGACAGTTGTTCAGGCCAGGGTACTTTTTTGGGGGGGACTTGTTAAGAATACTTTTCTGGGAATTCAATTAAGTACTTTTGTAAGTTACTTTGGATAAGAGCAGTTGCTCTTTCGTAAATGTAAATCAGGACATACACGAGCATGGTGAGACAACTTTTAAATCAGGGAAAACACTAAACTGTTCAGGCTTTTGCTCCAGGTTGGTAAGCTCTTCTCATGTACAGATGATCATACAACACCTTAAATGGTTTAAATGTCACATTTAAAGTAGGGACCTCCCAAAAATTTGGAAATCGCCTAGCCTAAGGGCCTTAACAGTTAAAGCACAGAGTTAAATAGCCTACACACTTTTTCAAATGAAGATCGCATAGGTTTCTTAAAAGGAGCTTGTTAGATATCTAGAGCTGGCAATAATATCTAATATGGCACTGCCTATCGACAAATTCTATGACTCGGAGACTGTATTTTCATTATATTTCAAGGAGCTAATATTTTCATTCAGAATGAGGCCTAACACGGTCTCCTGAAGCAAGCGCTTAACTCTAAACCATTAAGGTAGGCTAATGTTTTGGCAACTTAGCTTTAAGAGGCCACATTATTAATCATAGCTAGCTTTGTAATTAGAGAATTGTTACTGAATTTATCTGCGTCTTCTATACCAAGTCCGTGAAGTCAAACATGTCAAATATTCACTATTTACTGTCTTTGATCTTCCACCAGAGGGCGCAGTTGGGCAGTATAACCAGAGCTGGTATAACCATATTCTAAAGCCTTGGATTTACACCCCAAGGGGCATGTGATGAGAAATTGTCATGTGTTCCTAATCAACTCTCAGAAGATGATGTAATGATTACCGGAAGCTACCTACTACACGTCTGTTTTTCATTTCATCTTCTTCTTCCTCACTCGTTTCTCTTTGGTCATTTGTGAGAGATCTATCTACAATTTGTTTCAGATCTGTGTTCTTTTTTGTTTTTCAATATAACTAGCCTCACAGCTCAGGCTGTTTATTATCATCGATCAGGCAATACACCTTGATCTGATTTAGTTGTTTTTATAGTAATTGTGACTGCTTAAGTATCTTAAGCACTGTAGTGATCACAATGACATCAAGAAAAAGCAGGGACAGATGCATACATGAAAAAGGACACACAAAGTATTCATTTTCTTCACAGAAACCAGCTTCATTTACGGCATTTGACTTTGGCTTTTATCCAGAACACCTTAGAATTGTGACCGGATACATCTTGAGTAATGGAAGATTAAGGGCATCATTCCCCTGTGTCTTTGTCCACCTGCCTGTCATGCAGGTGGTTTATGTCTGGGTTGAGAAGTATGTTCCAATATGCTGGACAAACCAACAGCATGATACCAGGGAGAATTTGACTCAAAAATACCCAGCTGTCATGCCCATGAGTGCTTAAATCATTTGTAGTTTTTCATTCTTACCTACCTTCACCCACAACCGCACACCGTCCCTCCCTTCTCTACTGAGATCATCTTGTAAAATCATGCAGCCTCTTTCCTTATCATGCTTTACAAATCATGGCTGAATTGACAAATTTAGTTGGCTAAAAGGCTTAGTTAATGTTGAGGCATGCACTTCTCTGCAAGATAAGTACTGGTCTCTCTCATAGCCAGTAATCACTGTACTAATTTTGTTTATTTGTAGCCTCAGTCTCTTTAACTTAGCAGGCTGGTTCTGGAGAGACTGTGGGTTCAGATGAACCATACGGCAGGCTGAGGAGTGCTTCTGCACCACTGGGCAAAGAAGAACAAGCCATCAGGCAGCCCCTCTAATCTGCTTGGGGCTGCTCTCGCTCTGAGTCACAGCCTTCCTGTGGATCTGCTCTTAGGTTCTGTCACAGCAGCCCTCTGTATGTTTTCCTGAGTTGTTTAGTAGCTGCGCATAAGACAAGTTTTACAGTGCGCTCATGCAGGCTGTGTGTGTCTTGTGTTTGTTTGTTTTCGCGGTTGATGCTCTGAGATCGTGGGGACAAGCCTGGGGTAAGAGGAGGACAGACAGAAATGAACCCCAAGGGACATACTAGCCTTCTCTGGATGCGGCAAAGCTAAAAACAGGTGATTTTTGACTCATGTATTCAAAGTATTTCCAGATGAAATGAACCTGGGCTTTTCAGTCTCTTCCACATACACTCCTCTGTTCCAGGACAGTTTTCACGTTACTCCGTGACTTGATTTCTGTCTCTGCATTTCTCCTGCTACTCTGAGAGCTACAAAGCAAATTTGCAAGTTAGGATTCGGTGCTTTATTTATTTCTTTTTTTTACATTGAACAGACAATGTGGGTTTTTTTTTCCGCTTCTGTTATGCAGGTTGTAGTGTGATTGCTTTACTCCCAGGAGCAGGTGGGGGTTGTCACAGCTCCTCCACTACTGTGAGCAGCTGTGCACCTGTACTGGCATGTGCACGTATCAAATGAAGGATTACAAGCTGCCCACACGACTGCCTGAACCCTGTGTTCAGAGTGTTATTTTTTACTGGACTCAGAGTAACTATAAACACACACACACACACACACTCACACACACTATTTTTTGAAACATTATGAAACCACCCTGTTCGCACTGAACACATTACAGCAGAATACAATTTCCTACTGTGCTCCTAAAAGCTTCACTTTATTACAGCTCTGAAAGCACACTGGGACACACGCATGCACTGGGACAGGAGGGAAAGCAGTGCTGTTATAATCTAGGAGAGGATGTGTTTGTAATGCATACATCTACAAACTCCAAAACACATGTTTACGGATTGTTTGAAGCACTTCACACTGGAACAAACTATTGCATTAAGCACCACAGATTAAAACAGCAGGGGAAATGATAAACACTATATATACAAATGCATGTCCTTGTAGGTGCACACACACCGTTTTATTCCTTTTGTTATATGACCTTTTGATTTGTGCATTGTTGCACTACATGTTGCCATGGCATGATCTAAATCTAAACCAAAGTAACCTAAAGGCTTTTAAAAATATTTTTAACAAAAAATTTAAACCATTTTTTTTGTACTCACCATCGCCGCCCTGCAGGTGTTTTGGCGACCCAGGAGGGCTGGTCCTTGTGAGGGGGATTGTGCACGGGAGCGTGTGTGCATGTGGGGCTGGACGCGCGGTGCTGTAGGATCCCTATGGCCAGGTGAGTGTGTGTGGGAGTGTGTGAGAGGAGGCAGGGGTGTGCGGTGAAAGGGTTGAGTGGGTGGAGATGGGGTCAGGGCAAAGGGTAGAGCCACTGGGTGACTTATGGTCAAAGCAGGACATTGGGGCAGCTGCCGTAGACTGTGGGAACCCAGAGCAGAATCCACAGGCGGGTGAGGAGACGAGAACTGGGGGGGGGTGGGGCAAGAGAAAGGGAGGAAAAAAGAGAGTAAGAGAGAAAGAGAAGGGGTAAAAAGAGATGGAAAGAGGGAGAGGGGGAGAGAGAGAGAGGGAGAGAGAGAATGAGAAAAAGAGGAAGCAGGTAAAGAAAGAAAGAAAGAAAGAAAGAAAGAAAGAAAAAGAGGGAAATATATTAATAACCAAATTATCAATAACATTTAAGCACATGCAAGTATATGAGCAACACACACAAATCCAAATCAAAACTGTCTAAGCCTGAGCATGACTGGTGCTAGATAAAACAAGAGCTGATGAAAGAAGATGAAGAATGAATAGTGTGTGTGTGTGTGTGTGTGTGTGAGTGAGTGTGTGAGTGAGTGTGTGAGTGAGTGTGTGAGTGAGTTGTATGGAGTCTGTCTATAGCATGACCTCATCTGCACATGGCTAATATGAAATAGACCTACATCCTCTCTGCTCTTAGCAACACACACACAGTTAGAAACAGCTGGAGAAGCCCCTATTAACACAAAAACACTTTAGTAATGCTCTATAACCTCTCTCTCTTTCTCTCTCTTTCTCTCTCTCTCTCTCTCTCTCTCTCTCTCACACACACACACACACACACACACACACACACACACA
>JAOYMR010000011.1:11819633-11829969 GCA_025802075.1 Tenebrosternarchus preto
TCTCACCAGCAATTTCTGTTACTACCAAACTCCCAGTGTAACCTGAACACACCATCCCAGGTTGCATGTGAACACTGGTATATGTTGGAATTACTGGTCTGAACTGTAGTCACATAAACCACCAGAGAACCCTGATATAGAAGATTGAAGGAAGAGCTCGGAAACCCTGCAGTGCCCCGGAGACCCTGTTGTTCAGCCTCAGGGCACCTGCCATCTTCCCACTTGTCAGGGTTAATTTCATGCAAACATTTAATGCTTGCAGCAAATAGCTGAATAAAATGTTTGGTTCCAAATTACATGTGCCCAAGGGATGCACGGGTGCTTCTGGGGTTTTGCTGTGTTACAGTATATAGCTTATTTCCAACCCTATTCTACCACATCTACCTCAGGTCACAAAAGATCTTTGACAGGATCTTAATATCCAGATGTGTTCAATTAGAGATTATTAACTCTGATATAAGAGGTTTTGGCCTCCTCCATATTCTAAGCAAAACCTTTCCTTACTGTAGTACACTGCAGTTACTGATGTCTTCAATGAGTTTGCACGCTGGTTGAACAGCAGCATGGTCCAATGCACAGTACCCTTACCATGTTCTCACCACACTTCGTACCGGTGAGAACCAGGCCTGGATCAGGCATATCGTCACCCAGGTACACATGCGTCCCCCTGCACAGGATCCGGCCACCCTCCTGGAGGGGAATGTTGGTCTCTATAGAAACGGCATTTGTGCCAATCACTGGCCTGTTAGCACCACCTTGACACTGGATCTTCCCGCATTTGGCATCTCTACAAAACAACATAACATTAATTTATGTTATTGATTAATGGGATAAGACAGGTGACACTAGGTTGATTGGTTGTTTCACTTCTTTACAAAAAAGTGTTCTCTCTCTCGGTCTGTCTCACTCGCTCTCTCTGTCCACTTCAGTAATTAGTGCAATTACATCAATCAGGACATGGTCACTGAAATACCTGAAGATCCTGCCAATCTCAGTCCAACTAAACAAGTTCTTCCTATTTATGTAAATTGCAAGGTCTCTTCTAGTGGTTCTTTAGACTGCACTTGTCTTCACATTGCAATGAATTTGTGGGGTCCTGTGTAAAAGTGTTTTTGCGTGGGAGACAAACAAAGAAAATGACAGCAGATGTTTACCATTAGTCATCTGAGAGAAAATAAAAGTTACCGAGCTTCACACTTAACAAACGATCCTTTGGAATCTTTCCCACAGTTTCCATATGGGTCTCCTGCTGAGTTCACCCTCTCGAAACAAATACCCGGTGCTGGCTTTGCACCTACAGGACACACACACACACACACACACACATACACACCACGTACCAATTAGTTCTCTGCAACCTCAAATCTAATAACTGAACTTGTTTGTAAATCATATGAAAAGGTGATGTCCGCATTCAGCATAAACAATCGAGACTTTTCACACAACTGTGTTCATGCAGGTTGGGTTGAGTTGTGGTAAGTTAGTCACGCATAGTCATTGGACTATGTACAGCTTCAACTTAATGTTCAACAAACTTTAACATTTTGTCATCTTAACTATGTAAATATCATCCATCATCGCCATCCAGAGCTGATGTTCCTCCAGACCAGGAGGTGGAGCTGTAACTCACCCTGGCCCCAGAGTGTGATGCACTGCTGTTCGTGGGTTTGGCAGATGCCATTGTAGCAGTGCCCGTCCACGCTGTGGCAGGCATGGCCGTCATGCAGGTAGACGTTGGCAGGGCAGTGGGGGTCAGAGCCAGTGCAAAACTCAGGCAGGTCGCACGAGTTACTAGACTCCCGGCATGGAGTACCGGCAGGCTTTAACTGGAAGTGCACATGCACAAACACACGTTCAGAGAAGCCTCAAACAGTGTTGAATATTCAACATTTTGTCATTTTAAAACAGAAAAATGTCAAACTCTTAAGCTTAGCAATACCTCTTAAAACTGATAAATGAGTGTGATGAGAGTGTTACATGGTTTGATGAGTGTGATGTGTGTATCTTACCTGACAATCTTCACAACATTCTCCATGAGCACACACTGCACCCGCCTTCAACGTGCATGAACTGGCGTTACAGCAGGGATTCATACATTCCTGCACAGACAGATAAAGAAACAGAGGGAGAGAAAAGCAATATAGTGTATATATATATACACACACACACACACACACACACAGCAAGATTGTTCCAGGTAGCCCTTGTATCTTATTTAAATAAATGCCCTTGTGCTGAACAGCCAGGGTTAGGGGAACCTTAATGCACCCACAACCTGTTAATAAACCTGAAGCACTGACTGGGTCTGGGAGACAGAACTCTGCCCAGTGGAACTTTAAAACTCTGGAACACAGTCTAGATTTGACTCGTTCCTAACTTTGAACCTAATTCAGAGTCTTATTAGTTTTCCAAGCACTTCTCCGCTTATTATTGATGCATTTTAACAAGTTACGGAGACAAATTAATTTTAACAGCGGTGACAGGTCGGTATTGTTCTTATAGTCACCACACCCGTCAATCACTCACCCACTTACGTACACGCATATTCACTCCAACAAGTTCACATTGCACAATAAGTTGTCATCAAAAAAGATCAATAAACAGAGACTGAGACCAATTAAGAGGCTTCAGGAGTGCGTCACTAATGGGGCTGTTGTGTGAGGTGCTTCAAAGCACTCCAGAGGCTCCTTGGGGAACCTGGACCTGCTCCACACATGTGTCTGGGTAAGTGCTCTGATGTCTGGGTTTCCCTCCCAGTGTGGTCAGGGGGAAAACATCCATATGAAGTGTTTGTTTATGTCACTTGTCATGGATTTGGATGATAAGACCGTAATGATACATGATTCATGCTGGTGGAGCATTTGGAGCGTGAACGTTTGGAATGGGAACCTCTGGAGTGAGAACATTGGGAGTGAGAGAGAGTAGGGAGAGTTGAGGTGAGTGTGTTGCTTATGTAATGTGAACAAGTTAGTGAGTACGTACACACAAGCAATGTCCATTTCATACACTCATGAGTGGGTAAGACACACACATTAAAATGAATCCTGAAAGAAAATGAATCCTGAAGAAGCAATGCATTTTAATCCAGAGTTCACCCATACATACCTCCAGATCGCCACAGTCGCACTCCTCGCCCTCCTCCACGTATCCATTGCCGCACTTTTGCCCGCCGTAGAGCACTTTGACCTCTGGCATGTTGAAGAGACACATGCCCACCCCCTTCTCCAAACTGATCTGCAGGTCCTTCTTACTGCAGGAGCTGAAGACAGTCGGGAATGGGTACCTGCACACAGACGGAGAGACGGAGACGGAAGGGGCTTTTCACTTTTTAAACTCTATTGAATTTACAACCATTTGAAGGGATAAAGGAAAAGTCTAATATTAAAATGAACCCTTCATGCAGTTAATGTTATGGTGCTCAAGCAATGTGACAGCTAAATGTGTTTATGGCTATTATTGAACTGAATAGATCAAGAGAAAAGAGTAAAAACAGAGAAAATGGAGTGAGAGAGAGAGAGGCAGGGAAGGACAGCAGGAGAGAGAGAAAGATAGAGCAGCTGAAGAGACAAGAGGCATGTCGGGAGAGAAATCTTAACGTAATCAGCTCGTAAATCTGTGAGGAGAAGAAGTGTTAAATGAGTGTGCGCTGAGCAGGGACAGAGGAAAAGATCTCATTCCTCATACTGTCTCCTTGTTAATCTCTACTCATCCCATCTCCTCTGCTCTTCTCACACCACTGGACCTTTACACTAATCAATTAACCAATCAGCCTGTAGCAGCCGTGCCAGCAGTGTGATGTCATAGTGGTGCTGAGTTGTGAGAATAAGGTATTTACATGAGAACACCTCACTGAGAACACACACTCTCTCACTAGACCAAGAACAAGACAGTTGGAATTTTCTGTTTCTACTGCCAGAAGATTTTCTGTAAGACTTTTGTGTGCATGCATATGTGTGTGTGTGTGTGTGTGTGTGTGTGTGTGTGTGTATGAGAGACAAAGAGAAAGAGAATAATATAGGTGTCCTTGTTTTAATCGACAACAAAATCAGAGACAGACTATCGGACAGATATGGAAGGCTTTGTGTGGTACACAGGCCTGCCTTGTAGAATAACAATCACAAACATGCTTTAAAGGTGTTGCTAGAACACACACATACCCTTATATCACTGCAAAGCAAAAAGAAAAGAATCACATGAAAGTCATGCAGTGTTACCCCCCCCCCCCAAAAAAAAATCAAAACAAACAAAAAAACACCACAGCTGGGACTCATGAGAGCACCACAGATATACCATGAATATCAAAGTGCTCCTGAACTTAAAATTCAGGAATGTGTGCATCACCAACTCTTAGATCATACACACACACACACACACACACACAACATACACATACATACCCACATTTAAAAAAACAACTTTAACTGACAAACACTGCTCATGTACAGTATATGCCAAATAATGTTGAATGTGTGGAAGTGAGAAACTCTTTCATTCTAAATGCAACAAAGCTCTTACTGCTGACCACTACAACGACTGATCTGCGACAGTTATGTTATTGCTTTGACAGTGCCGTAAATCAGTGGTTCGTGGCCTCCTTTGGAGAAAGACCTCTCAAGAACTCTCTCAGTGACAGACCGTCCAAAGTTGAACTTTACTGAAATAACCTCAAAAAAAAATTTTCTAGAACAATAACATAACTCAAGTCGGTTTTTTAACTTCACTGAGGTGCAATATCCATAAATGTCTTGTTTATCTGTTGGATCTCAGAGTTCAGATATAAATTAAACGGTCATCTCTCTTCATCTCCCACCATATTTAATGTGAAACCAAGAGCAACACTCCCTTCCTTCCCTTCCTCACATTTTCTTGCTGTAGTTTGTGCTTGATTACTGTCACTTATCTGCTTTGTCTTTTTTTGGGGGGTTGTCAAATCTCTCCATTCTGGAAACCTACAGACTCTCTGTGTGAATGAACATGACTGTAATGTGAAAGCATTGTTTGTTTATTGTTCTGCTGTGAAAAAGATTCCAACATCACATCAGCTATGGACTCCACCCCCCCGCCCTTGCATACCCATTCCCTGTTATGCCCCTGTGCCCCCAGGGGAGCATGCCACACACTTTGAGCAGTGCTGAGTTAGTGAGTGTAAAGCCAAGCAAGTCCGTGTTATATATACCAGTGGGCATTCGCTGTGAAAAGAACGTGTTGGGCAGAATGGATTCGCTGACAGGTTCTGGCCCCTGGTTGAGATGGATTTCTTGTCATATCTCTTGCTGAGAAACCAAGACTGGCAGGTGAAATGAAGCTTTATGCTAATTCTGGACATTGGTGTAATAAACAGCCTCTCTACCTCCGTACTGGTTTTCTTAGATACCACATGGTGAGGACTGCAGCCCACACAGAAACCCACCATGGGACTTCGAAAGGCTCCATTTTGGCCATATGGACCCACAGCTATTGTGCACCATTATTTGCATGCATCACAGAGTAATAACACAAACACACACACCACACTCAAACACACACACACACACGTCAGTATGTCTTCTCATCCACTTGCTTCTTCTCACAGCTTAAAGCAGTTGCTCATTGCCAAGTTGCCATGAACAGCATCGACTGGCAGCTACAACAACCACACACACACACACACACACACTCATATGTGTAGGTGTCTGTATCTCCTCTCATCCACTTGTTCCATCTCACAGTTTATAGCAGTTGTTCATTGCCAAGAACAGCATCAACTGGCAGCTACCACAACACACATACACACACACACACACACACACATTTCTATTATAAGCTGTTACAATCTCTTTTGCACTGACCTAGGTATTACTTAATTAAATAAATAGTGCTCACAATGACTAAGGACACATCTTTATTTTAAATGTAATGTCTCAAATGATTTTCTTTGTTATTTCTTTGTTAATTGACAAAACCTTTTCACTGAGGCTAGAAAAATAATCTTCAAACTTCAGAAACATTTTTTTGAATATCTGGTGCCTTACAGAAGCACTAATCCATCCAGAGGTACCAGGTCCTTTGAACCTTGGAACTATTGTCATCACCTTGCATGGTACAGTCATGGCTCTCCATCTGAATGCACATGCTCTGTAGCCAATGCCAGACAACGCCATTGTACGCATGTTCACTTTTGTCTTATTGCCTCTAACTAGTCTGTGAATGAGGATAGAGGGTTATCGTTCAAATTCCAGCATGGTAGCTACATCACTTCCTGTTTTTTTACACTCATATTACTGTTTATTGATTTCTGTCTATAGTGCTGCTGTTTACTTTGAGTTTCATATAACGGACACCTGCAGCGTATGTGATAGAGTGACACACAAACACACCCACACACACACTCACGTGTAAGCAGAACCTCACCATGCCTGCATAATCAGGCTGTCAGTGATTCTGCCTCTTCCACGTGGTGTCTCAAAAACACAGATCCTGACCAAGATCTCTGTGAGAAATGAATGAGAACAGAATGAGAACCACATTACTAACAGGCATTAATAATTAAAGAGCTGACTTGGAGCCGTAGCCAAATGCTGACTTAATCCTACTCTGCAACCCATCACTCTTAAATAATCACTTCAGTTATAAATACACCATTTCAACTATTCAGTAAAAATAATGATTTTACACTATCACTCAACACACACTGATCCAGTGCTCTGACACCTAGCTGGGACACTGGTCAGTTGTAAATGCAGTACAGCAGGACCTGTAGTTTAGCAGCAGAGAGAAACTGCTGTCAGGGATCACAGTACAGGCAGTATGAACTCTTTCTCTTCCAGTCTCTCCATGAAGCCGGAGAGGTTCATGGTGAACCACACAGCACAGGCTGCAAAGCTTCGAGCTCTTGAAATATTTATCTGGTTTCTTACTGTTCCTTCCACTTTAAATATAAAAATATATTCATGACACCCCATCCCCCACCTGCCTGACCCACCAGGAAGAATTTTCTTCCTCACTTTTCTGTGTTGGCTTCCACTTTCTTTATGTTGAAGACTTCACACCTTCTCATGCTCACAGCCGAACGTGGTGGTGGTGAGTTTTCCTCAGATACAGGCCAAGAAAAAAGCACCGAGAAGTGTAGAGTTGCCGGACTCAGTCTGCCTCTGTGTGCGTCATCACTGCCTGTGCAGGAAACCACCTGAGGCAGCTCTTCATGACCATTATATAGAGAAGCACAAAGGTGGCAGCAGTCCTAGGAGTTTGAAGGCTAACACATGCTTTGCTCTGATTCCTGGTGAGCCAGCCACTTTATCTTTTGGAACGAGTGTCATTAAACAGCTCCAGGCGCTTATGGAAGAAAACGTACGATTCGTCTTTGGATGTTCAACACATTAACCACAGCATTCAGTCCTCGGTGAGAGAGGAACCCTGCCATCACTCCCACCCATTGAGATACACAGCCAATGGTACTGTTGTGGATCTCCAGACATATATTGCAAATGGCACAGAGCCCAGTTGTAAACTTGCAGACACTATGTTATAGCTGACTGAGCTACTTGGCAGAGCACATATATTTATTTAAAAAATCCCTCTTTCTGTCTCTTTAGTTCATAGTTTCATTAATTCATTCTTAGACTTTATCACACTCCAACATGCTGAGTTTACTGGCAGCATGATTCACAAACACACAGTTCGAGAAGTATCCTAAACACTATATAGCTAGATCCCATGTTAACCTGTGTTTAATTCCTGAAAAAGGGCATACAAGCATGTTATTCGCTTTCCTGATAGGATGACTTCACTTTATTTATTAAATGCTACTTCAACAGCGTTGGATACTTTCCAAAGTTATTATTTACTACTGCTTACAAATAGCAAAGACATTACAAAGGGCATCGTGATGGCATTTTTCTCTCATACAGATGTGTGTTTAATATTTTTTGGATATTTACCCACGTCCTCTCCCCTTAGTGTTTCATTCAAATATATGACATGAACAAGAGACTCCCTTATTTATGCCCTGAGCCATGAATTCCATAAAGTCACAACTGGCAATAATTTATTTGCAGTGCTGGAATATTTTCACCACAGTGCTACCAGACTGAACAGCTGCTGAACAGTTGGGACTTAACTGTAAATTACCACTCTATACGTTTAACACAGCAGCACATGACACGTAACAAATTAGCAACACATCACGTAAGTCCAAATGGTAACATTTGATGACATTAATGCTGATGAAGTGGACTTCATGGCCTCAGTTTGATCTTGACATGATATAACGAAGGATATGGACCAACAGGTATAAAAGTTTCCTCTTCAAACAGGCAGTGGTCTTTAGAAAGATCAGGCATCAGTACAAATACTTGCTTGGTATAACCCAACAGAGTCTTCTGACCTAAATCCTTCAAAGGTGACTATTGTGAGGACTACAAGCACAAAATGATTAACTTTAGGTCTTGTCTTGCATATACAAATCATGGTGCTATGGCCTGTTTCCTTTAGTCTACTGCACTGAAATAAAATACTAGAGAATTTTATACTGAAATGCTTACATGACACTTTGAATGATAATCATGTGTGAAAACCTAGTTTCAAAAGGCTCACATTACTGAAACAGCATTAGTCAAGGTAGTTAATGGTCTGAAACTAAATACTGTTCAGTATAACGCTTCAGTCTCTGTTTTGTTGAATCTTACTGCTACTTTTAACGTTATAGATCAAAATGAGCTAACTATCTTTGAAAAGTTGGCTACACTTTTCTTACATTACATTAGACTCAGTCATTCTTGGTGACCATGTATTAGCTGTGCTTTTCCGTTGGGCAGGAACAAGCAGATACAATAGGACTCTCTTGGTTTTCCTTATGAATTTTAGGAAGATAGAAACTAGAAACGTTAAAAGCCAGATTGATCCATAATAAGATCCTGTGCAGAATCAAGGTGTTTTGCTGAAACTACATGCTTAACAGTGGACTGAAGGACTGAATGAAAAACCATAATTGTGGAATGATGTCAGAGGTGTTCTGATTATAAAACTAGTTTTAGAAAGCTACTTGATTTCTTCTTTCTTTTCCCCAAACAACAACAGCTGTTTCCTTTGGTAAATTATTATATGTTCTGAATTTCTTTTTTGCAACTATTAATATAAAATGCAGTGCTTCAAATCAGTAGTAGTGTTTTTATATTAAATCATTCGTTTTGCCGCCTTATTTCATTAATGATACATGTGATATAAGATAGAATGTTTACATTAAGTTCTCAGTGTACCTGAACCAAGAACTTAGCGCTAGGATAGTGGTGAGATGTATATCTGGAGTTCCTGAGGACTGGAAAGCCTCTGAGAATCTCACCCAGTAGAAGGAGTCATAATGCAGCCCCCTCTGTCTGCCGTCACCCTGCAACCACACCCCCGCTCTGGAGTGTCATGGTTCATTCCAAAGTTGTGTCCCAGCTCATGGGCTAGAGTAACAGCAGCTCCCAGGGGGTTGTCTGAATGGTCCTGAGAATGAAGGGAAAAAGCAGTAGGAAGGAAAAGACAAAGTGAGGGTCATCGTTAATTGCATCCATAAATGTTCCTGGATAAATCATTGTCTTCACAGCATGGCATCACAACCAGCAGCAACATGCTTTCATAAAAAAATGATCAATTTCATTTCCAACCAAGTAAACCCAATTTACTTTCCAGTATTTGTCACAGCAGAGGGGTTAGGGATGATTACACTCCAGCTGCCCTCCAAAGATTAGGCTCTTACCAACAACATCACATGTGTGTTTGTTTTTCTATCATAGGAAATCACAAAGTGTTGGTGCACATGAGAGAATTAATCAATAAGGCACACACAACAACCGCCTATGTAATTGCTTTTTCTAAAGCCATTATTGGTGCATAAGTCAAGACTTGTGTGGTTTATCTAATTGCTCAAATACTGCCAAGTCCAAATGTAGCTGAGTCTTCCCCTCAGCATGCCGTTAGCCATTTAGCAGTGCTCTGAGGAGGCGTGAACAGCAGAGCTCTGAGCTCGTTCACAGGTACACATGGGTTAATGCAGGCACATATTTCTATACGTCTGGCAGGGTTGGAGGTGCCTGTATGCAAGCAGGCGTGTGTGTGTGCGTGTGTGCATGTGTGTGCGTGTGTGTGTGCATGTGTGTGTGTGTGTGTGTGCATGAGCCAACACCAGGCCATAGGCAGCTGGAGAACAGCAGTTATGTGACTCAGTGAAATAAAAGTGTGAAGTGCTAAATGATGACTTCACTAAAAATACGAACTGAGTACAAAATGATGAAGTGGAAGAGAGAGCGACAGAAAGAGAGAAATACATTGGCATATAAACAATCACAGTGTATACAACATATACATATACATA
>JAOYMR010000011.1:11830069-11845476 GCA_025802075.1 Tenebrosternarchus preto
ATATAAAGGTCTTAGGCAACCATAAGGTTGGTAGTGTTTTATTGATTTAACAATGGTACAGTGACCATATATAATTACTTCTCAGTCTCTTTATTAGAATACAACCAGAAAATATAGGACACTATTGGACAACTTCTGACCTCCTCTTACACTTGAGCAATAGTGGTAACCTGGCTCTTGTCTCTTAGTTGAAGTCTTTTAATTACTTCTAGATGTGCTTATTGGAGGAGGAGCACAGTTTGGGGTTTGTGTGTGTGTGTGTGTGTGTATCTGTGTCTGTTTTTTCTATCTTAACAAAGAGACCGAGAAATAATTGTATATATAGGACAGGGCTCTATGCTCATATAAAATCAAATCAAATCAGATTTATTTATATAGAGCTTTTTACGACAGTCATTGTCTCAAAGCAGCTTTACAAGCCCTCCATTGATCAAGCCAAGGGTGACAGTGGCAAGGAAAAACTCCCCAAGAGCGTGAAGAAGAAACCTTGGGAGGAACCAAGACTTGGGGGGGGGGGCATCCTCTTCTGGCCCACTCACATATAAATATATGTATATGTATAATATAAATTATGACCCTGACCCCAGTTCTAGAAGTTGGCATATTCATTTATCTTTAACATTTAATGATTCAGATTTAATTAAGGTAGAGCCATCTAGCATGTTATGTCTGTTTTTTTTTTGTTCCAAAAAGATGAAGAACACTTCTCACTTTAAAAGTAATTCATACAGAAGTCTAGATAATTACACGGCACTCAAAGCATTTGATTCTGACATATCATATGCTTCGGTTAAATATTGTTTATATTAGCAGATATGCCATGCAATTGAATAGCAAAACAAACATTTGACAGGGAACCAGTCTGCAGAGAATTAGTATAAAACAGATTATATATAAAAAAGACATTTACTGAATGAGCCAGTGTGAAAATCAACATTTAGCATAAACATTTGACATCTTGGTCTGTTGAAGAGGGATGCTTTCCTAATTTCTTTTGTTGGCTAATAGGAGCTACAGAATCATCACTCATTGGGTCTGTACATTCAGTCTCCCTCCTTAGTGCCCCTGAGAGTATTCCAGTTTCCTGCAGGCAGCAGGAGGAGAAATAGGGTAGACTGAGACTAATGGTGGTGTGGAGCCGTGCTGATCCGTAATGGAGGAGACTGGTGGAACCATCGCTCAGTGTCTGGACATGCCATTCAGATCTTTAATCACCCTGCCATGGCCTTAGCCTCTGCACCATGCACAAAAGCCACAACCAGCTGGGACATCGTAGGACATGGGATAACCAGTGAGAGGGGTTCTGAGCCATTTCTCAATGGCAACTCCATTCTGGAGTTGATGAGTTCTAATGACCTAATAAAAGGTTGGAATCTGAAACCAAGGCAGAGGTCCATTCCAAAGCTGGAGTCTCAGCTGCTAATCACTCCCAGAGCTGCGATACAGAACTCCCTCCCTTTGGGGAGGATGTGATGTTTCCCTCACCGATCCTTTGTTTGTTCTGTTTCATTAGGAAGTGAACAACCACGTTCACATGTAATCAATACATATGGGTGATTTATGGGAAGATATCTTTGAATGGCCTCGATGTAACCTCTGTGTCAGATACAGTAGGGTGGAAACAGTAGAATTATAGAGATAATACACATAATAACACAATCATACTTATACAATAAAAGTCTTTATCAATACAGTATAAATATAAATCTAAATTTGCTACATAATGATGCATTTAATTTAGCTATGACTAAATAAAATGGAAAAGGGACTAAATAAAAAATGTACTTATAAATAATTATATAAAGGAAAAATGATGCAACACGAATGCCCAAAAAAGTGACTCTTTCAGATACGACACAAATTATGTACATGTTTTGTTTAACAAAAGACTCACTCACCATGACAATGCCCCCTGACTGTTCAGCTGTGCACATGCTCATAATTGGAGCCATTCCAATTGTGGTGCCCTGGAAGTACACCCCACTGCAGAGGCAGAGAGAGAGAGACAGCAACATCCATATTCACAAAACGATCCCACACGCACGTCTGGAGTCCAGACAAGGCCAGGTGCACCGCAAATGAAGTGAACCATCTAAACCCCTGCAGATTCTGTTCTCATCATAGCAGAAGAATACAGCCCCTGGCACGGTACGTTGGGAGATACCCACTTCAGGGTGTGGCCACTCTGTGTTTTCATGCGGCTCCCCCCCCGGTTACACTCCGGCCTACTGATGTTTTCTTGCACCTGCAGCTCATTCATGGACTCATTAGGCCTGTTTATATACTCACCTCTACAGAGTTTTTTTTTTTATACATCTTGCTGACTTGCTGACATTTTTAAGCATGTTATCTGCTTTTTACATTTTTTCTCTGTTGTTGTTCTACCTGTTTTTTATCCCTTTGCCTTGTTTTTGGTTTCTGGTTAGTGTCTTCTATTTGACATCTCAGTTTTTTTTGACAGCTCATCTTAGTCCTGTAGCCACAGCCTTGCATTTGTTACATTTTGACCAATTTTGGGCCTGGTGCTTCAGTGGTACAAAACCTAGAAAGGTGTTAATATGAACTTAATACGAAACTTAATATAATATGAACTTAAAATGAAACTTAATATGTTTTATAGTGTATCGGTTAGTTTTAATAACAACATCTTTTTTGCATTTTTTTGCACTACACAAAATACAGGCGCTGTTTAATTATGTTGATGAAGATGTGAGAATCTTATTGCCATATATTTAATTGAGTCATTTGTGTGAAACGTTCCATTACCTGATGAGCTGTGCGTTGTCATGGGGTTTCTGTGGTAACAGCTTGAGTTTCCTCCAGTCTAGGAACTCATGCAGCGTGGTGAAGGGATCCTGGGTGACGGTGCATTTGTCCGAGTCGCTCCATACCTCTAAGCCGACCAGTGCCACACGGATGTTTAGTGCTCTGTAGAACTGAGTTACACATGAAGCTTGATATTAATACATGCATCACATTCTCAGGTTATCTCTCATGCTTGATGATTATACAACATCATATTTGTGGCTCTCTGTGGATCCAGCATCAAACCCATCCATCTACTCGGATGTGAACAGATTCGCTTTTAAGCATTAACTGTGATTGTAATTTAGTTTTATGGTGCATGAGTGGAGGCAGATCTTCATTATCAACACAGGCCAGTGCTATATCAGGGTTCTAGCAGTTCCAGTCTTGAATAGCCTACATGATACTCTACAGTTTAGTTCTTTCTCTGAGTGGAGGAGCTTGAGACTAAGCTGATGGGTCACATTAGGTGTGATCAAAAAGAAAAAGCACCAGACGATGTTATAATGTGGTGATGCAAATAGAAGCATGAGAGGCGTGTTTACCTTGTCCACATAGTTGGCAATCTCAGCCAGCCTCTGTTTCACTTTCTCCACATCCTTGCCCTGTTTCTGATACTGAAAACCAAAAGGGGAGAGAAACCTGTATGTTTTATACTACTCAAATTGGCCTCAACACTGAGGTTTGTAGATGTCACATGAGGCAAGCGATTTTCCATCTAGGCTCCAATTCAGTGCAGATGTTAAGACTCTTTTCCATGTTTTGGCAAGAGTGGACATGTCTGGCTTGTTGGTTGGGCCGTTGGCCCAGTGAACATAAAAGAGTCACACAGAATCAAAGCATGGAAAAGCTGTTCTGTAGGATTGTTCTGATTCTCTATGATGTTCTGTATTATTGAGAGCTTTGAGCATTGAGGACTGGGACTCTAATCAGAAGCTGAGTGAACCATGAAAACATCACTAACAATCGATGTTCTGAAAAGGTTTCATGGACGATTATGATTATTATTACTACTTACTGTTATTATTATCATTCACAATCTATGTTCTTGCTACAGACAGTGGGGCGATTCTCACAGCTGGAGAGTCAAACAATTAAAAGACTCCATTTTGTTCCCTGATAATGGCAGGCTTTAAGAGCAACTGCTCATAAACTAGAATATTTCTTATCAGCAGTCATGTACCTAAACATTTGGCAAAATGCATTAATTAGGTTAGACTAATCATTTCAAGAGCACCACAGAGGTTCAGCTGGAATGCATTTGGAAAGAAGCGTTTTTAAGTATTGCATTTAAAAAACAAAGTTACTTAGGGTCAGTTTTAAACAGACAAATTGGGTAAGGATCAAGTGTCTGCAGCTGGAGGTCTTCTCTTCAGGTCGTAGTCTAGAGTAATGACCCTGAAGAGCTACTTAAACAATCTTTCGGCATAGCTGACTAACATCTGCTGTGTGAGCCACGCGAATACGTTCTCCTTAACTGACCAACATCTGCTACCCAAGTCCCATTAGATCCTAACAAGAGTTCAGAGTGCATGACCTTAAGCATTGGGTTAAAGGGTCATGATCTTGCGGCCACGGCACTTCTGCGTTCTCACGTCTTCAGTAACGAGAGGTTGGAGCAGGGAATGACCTTGTTTTTAGCCTGACAGAAGGTGTGACATGATTTTGACTGACGGGGAGAGGCAGATGAAGAACGTGTTTGGTTACATACCTCACGATTGTCTGCAACAATGATCAGTTCTACATATTTAGTGTTGCTCTGGGCATGTCTCTTGTGCTGCAGAAAGATAGAAGAGAAGGAAAATCATGGGGGTGGTGATAGAAAGAACCAGGAGAGAGTGTGAGAGAGACAGAGGTGGAACAAGTATCAAAGGAATTAATAAGAATAAATATTAGAAAACTGACGCATGCACTCTTCCGGTGCTTTGGATGGATTTAATAAAACGCACAATCATAACCTAAAAGGGTTTTTCTCTGGAGACTTCAATACCAGCCTTCATACTGAATTCCCTTTTCACTGGGAAGGTTCTTCATATCCTTGGTGGGTTGATACATGATGATCACCACCTTTGTCTTACATTACAATTCTTTTACAAGAACATTTAATTCAAAGGGTTTAAATGAGAATGTTACATTCATAATGAAATAATATTTAATGCGTTAGGAAATGATATGTAAGTGCACATAATTTACTGAGACAGTTTATTTGACATTTTTAATAAAATGCATTTAGTACATGTCAAGTTAAAGTAAGAGAATATGTCAGGATTGGTACTAATTCCTAATAGTCCACATTAAGGGCAGACTCAGCAGAGTGCAGATATTAACCCATGATTAATGAGGTCACTCCGAGTTCGAGAAGAATTCCAAATTCTTATTTTTCAAAGAACGCCTTGCTCTCTGCCCTGCCCATTCTCTGTGAACTGAACTCCAGCGTTCTGACTTAGCGTTCTGTAGCATAGCTGTTTTTCTGACTGTGTATGACCACCTTATGGAGCTATCCAAGCCCCATAATGCAAAGCTAAGGCATTTTTAATACATTCGTATTATTATATATATTTTGAAATACTGATCAACAGAGCAACTCAAATCTAGTCACAAAGTTAGTGTTTTCCCACTCTTAACATACCACATTTAACTCCTCTAGCTGTCCTGGAGCTGAATTAGGTGAGTGGGAGCAATAATACAATGGCCTTGAGGTTACGTACATGACATGTATCAGAATCTGTACAGCACTTGGACAAAGTACAAATATAACTGTCTATACCAAGAGGTAGAATTTAATGAGAATCATCACTGAAGTGGTTAGAGTACAAGGTGCTGGCTCCCTAGTTTTCATGCACATTGTCTGAGCAAACGCAACCCTTAAGGTGACTCAGTCAGTGAGAAATCTTGAATCTCTCCCATGGCTTTCAATGGCTACCATTCTGTTGGTGACTGATCTGTTTAATTGGTATAAATGCATCTATACATCAGCAGCATGCTTTGAATCAAGAGTGACTGTCATTTCTGCTCTTAGCATCTGTAAATACCACCAAAACTGAAAGTGTGGGCACCAGGGAGGACTGCCTGCAAAACAACACCATTAGCTGTGTGTAGCAGACAGAAAGGTGGCACACAACATTCTTTATGTAATATGTAAAAAAATAAAAAATAAAATAAATAAATAAATAAATAAAGTAAAACCATATTTTTGAAACTGCTGTGTTTCCTTGAAAATTGCTGGCCCTGAAAGGACCTGCAGTGCATTATGGGCCTGACAGATAATGCCAACTTTAACTCATCATGCCAACCTCCAACTCCTTCCAAGAAATCTGCATTCACCCAGCACATAGCCTGCCCCATTACACTGACGCAGGGCTCTTCTACAGCAGTAGGAACCTGCCACTTCATTCTTACATGGACAAGGCCAGGAGCAAATTGCAGTCCCTCCCCACATCCCTGTCTGAAAGATACAGTTGGATCCAGGATCTTCTCACCACACGCACAATACACAACCATCATATTAACACACACATTAACACAGACATATTAATATGGACATATTAACATGGACATATACATATTGTTATGGACATGTTAACATGGACATGTTAACACTTGTATATTAACACGGGCATATCAACACAGATATGTTAACTTGGGCATATTCACACAGACAAAAAAAATCCTCTATGAAGTAAAGAATCCGACATGCTTATCTGACATCTCAACATGGCCGACTGAGCATGTTCTGAAACTGAATCCCAGCAAAACATAGCTATAACATATTAACTGCTCCCTGCACCAAGATCTGGCCATCCAGAGATCTGGAATCTGGAATAACTCACAGCTGGAAAGATCTGGAATAACTGTAGCTTTAGAGAACAACCATGCCTGGAACTCCACTCCTCCTCCTTGCTTGTTTACACCCTCAAACACCACCCCCTTTTCCTTTGTGATGACACCCTCCTCCAGTCTCATCCTGTCAAGCCTGTTATTTACACATTACCGAACATCCATAAGAATTTGGAACATCCACCAAGATGAACTATCATTCCTGGGAACCAATTGCTCACTAAGCCTCTTGTCCAATATCTTTATTTCTATATCAAGGAATTGGCTTATCAGTTACCATGGTATCGTAACTCCATGGTATCTTACGTACTCCACTAACTTTTTACTCAACTTCAGTGAACTCAGACATAAAGGTACGGATGATGATGACTTACTGTGTACTATGGATGTGTTAGGTCACTACACTAATATTCCCCACCAGGCAGGATTTAAATCCTTACTGCACTTTCTGCAATTATGCAGTGAACCTTTACCCCACACTGATTTTCTAATCACATTCGCTAGAGAAATTTTGACTAAAAATGATTTCAAGTTTCAGGATAAGTTTTATCTGCAGATTCAAGGCACAGCCTTGGGCTCTCTTGTTTGCCCCTGATTATGTCAATCTATTCATGGACAAATTTGAACAGGATTTTATATACTCTGATTTTTTTTTTTACAGAACATTAGGGTGTGGTACAGATTTAGAGACAAAAAATCCTCAGAAGTGAAACATTTTAATAATGTTGGTCATGATGTCAATTCTTTAAAGTTTATGGTCTTTAAAGTCGTTCACCAAGGGGTGGAGATCGAGAAAACTTCTACTACAGGAAGATTCTTGGTATATTTTTAATTTAAATAAAGTCATTAGGTGTATGTGAAAGTTGGTAAATTTTCTTTTTGTTATTATTTTTTTATTTTGTCTTCACAATTCGTTTCATGTGCAACTTTTATTATCACCATTCCCCCGGTCTGTGATGTCAGCACTATGATGTAATATTCTTGTGACTCCATGATGTCATAGAGTAACAGGGTTTGTTTTTCTGTGTGTAAAGTGATGGGTGTTGGATGAACTAGAAACATGCTGACGAAGAAACACCCTGTGTGATATCTCGAGTCGAATAAATATATTGCATAAACACGAGTGCTTTCTGACTACCTTTATTTGATTTATGCCACCCTCCTCCTCCCCATCTCATTCTTTCTTACCCTTTATCTCCGTTCTCCAGTTGGGGGTCACCTTCTTACCTACAGAACTGCAGGCCAAATTTCTCTCTTAGCCTTCTAACAATCAACTCCACCCTATCCATTACTGGAGGTGTGGTCTGCTATCATAAACTCTGGATTGCTTTGTTATTGTAGATTCAATTTGTTCATAAAATGAGTCTCGGTAATAAGCTGCTTTAATGTGCAGTCTCAGTTACAGCTACAATATCATCACAAAAAGATCTTGTATGGATAAATTACTTACACATATACTTACAGCCATTATCTTAGGTTTATAATGTAGGATAGTGTTAATAATAAAGCAAGCTCCATTGTGCTTAAAAGGATTTATAAAAGCACAGCGATTAAAACACAGCCTGAAGTTATTAAAACACAGTTGAAGTTGTATCTTTGTCAAGATACAGACTACATTAACTACAGCTGGTTTAGAGAGTGAAGGACCAAGCAGGACCCAAGGGTGACAGAACACTACACAGAAGAGGCAGTGGCGCTATATGCAGAAGATTATTTGGTGACCTTCAAAAAAAAATAAAAATTCTGGGAAATATTACAAGGAAGATGTGCTCCATTTTATTTTGCATAAAATGAAAGGAGTCCCTGTGTGTGGCATGCTGTAATGGTTTCGATGAGAAAAAGTTCAAATACAAGGGTTCTGGCAGAACACTGCTTGTGTAAACCACAGTTGAGAGTGATATTTGCCAAACAGACTTGGCATTTCTTTTTGAGGATTACCTATCCCAAATAAGATCTATTTCATATTTGATTTTCATTTCAGTTTTTTTTTTTTACTCATTATCACAAATATTCTGATACTCTGAACAAATCACTTTCTGCAGCAATCAAAAGGAGAACCTCTTTAGATACTTGTCTGGATTGCAGATCTCCTACACAGTTACTAAAATGACATCTACATTTAGATGTATGGGAAAGGCATAATGGCTGGAAATTGTTAGAAAAAGCTCCTATTAAGTGGCCATGATGCCTGTGCAATGTGTAAGGAGGAGAAAATGAAAGCCTGGCATGTTTTGAGTCCACGTAGAGGGAAAATCAATACAAAACTACTCTGTTCCTTTAGGTCACTCAATGGTTTGATGAGGATGAAAATGATATGATTCATGCGGTAATGCCCCTCATAGCTACCATATCTTTACCCAGATGAACACCATTGGGAGATTTTGGAGCACCTTGTTAGACAGTGTGCTCTCTGCAACCATCATCAAAACTCAAACTGGGAAAAAATGTTTTGGTGGTTCATTTTGCTGAGAATTTAAGCTGTTTTTTTTTTTTCATCAATGGCTCCTTGGTGTCTTTGGTGAAATGAAAATCAGCAGTCAGTCAGCTACAGTGGAGGAAGTAATTATGTGATCCCTTGCTGATTTTGTAAGTTTGCCCACTGACAAAGAAATGAACAGTCTAATTTTAATGGTTGATTTGCATTTCATTGAGTGAAATAAGTATTTGATCCTCTACCAACCATTAAGAGTTCTGCCTCCCACAGACCAATTAGATACTCCTAATTTCAATTCAGCACCCGCATTAAAGATGCCTGTCTCAACTTGTCACCTGTATAAAAGACACCTGTCCACAGGATCGATCGATTGATCGATCTCCAGAGATCGATCAATCAATCAATCAATCAATCAATCAATCAATCAGACTCTAACTTCTCCATCATGGGCGAGACCAAAGAGCTGTGTAAGGATGTCAGGGACAATACTGTAGACCTGAACAAGGCTGGGATGGGCTACAAAATCATAAGCAAGTATCTGGGTGAAAAGGAGACAATTGGTCGAAAATGGAAGAAACACAAAAAGACTACGCTATAATGGATTAAAACCCTGCAGTGCCCGCAAGGTCCCCCTGCTCAAGAAGGCACATGTGCAGGCCCGTCTGGAGTTTGTCAATGATCACCTGAATGATTCAGAGAGTGCTTGGGAGAAGGTGCTGTGGTCAGATGAGCTCTTTGGCATCAATTCAACTCGCTGACTATGACCCCAAGAACACCATCTCCACTATCAAGCATGGAGGTGGAAACATGGAGGTGTTTCTCTGCTAAGAGCACAGGACAACTTCACCACATCGATGGGAGGATGGATGGGGCCATCTACTACAAGAAAAGTCTGACCTCTGTGCTTGCCAACAAGGGTTTTGCCTTCAAGTACTAAGTCTTGTTTTGCTAGGGGATCAAATACTTATTTCACTCAATAAAATGCAAATCAATTTATATATATTCTATAATGTGCTTTTCTGGATTTTCCTTTCGATATTCTATCTCTCACTGTTAAAATAAACCTACCATTAAAATTATAGACTGTTCATTTCTTTGTCAGTGGGCAAACTTACAAAATCAGCAAAGGATCAAAACATTATTTCCTCCACTGTAAGTAACTGAGGAAGCTTTAAAATAACAGTTCTTATAACATTTCCCAGTGTTCTCAGTGGGAAGTTCTGATTGAACAAGAGAAGCAGGGCTCCTTACATTAACCTTGTTCCATTATCCAGAAACCTATTATATCCTCATTTGGGGCATCACAATATTCTGGTCTATAATCAGTTCAATGACAATCCACAGTTCTCATATTGATCCATTTGCTTTATTCTCCTTATTGACAAGTAGTTTTATTGACCAGTGTAATGCGGTTCTCTGTTACATCGACTACTACAAACAATTCTTCAACATTCCAGAATTCCCTGAACCCTGCATCACCTGAGCAGATGATCCTTCCTTATTATTAACCAGACCTTTTACTCACTTTGTCAGCCTTTATATTCTTACCCAGCTTCATTTAATCTTGGTGAAGTATTGCCAGTATTCTCTTGTGCATCCCATGCATTTACAACATTCCTGTTTTTCCTTGTTATGATCTTCGGCTGTTTATTTTTGGATTCGATTTCTGGTATACCCTTTTGTTTTGTTTGCCTGTGCTTATTTACTGCCTTCCTAGTTTATTATATGTTTATGTGTTTTCTGACTAGGGCTCAGGCGCCACTTTGGCATGCTGTGCGTTGCCCTTTGGTTATGACCCAGCATTGCACCATTGCTTATTCTGCTAAGAATATCATAATTTCTTATTCTGGTTTATTAAAGGCTCTAGATGCTAACCCTAGCATCTAGGGTTAGGGTTAGTCTCTTAGATTCAGTGTCTGTCTCTTCACAGCACATAACAGCCAGACAATATATCACATCTGTTAATTATGTTTTTTGGCCTGGCCAATCCAGGAAATGGGATAATGATAAATAATAAATATTTTTTTTTGTCTAAAATATTCTTCCTGTGGAATTTCTCTGATTTGTAACTTTTGTCTCTAAAGATAATGTGTCTCTCCATAAATAGGCAAGGCTAGTCAATGCAAGTGTATTTGTGAAGCACTTTTCATACACAGTGAAAATTCTAAGTAATTTACATAGAAGAATAACAAAACTGATTACAAGGTGTATCACCTCAGGGAGGTTTGGCCCAGTCTAAAAAAAGAAACAGTCACAAAAGCAATTTATTAAAATAAAGTTATAAATAGTTGATTTCAATAGAAAAAAATAATAAAATGAATTAAAAGAGGATAATACTCTTAATTTAAAGAAAAAATAGCATAATAGTAAAATAAGAGATTTGAATTGCACTGGTTCTATATGTCATACCATATGCTTGTTTAGTAAAGTCAATGAATCAATTCATTAGCATCTTTGGTATATTTTAGATTCATTACACTAGAGTCTAGCTGTTTCCCTGTAGTGACTATGCACCTGGTTGATTTGTGAGTTTTTAATTATTAGCAAATGCTTTTGAGGCAGTAGTGATGAATTAATGTTGAGTTTTATGATTTGTGAAGGTTTTGAAAAAATTGGATACAATTTCAGAAAATTTGTCTTAGCAGTTGTCGGAAAAATGTAAAAAGAAAAAATGACGTGGTTTGTAATTCAACATGAGAAACACTGATGCCAATTTTTTTTCAATATTGGCATACTATTACTTTATTGAAACCCATGAAGTGTGAAGAAAGGTGTTGTGTGACTGAATACCCTGGTTAGCTTACCCTGGCACCATGGGAGCTGAACAAGGCCTCTAGACTGTCTGAGACCTGGGATATGTGATGCCCATGACCACATGTCCCCTGGGTGAGATTGAGATGCTCTTCCCGGGAGATATGATGCACAGTGCTGTTGGGACCGTGTGCTGGTTCCAGGAACAACACTTTGTCTTTAAATGTGATCAGACCTCTATGAGAGAGAGAGAGAGAGAGAGAGAGAGAGAGAGAGAAAGAAAAGAAAAAGTGAAATAGAGAATGATGCACTGCAAAAATTAAAGGTGCATACATTGTCAAAGAGAAAACTCACTTAAACAGCAAGCTACGATGTAAATAGTGCTGCCTAGTGCTTCTCTTTGAGAGGAAGTGGTCTTTCCGTCAAGCTGTTTCAAGGCAGCTTGAAAATGTTTCGAAAACTTGGTTAACATCCGAGCCACTGTTGGTCAACAACACATCAATTTTGGGGATATTTTACTGAAACAACACTACTCACTCAGCCCTATTACCAAGGTTTAGTGGTTGTGGGATATGTTTCAAGAAGATTTTCTCACACTTTAAAGTTATAAATTGATTGAAAGTGACATCCTCCTCTATCCTCTATAGAGGGATAGCCAGACTTTGGGCTAGACCACATAAATGTACATGTAGCCCCACTCACACTAGCACTGCCAACCAAAATCAACACTAATTTGTTTTGGCTTAAGTGCCAAAAAACACAGCTCCAGTCAGGGGAGCTCTAAGGAAGTGTGTGTGTGTGTGTGTGTGTGTGTGTGTGTGTGTGTGTGTGTGTGTGTGTGTGTGTGTTTGCTGCATGGTGAGGAGACAGGTTGCAGCTGCAGATCAAGCCTAAATAAAGAGCTTAGGCAATAAAGAGTATCATGCCAGAGAGAGTGGAGACATTTGCTGGCTAATATGTGAGGACATTCCTGTTGCTATCCAGCATAATTATCATAGTAATTATCCTGGCATGCTATAGTGTGTGTGTGTGTGTGTGTGTGTGTGTGTGTGTGTGTGTGTGTGTGTATGTGTGTTTATGTACATGTCTATCAATTGCTTGCTTTGTTGCTTGTTGTTTTCCTGAATGTAACTCATAAATGTATGTTGTAAAGATATTTTTATGATGATCTTATTCTTTGATAAATGCTGTATTAAACATGTTCAGAAAAGTGCTCCCTGGTTTTATTTATTTCATATTTCAGTACCTGGCTGATGGATTTTCCAACATTACATCTACAGTAGTTTAGTTGTACACAGTCTTGGGTAATTAATATCAGAGTAACCATGAATCAAAGCTCTCTTGCTGCAGAAGCTGCAGTGGACCTCAGTGAGCATACATAACCTGGTGAGTCATCATGCCCAAGCTGTGCCATTAACCTGGGCTTCCTTCAGGCCACTCCAGACATGGAGATGGGCCTCTCTAAGACATCAGAGAGCAAAGGACTCTGGGTAACATCTGAATGGGTTGACGTATGGGGAGGGGGTGTGTTAGAGGTGGCAGGGATTATGACCTTGGTGATCTCTCGGAGCGAATGTCCTACGGTAACACACCTGAGTCCTGTGCAGGTGCTGAGGATGACGTCAGAGTTCTGCTTGCCGCTCACCTGTCCATGGTAGTAGCAGTTTGTCTGAAAAACACGCAAACAACGGAGTCATAAACTCTCTCAAGGTTTAAGTGTGCATGCACACGTGTGTGCGGATAGTGACCCTGTTAATGTACACTAAGATTTCTGCTGACAGAACTAATATAGCAAGACTGAACTATCACTCAAGAACATATTACACACTTTCAGTGTTTGCTTTCAAAAAGCACCTGCTGTGCTGGAGAGAGAAAGAGAGAGAGAGAGAGAGAGATTGAGAGAGAGAGAGAGAGAGAGGCACTTCAGCACAGAGCTGGTTTGTTTCATTCAGAAGGGAGGACTTGTCTTGTTTGGACTGAAAACATGGCTTTGGGTTCCTATTCCTGCACTGATCTTCCCAGGTCTCTTTCTCATGACTACACAACAGAGCACAGACTCTCACTGCTTACACTCCCCCTGACTGTCCACAGGCTTTCAAAATGAAATATTTCAGAGTTTTCAGACCCGGGTAAATGTTTTTTTTCTTTTTTTTTTCTTTTTTTACTGGGAAAAGTTTAAGATTTTTAGCCTTCTTTTAGAACTGGGGTCTTCAAACCGTACATAACAGTGACAGCAAAAATGCAATCTGTCTGATTTAGCTGTATTTTGTCATCCTTCGTGTGGTGTCAGGTCATTATTTCCGTACCGAGGCCCAATGCCTCTCTCCCATCCCAGTGACTCTCCCAGCCCGAAGTCTGTAATTTGTCAGAACATCACTCTGGTCGGTACAAGCTGACACGGAGGATATCTCTGAATTGTCGTGCCCACTGGTGGGCTATTTCCTGCGCTTCAGGAGATACATAGGACATTCCTATCATATTAAATATGAAATACACAGTACAGCAGAGAGCAGCAGGGAAGGGGCCTGATATAGCAGCCTGCTGAAACCATGGATATTGTATGATACAAGGCAAAGTGAGACCTACACTCTGCACTGGGTGCTTTTAATTAGGCAAGCTGAAGCCATTTTTTGGTGAATGGTTCTGATATAGAAAATGTACAGTATAAAATTACCAGACAACCAGTTCTCACTGAGCCACAGCTGTCTTAGACAAAGTGAGCTTCCATGCAGTAACAAACAATGGTTCATTCTTTTGACCACTTCACTTCATTTGTTTGGTCTTGTCTTCACCTGACTAGGAAAAACAACTATGAAGCAAACATCTTAAGTAAGTAAAGATGTCCCAAAAGATTCGAATAAGCTTCATGGAAAAAAAAACCTTCACTTGTCTTCCCACAAAAACTAAATATGGAAACCAGCCCTGTAGCAGCATCTTCCAGCGGCTCTCTTCACTAAAAATGCCTTAATGTCAAACACAACAAACAGTTATTAATGTGGCAGGTCTGGGACTGCTGCTAACAGAGAGAAGCAAATCCCATTCAATGTCATGTCTTTAATTTAGCAGACCCCCTGAATCTCACCCAATCATAACCAGACATGGAAGATCCTAGTTGCACACTACGTAGGGAACATAAGGAATTACAGTTAGTCAGCTGGGTTCAGGTAGCAGAGGAACTGCAGTTAGTGGGCTGGATTCAGGAGCTACAGTTAGTAAGCTTGGTTGAGGGATTAGAGAAGCTACAGTTAGTGGGCTGGGTTCAGAGAGTAGAGGAACTACAGTTAGTGGGCTAGATTCAGGATGCACAAGGAGCTTCAGGTAGCATCACAGGTTCAGGGCTACTTTTAGTGGTCCGGGCTTAGGTTTCTCTGCAACTGCAAAGCTTCCAGGCACCATACCACACTCAGACAGCAGATGCAGCTATGTAACAGGGTAATTGAGGGAGAAGGCTAGATAGATAACCACACGCTTTTGGTTGTGCGTGTACATATTTGCACGTACACCACACACACACACACACACACACACACACACACACACACACACACACACACACGCGCGCACACACACACACACACAC
>JAOYMR010000011.1:11845576-11860223 GCA_025802075.1 Tenebrosternarchus preto
CACACACACACACACACACACACACACACACACACACACACACACACACACACGCGCGCACACACACACACACACACCCATGCGCACACAAAGGAAACTGTGTAAATACAAAATAATGGATCCAATATGTCCTCCTAAGCACTAAGCATTGTATTAATCCTCCAAGCAGCCCAGATCTGTTTAATGCAGGAAATAAACAGGACTGTTGTATGTTGTATGGCCAAATAACAGCAGAACTTGTCCATGATGGAGAACCTCTCTCTGGGCAAAAAGGTTTTTAGATGGTTCTTTGAATTCAACATTTTACCTTCAGAACAATCTCTCTTTATGGTCTGTAGAACCTTGCTAAAACGTTGTATGTTGACCCCTGAAAAAAAGTATATTCTCATTTTGTTATGAAACTTTTATAGGTGAGTGCTAAGCACAATAATTTAGTGTCAGAAACACAAGCTGGAAAACTCCTACATGGTCCTAACTTGAACTGCCTTAAGAATGTGCACTTCAGTCTGTACATTGTTAGCCAGTGACACAGTTTTTGTTGCTATGACTCCATACTCCTCCACACTTTTTTTTAAATTTTGAAAAAAAAAAAACACTGAGTACAGAATGTCAAACTGAATTTGAGACTAGTTCCTCCATTATGGACAAACCACATAGGAATCCGAGCCTATTCTCTCCGTTTCACAGGAACTGAACTCGTTCCTTGGCCAACTGACTACTGACATGCATCGTTACATTAATAGCTCATCAATACTACATCAGTACTTCTTCAATAGCATTGGTTTTAGGTAATGGGTATAGAGGGAGGAGTTATCATCCCTCAGTGAGAGGTCCGGAGTGTCAGTGCTGAAACAGCAAACTGCCACCAGGTGGAAAACTAAAAATAAATCAACCAGTCAACTGTCAGAGTCAACTGTCTGACACTCAGTAAAGAAGCAAGAATGAACCCATGAAGTTCAACAACCTGTTTGAAATAACCAACAACCTGTTTGACGAAGAAATATCATAGCAGTACATGACTGAAACACATTTTCAGCCATTACCATCCTCAGTGCAACAGGTATGGGCATGGTGCAATCCAGGATGTATCCAGGATATACAGAAAGGAGTGTCAAAGTTTGCCATGAAGAGAGAAATAAACCATGACAAGCTTAGAGGATTTACCACAATGTACTGCTTTTTAAGAATGAAAAACACTGCAGAGTTCTGAAACAAAGTCTTATGAGCAGAGGAAGGTCAGAGCTGGTCGAGACTGACTGAGTGAGAAAACAGTGGAGGAGAGGAGCCACTCAGAACTACTGATGCAATGACACACATCAATAGTCATTAGAATCCTGGCCTGCTGGCAATGAAAGAACTCCAATGACTTACAGTCCTCTGAAAAGATGGAGATGTTAAAAAGACAAGGATTTCAGTGAGGTTCATCCAGTGTGCAAATACACACACACACACACACACACACACACACACACTACTAGCTTCAATTAAAACTGGCAGTATATTCGTTAACCTCAGTGTTTCATTTCATATCCAGTGTGAAGATGTTTGGAGCCAAAAGAAGAAAACTTGTTGATCGCACTAATGCGTGATTCTGTCCAGGGAAACAAGGTTCACTTGTATTTAATTATAATGGCAGGCAGCAGCGGGATACATTTAAAAAAAAAAAACATACATCTTAGCTGCTCAGATCCAAGCAATGGTGTCCCAGCTCAACGACATGTTCTTCACCTTATAACAGGACCATATTTCAAAACTGAAGCAGTCATGAAGGTCAGAATGTCCCTTATCAAGACAGTCATCTGACCTAAACTCAGTGAACATGTTTTTCATTCCTTAAAAACTGAGGGCAAAAAGTCACTGAAACAAACGGTCTGTGCAGCAGCAAATGCTCCAGGCCTAAATGACCAGCTAAGCCATAGTGGCCTCCCTCACCTCCTCCCTTGTCCTGAGTTTGTGTGGGTGTGTTTGTTTGTGTGTGTGTGTGTCTTGTTTGTTTTGTGTCTGTTCAAGTGTGTGTGTGTGTCTCATCCTGTCTTTGTTCAGTCTTTATCGTTGCATTTGTTCATATGTGTCGGTGTTGGAGGACTGAACGTGCCTCCTTGACTTTGAGTGGTTAAACACGCCCCCCCCCCCCATCGTAACAAGCTGGGCCTACAGATACACTGCAGGTGATAATTCACCTCCACCATGCTGTGTTGGATGTCTATAGCTTACAACATTTACAAGAGAAACAGGGCAAACATGGCAGTTTTATCTGAATGTTTGATTAATGTCCCCTGAAAGGGGGGGGGGTCTATAGGATAGATAGGATATAATTCATGTATTGTCCAATTTAAATGTAAATACACTTGTACTAACAATAACATTCTGCACTTTAACCAAATAGTTATTTTTTTCATTTTATGTTCAGAACAAAAACAACAAATTGCATGTGCAGTTATTTACGTGTGTGTGTGGGGGTGTGTGTATGTGTGTGTGTGTGTGTGTATGCTTATGAGTGAATGTATGAAGGCATGATTGTGTAGAATGTTCTCCTGGCTGTGTGCATTCAGTTTTTGTGTAATGATTTTGTTTATTTTGCATTCACAGTTCACTTTACCTAATCAAAAGTCATCTATATCACACAGATCAGGAAGAGGCCATGTGGAAGTTTGGATAATGTGAACACTGTGTTCATCACCCCTCAAAATACACACTATACTGGAGTGAAGTGTGATGCAAGTGCATCTCGTCTCTGAGGAACTGAGGATGGAACAGCCAAACAAACACAAGCATCTTCTCCAATATCTCTCCCGTCTTGTGAAATGCCACGGCAGATATTTCAGTGACCTCAAGCAGCCCACGGAGGACAGACATGCTCAGTCTCTCTCCCTCTTACAATCATTTCCTCCTAACAGTTCAAGTCCAGACATGACTCGATGTTGAAAGTGCGTGCACAGGGGACCAGGCCGCAGCTGTCGCCATCTGTGATTTGATTAATTAAGTGCTGAAAAAGGTGAGAGTAACAAGTCAACGTTTTATGTCCAAACAGACAAAACAGCCATTTTTAATTTCCAAACCCTGATCAGTGGTTCAAGTCAGAGCAGCTGAATTAAAAAGAGAAAGACTGAAAAAGAGAAAGATTGAAAGATGGACATCAAAAGCCTTAAATAAAGCAGAGAGGGAGGTATAGAACATTTTTTAAAAAGATAATTATTACATTTTCTTACTGTCCTTCATCTTGAAGAGAGGCCAGTAACAATCATTCTGGCAAAACACATATGCTGGCAAACAACATATGCTGGCAAAACTCAAATGTCAAACCTTGGGATATTTCAGAGCCAGAAAGCAAAATGTGGCACTTGTGGTGAAGGAGCATATTACACCCAGTGTGGCAGACCGGTGATCTTACTGTGGCTTTAGGTGAAGTGTTGACAACACGTCTTCCCTCCTGGTAGTGTACCTCTGTGTAATGACTGCCAAACAGACCCCTGGAAATCATACCCAAACACACACAGAGTAAGAAAGAGAAGAAGAAACATGTACATCTATCTATACATGTAACAAATACATATCTATTTAATAACAATGGATAAGGAATGTTGAAGAAAATAATAGATAATAATAAACAGCATTTGAATTATTACTTTTATTGTTCAATTATTAATCTTGTTGGATTGCCCATCTACCAGTGACCAGTGAACTTTAACGATGGAGGAGCCCTTTAGAAAAACTATATGAGAGTGTGTGTGCATGCTATATGCGTGCATCCTGCCTGTTCAATTGTAAGTCGTATGTGATTATACAACACCAGCTGATATCTGTTTCAGTGGTATTTACTCTAAGAGATCCTTTGTCAGTGAGGCAGTTGCCTGATTCGCAGCGTTAGAGGCGTATCCAAGCCCCCCAGTATCTAGGTGGTGTGATAAGGGAAGTTCTCATTCTCTCAGAGTGCACTGGGGTCAACAAAGGTTAGTGGGATAGCAGGTTCCTGCACTATTATTGAACACTGCAGTGTTGTAGAATAGCAGTAATGTGTACCAGTTTGTCTCAGTGTTTGTCTCACTTTAGAGCCTAGGGGACATGTACATTTAGTGAGGTGCTAGGGTACGCTGAGCTTCTCATGGGTGAGGTACTTGATGGTGAGTCTTCAAATCCATTACAACACACATAGCTTTGACTATGTTTAAATCATATAATAGCAAGAGCCCTATACTGGCTACATAGAAATATCTCTCTCACACTCTCTCTCTCTCTCTCTCTCTCTCTCTCTCTCTCTCTCTCCCTCTCTCTGAGCTGAGAAACTGTTCATTAATTCCAGGGGCTGTGAGCTGGACATAAGTCATCTGACCTGTCCTCTGCAACATGTGTTTCTCTGTAGCTGTGACTTGTTAGCAACAAACAGACCCCAAAAAGACAACAAATGAATAAATATGAAAACCTCCATGACTAATGCTGAGAGAGGCGAAAAATATCGACTCATTGTCAAGGCTCCTCATCTGGTCATGTTTTGAGAAGAGCTGTGAGTTAAGGGACCTAACCTCCCTCCATGCAGGAAGACAGGAGGATCAACAGTATTAAATCTTACAGTCCTCACATGGAGCTCAGCTGAAAAAAAAAAATGGCCACCTGAGAAGCTAATACACATCTGGCAATTTTGCCATTAATTTTAAATCTGGCTTTCAGTGGTTTGGGTTTTTATGTTGAACCATCTCTGACTATAAAATTAAACAAACACACAAATTTCATTATGTCACCATGGTAACTTATAATTTCAGAGTCATAGCATACCTGTTACCAGCTAAAATGTCACCAGCAGCAAACGTATGTGGTTGTCGTGGAGATGTAGTTTAAATTAAATGTGTGACAATCCCAGCAAAAAAAAAAAAAAAAAGTACTCATTAACACCAATCACCGTTGGTCTGGAATAATATGTTTGGAAGGTAAGAGAGATCAACAACATTTGTTCCGTTTCCTATATTATCTATACTGAAAGACCAAGGACAATCCAAATATAGAGTTTATTAAAATATGGTGCGCTGTCATGTAGGGGTGTGAAGCACAATTATTATTGCACAATTATTATTGCACAATTATCTCAGTTTGTACCTCATTAGGTCTTTGTGAAGATGCTCCATACATGATATGCATATTTATCAAGCCAAACCTTCAGAAAATGATAACAGAGAGCACACATTGGACCAAAGTCTCTTTAAGGTGGAAGGTATTAGACACAATAACTTGTTTTACCGGTACAGCTGTCTTTATTCTCAGAGAAGAAGTCCTCAACAGTCCCAGTTCCAGATGTGGAAAGAGATCTTTTGTACATTACATTTAGCCCATTTGGCTCTGCTCCTGTATTCACAATTCCAGACATCTTAAAAGAGCTCTTAAGCAGGCCTAGAGCCAGGGATGCTGAAAAACTTTACCAGTTTAAAGAGTCTAAGGGCGGAAACTGTGACCTCCTGAACAATGCCAACCCTGCAGACTGATCAATCAACACAGAAGAGGCTTCCAGTAACCCAGCATCCACTCACCCAAATGGAAAACTAGACCCTTCTGAAACATTAAAGGACAAAGGAGACAGGCCGTTCTGTGGTCTCACTTGATACTGATGATAGAAATCCACCTGATCTCTAAAAACTGCACAAGACTTAGCCTGTAAATTAAAATGGCCTTAGCCTGTAAATTAAAATGGACATGACGTCTTAGTGTTTTTTAAATAAGAGAAAATCAAAAGTTGTCCAAAATATATTACAATTCATCTTTACAGAAATTGATTCCAATTAGCATTTTGCTATTCAACAGTAGTGCAGGTGATATATTGTGCTGATATATTGAGTGTGAATCATGGTGAATAGACGTCAAAACCAAATGAACCACTTTTGATAAGGTATCACAGGGCACAGCCAGATGCACACTGCGGACAGAGGCTGAAATCTGGGGTCAGTCATCTGACCCTGTGCCATTTCTTCAGCAGACATACCTATAAGCTGAGGTTATTAAAGTAGGACATGAAGAAGTCCCCACGAAAGAACGTTCCACATACTGAGATCATTAAACTATATAGAGAACTCAAGAGAGACAGCAGGATTCCAGTTCTTTTAAGTGGACTGCAAAACGTTTCCTTCCACCTCCAGAACATTACATTTGTGATCTTAAGCAGACATAGTGCAGTCTTGCCTTGACAAAATCAGTAGTTCGCTGGTGGTTATTTTGTTTGTTTGATGTGTTCTTGGCCCAGGCAATTGTTCTGTTAACTTAGGCAAGCTGTCAATGGAAAAGGTCTATGAAATGGATCCTGTTAACAGTATATGATCAACTTTCATCTTTTCCTGGGTGTATTTAGTACACAATTCCATATTTAAATATTTTCTGTTAATAATGGCCTGAAGCCAACATTACTGACAGTTTGTCTTCATTACCATAGTGAAAAGGGCAGCTTGATCAATAACCATTGATTATTCCTTCTATCTTAGCAGCATTCTCAGCTTATTAAGGCCATGTAATACCCCGATAAGGGAATACTGTTCAAATGCACGTGATAAATATGATGAAGGGGTGAGTGTCATCAGACAGACACTACAATATTTTATGAGCTCTTTGCATTTATGCATTATGCATAAGCAAAACTCACAGAACAAGCCTTTCATAAAATTCCTTTGAAAGAGCATAGAATGTTGAAAGAAAAAAAAAAAACATCTCTCATTTTCACCATATATGAAAACAGACTCTAAGGGCAAAAGAGGTAATCAAATCATCATTTGAGAGGATCAAGCACACACACACACACACACACACACACACACACACACACAGACACACACCAAAAGTAAAATTGAAACAAAAAACAAACCAAAAAACCAGTTCAGTATTTTTTATACAGAGACTCGCAGCATGTCGTGTGGTCTGCACCATTTCTAAATGTTGTCTTGACCATTTCTCATTTTCGACAACACCAACACCAAAGAAGTCAGAGTGAACTCAGCAAGCGATCCAACTAGTCTTAGCAGGTCCTGGCTGTATTTTTCATCTTCACTTCCAGCAGTGAACTAAGCAAGGGGGCTAATCAGAGCTCCGTCAGAAAAGAACTGAACATGCAAAATAAAGGGAATGAATGAACATGTGGCAAGAGGGACTAGAACAGAGCTGTGATTCTTCCCTGTCTTTATTGTGACAGGCATGTGAGGGGCAAAAACAGTGATCCAACTTCTTGAGGACAAAGTGAAGGCTTTTTATTTTCCTTGAGGATAAATCAAGTCAGTGTTTATCTTCATGTCATCTTCGTTGCATTGCTTGTGTTTCGATATGATGCAGAATATCTGCTTATTGTCATCAACTGCTCCCCCCAACGAGTTATATTGCCCGTTCTGAATCTCAATTACAGACCACCCATTACCATTACCATGGTGACTGTCTCCTTGGAGATTGATGCCTGAAGACCAGGCAGCTTCCAAAGAAATCAATACAGTTCCATCACTGGCAATGTGCAGGTGATGAACGACACTGGAAAAGCAAACACAGCACCAATTACAGGGTGCAGGTGATTGATATCTGGGAAACAATAGCAACATAATTGAAATTAGGGGCTACATGAGATACAGTTATTAATAACTGAAGTGAAGGGACAGATGGTTGTAAAATGTTGGAGCTTCTGCAGTTAGTGATTGCAAGTTCTTAAAATCATATATAATATCAGCTGGAAACGTGGACAATGGCAACCTTGAATTTGTAAAAGAAAAAAAATGGAATTTCCTTCTTTTAAATGATCTTGGCCATATTATTCAAATGAACTTTTATATTTATGTTTTGTGTTCAGATGAATATTTTGTGAGACCAGGTATACTTCAGTCATCCCTGAAAAGCATAGTCTAAAAAATAAAAAAAATTGTTGAGAGCCACACTAGTTTTGAATTACCCTGAGACTGAGAGCAAACCTGCAAGCAAAGTACGTTAAGTAAGGCAGCTCTCCATACAGAGGTGGTCTGAAACGTGAACACAGTAACCGGAGGAAACTGGCTGATTTATTTGACATGTTTATATAATCCTTGGAGGACATGTCATGGAGTTGATTTTATGATGCCTCATTATTAAACATGAGCGATGTGCCAGGTTTGGAGGGTTTGCTGACAAGTGGAATTACATCCCTGGGTCACAAACAGAGTGCCTTGCAGGCCTAAGATCTTCCACTCCAAGTTGAGTTTTAACTGCCCACAGAAATGAATTTTCAGATCCAACCAAATTATGTTTTAACTTGGATTGTAATAATAGATGCAACTCTCATATGCTTTTTTCATAATTTTATTGCTATTCATTTTGAGCCTTTCCAGTAATTACATTAATATCCACTTTCAAGGAGGACAAACTTCCCTGTTGAATAGCCTTTACCAACATATTCAACATATGACCTTAACCATCACCTAAGGGGTTATTTGGACTCATGTAACCTCCATCCCAGCTGAACTGATATGACTGCATGATTTATGTTTAGGTCAGCATGTCATTATGTGTGTGTGTGTGTGTGTGTGTGTGTTTGTGTACTCATGTGTTTGTGTGTGTGGTGGCGGGGGGGGGGGCTCTCATAATCTCAGGGGAAGTCTGTCTTCCTGGATATATCACAGCATTGCCTGCTAGCCAGACATGACCCACATAAATACATGTGCCGTCAAAAGAAACTTCCAATCTACTTCTTGGAATCAAGACCTTTAACTCTCAGTCTTGTCTGTACAAGACCAGTCAGAGAGAACTGCTATACTCAAACCTCTCTGAAACCAGAAATTTGATTGAAAGAGCTCAAAGGTCCTTCAAAGGGCTGGACATATAATTTGATATTTCTTTCTATCTTATACTCTCAAGACCACAGAAATGCCTTGGCCAGAGCAGAGGATGATAACAGAAGTTGGAAACTCATTTTTGAGATGTGGAACATGAGTGATGGGCTCTAAAGAACAAAAAGGTCTGAGTGGCGCTGAGAGGGGAAGAAAATAAGAGTCTCGAACAAAAAAAAAGAACAAAGCCTCCAGCAAAAAGACTGAACCAGCCGACACAAAATAAAACGAACTAATGTAATAACAACTACTGTGGGCTAATCAGTTATATGTTATCTCTGTCAAGAGTTTGTGAGAATAGAATGCCTCTGTGTAGATATTAAATCCCGACGATTATCACTGGTGGAACCTGAAATGACAGAGAAAGCAGCACATACTCTGAAGCCTAAAAGCTCGGAAACATTCCAGCCCAGCTCCAGTGCAAGCCAGCCATGTTGTTCTAGCTCGTTGTGCTACAGTGGCCCCTGTGTTACCAGTGTGAACCCATCTGGTGCTCTGAGACAGCTACTTTTCCAGTGCAAACCCATTAGGTGCTCTGAGACAGCTGCTTTTCCAGTGTTTCCACCGTAACCCCATGCTCCATCAACCACATCAGTGTGGAACTTTAACCGCATCAGTGTGGCGCTCATGGATCATGCAGGGGAAAATCAATAGCGGATGATAAAGCACTTGGCTGTGTTGTTTTGAGGTTAATTTTATTTGCTTGAAAATGTATTATTTTTGGAAAGTATCACCCTTCTCATAATGAATGTGTTACCAATCACATGCTTTTTCAACAACTCTCAGCTAAATGTGGATAATCCAGAGATTTTCACACCAGTCAACACAGAGCTGCCTTCCAGATAATAGATGTTAGGATTTGATTTTTACATGGTGACTTAGTAGTGTACTCAAAGTGTAATATTAAATTTAAAATCGTTAAACAAAGAACAGTCACATCTCATCTAACTTTGACATAAAATGTGAGCCAAAGAGAGATTCTCATACTATTGTCAAAAGGAAATAATTACAAAGGCAGCAAAGCCAAGAGCAAGATTCCCTCAAAATGTACAGTCATCCTGAACTCATTCACTCCCTTACATTCAAGCAAGAGGGACTTTCTCTTGTTTCTTTTCCTTGGCCCATTGGGTGACTGCTTTCTCCTGTGTGTAAAAGTGTGTGCGTGCATGTGTGTGTGTGAACATGTGTGTGTGTGTGTGTGTGTGTGTGTGTGTGTGCATGTGTGTGTTTGTGTGCGTGTATGTGTGTGTAGGTGTGTTCAAGCTCCCCTCTGCATCTCTCTTCCATGTGGCTGGGCCTGTATGGACAGGCAGATTGTTGACAGCACATCAACCCAGTCCTGATCCAGCAGCCCATCAACACAGAACACAGTTTATGAACCCTCTTGCTTTATGTCCGTTTAGTAAAGGAACCAAATCCTGCCGTTCCAGCAGATTTCAAAGCTTTTCCTACTGGCAAGACAGAGGATATTTCTGACAGCTGGCACTGAAATACTGGGGTCTTCTAAGGATCAGTCACACCTGCTGAACTGAGCCATATAGACTGTGTGCAGACAGTCAGCAAATGCTTTGTGCACCGTACTATGAACTGCAGTGAGCAAAATCATTTGAGTCAGCAGAGCACAAGCAGGGCCTTGGAGGGCCAGAGTTCAGCAGTTTGGTGATTTCACTGCTCAAATGCACCTGATGTTTTTTCCCCAAAATGGAAAATACTTCAGAAACCCAATGAACAACACATTGTGGCAGTATGCACTGTTGTGTATTCCAGTTCTCACAAAGCTGAATGATTAATATGGTTTTGAGGACTTTCTATGTTGATAACACAGACGAAGGGTCCTCTTAATGAAAAGCTATACATTTTTTTTGTTGTTGTTGCTGTGCTTATCTATACCCAGACAGGCTCCATGCAGTGTTTAACAAGAGACAGGGCTGCTCAAACAATTCAGCTCATTATTCTTTAAACACAAATGCTTGCATAAAACAGCATATTTTCATTTAAAAGGACCTGTCTGCTTCACCACCGTATTCATCCACCACCAAAAGAGGAAAAAAAATCGAAGCGTAAAATGCAAATCTCTTGCTCATTTATTCATGGTCATAGCACCATCCCTTTTCACACTGTTTGCTTATTTATTTGTTTATTTATTTATTTATTTGCAGAGGTGTATTTGCTTTGGCTCTGGATGGAGGGTAAATTTACACCTGCCGTGACTGAAGAAATGACTGTCCTTCAGCACTCAGGACTGAAACCTGGGCTGAAACCTGTCCACACCACGGCTAGACGCACAAAAGTGGTTCATTACCTCAAGAAGGGCATGGCTAGCGTGATTTCTTTTAGCACTACAGAAGAGTATGTCCAGAGATTGAAAAAAAAAATGAACAAGAAGAGTGGTTTGCTGTAAGCTGACTGTATTGTCATGAGTACGGAGACACAGAGAGAAAGCATTGTTAGTTAGCAGTAGAGACAGAACACCCAACCTAACTGGTGTCATAAATAAAACACCCTTGTGTTTTTAGTTCAGTATCTGCGCTGCGGATGTCTGAGAAAGGTTTCTTGGACCTGACCTGGCAGGCTCTGTCCTGAGGGTGTGCTGCGACAGTAGCTCTCTTCCCTACAAACACTGACTTCCCACAGTCAATCCAAACTTCCCTGGGCTTTTCAATAAAACACAGGAAAACTCACCCGAACAACACACAGACTATCCTGGAGAGTAAGATTCATCGATCAATCTACAAAAACTCACCATCACGTCATGGCTCTGGCTCCCTGCTTGTCACTCACTTAACTATCACGGCATTGATCAGTCGCTGTCCAAAGCCTAATCCACAGCCATTGACCCTCTCACACCTCGCTCCCCCTCATGTAGCTCTGTGTGCCCTGGTGCGAGTCCCAGCAAAGCTTTCATCGCCACAATCAAAGCCTTCCCCACAGACTCCTCATTCACACACACACACACACACACACACACACACACACACACAAAGAGGCCTGCAGTTAAAGGCAGGCTCACGCTCACAGCAGTGACCACAGAAGTAGAGGGCCAACAAATCTGCTTTCTTCATGAAGAAGGACAGGAGTGTCAGCGAGGATGCAGTGAGCTCACCTATTGCCTTCTCTCCCACCTGTGAGCAACCAATCCGTTTCAGACTCCCTGCCTTCACACAGACCACCAACATTAACTAGCGAGCATAAAACACATCGGCATCCCTGATAAAATCAAGATGCTGATATCGGTACTACAATTTCCTGCACAGAGAAGCTACCTCGAGTAAGCAGCGCTTTCTGCTGTACTGGTTGACTGACAGACAATGAGAAACACTTTACCTTCTCCTCTATAGATCTCTCCCCACCCCTATATTTGCACTTAGGGAAGGGAATCTGGGCAGCACTTGCCCTCTAAAAGACCCCAGCAGGAGAGTTGTACTGAAGTGCTAGAGCAGCAGTCCTCAAGTGCTAGAGCAGGATGAATGGACTTGGCTCAGACTGTGTGTAAGGGCTATGACAAGTGCAACAGTAGGTGCTGAACCCATTCCTTGGGTTCAGTTCCTTGTCAGGGTGGGTGAGAGCACCATGCTTTACCAATAAGAGTCTTTCAGCAAGACTCTCTAACACTACATTTTCCAACCTCTGTAAAATGACTGAAATTGTAATTTGCTCAGGATACGAGTGGATGCCAAATGCATAAATGTAACTAAAAGGTTTGCAAAGGCCTAAAAGCTATCTGACAGTGTTTGGGGAGCAGAACTGCTGCTGTGAGCAGTGATGTTGCCCACATGGGCAGTAGACTATGAAGGACAGACTTACATTTGGGCCCTCAGGGCAGAGTTTTTCCCTTAGAGCCTTTCAGTGCTGGCCCTGAACGATTTTTAACACTGCCTTGATTTTAATTTGGGTCAGAGAATGAAAACAGAGAGAAAGAGGAGTTTTTATGGTGTTTAAAGCATGTCTGTGAATGTCTTCAAGCACATTGTACACACACACACACACACACACACACAATCACACACACATACACTGCACACCTATACACAGGCATACACACACCTATACGCATGTAGTGTAGCTAAACAGTGTCTGCTCATATACACCAGTCTATATATACTAGCCCTAGCTGCTAGAATGGTGTTAGTTACCTCCCCAGGGAGATGTATGAGACCAGTCAAATTAGTAGAGAGGAGTGAGAGCTGGTTAGAAGTTTTTCTTCTCAATTTTATTTAAAAAAAAATTATAAAGCAATCTAGCACACCATTATTTTTCTGAGAGAGAAAGATAAGCACTCAGTTCTGACAAGAGAGTATTTATAAGAGCAGTGCTTGAGAGCCCTGTGTTTGGCCCTTCCATGTTCTCATTCTCATCATTTATGTGAAGAAGACAACTTCAGTGTTTAGAAATAATATACTTGTAGAAGTGACAAAAGCAGAATGAGGTCATCTGTGATGTTAAAAACCACAAATAAATGTATGAAATCAAGAGAGAGACTTACCAACAGCCAGTAGAAAAAATACACACACACACACACACACACACATACACGAACATACACACTCACGTACAGTATTTTATCTGAGTATACATGTTTTACATTCAGATGATAAATGTTCTTGCAGATAAATTTAACCATAACAGTTAATTAACTTCCAAGATCTCTGAGAGAAACAGAAACTCCACAAAAGAATCCAACACCCCCACCCAACAGCAAACACACAAGCTGACCCAGTATGCAATGCATTCCATATCTGAGGGAAAAGAAACATCCAAATTAATGTCCTGACCGTTCTTATTCAATCCCCCGTTTCCTTAAAGGACTGAGAGAGGCGAGGAGAGGAGAAATAATTTCTTTTACATTTCTAGATGTAAAGCCTCAAAGTGCTTCACATAATCATTACAAGTACTATAAAAGAACAACAATATACAGAAATGACTAAAGTACACACCTTTGTAAACGTTAAGAACTACTGAAAGCAAGGGAATACAAATAAGCCATTTTTAAACCACAATGATCAAGTCAGAGTGTTTAATATTAGAAGTGAGATTATTCCATAATTTTGGAATATTTTTGGGAAGTTTGGAAGGAGAGGAGATTTTGGAAAGTGAGGAGAGGAGTGGAGAGGAGAGGAAAGGAGAAGAAGAGGAATCGAGAAGAGAGGAGAAAAAGGAAAAGAGAGGTGGAGAGAACAGTAGAGTGGAAGAGAGGACAGAGAACAAGTGAGAAATGGATGAAAATTACTGAAGCTTTGTGCCAGATGTGCTAAAAAATGTGTGCTAATAAAACACACCATGGGAAAAGACACACACATGCCTGCACATGTGTGGTGTGTCCTGGGGTTAAGGGAGATGTTTTCTAAGGGACCTCAGTGTTAACAGGTCCGTCTAATTAATTAGGACTGTTGGGTAGTCAGCTTGCTCGATTAATTAATGCTCTAAGCTGGGAAATAATTGAAATTCAATAGAGCAAACCCCCCCAAAAAAAAAAAAAAAAAAAAAAAACAGATGCTGAAGAAAGCCATTGAAAGTATTCATTACAACGAGAGGCCTTATTCACAAGGCTAGCCTGGTCACACTAATGAAGCCTTGTGTTCTTTATTTGTATCTGTACTCTCTGACAGTATAGTTAAAAACTAGGAGAGGGGGGGTGAAGCCTTTATCAGAATAAACAGGGTGGTTTTAGTGATACTGGCCATGTGTGTTCTGACCCACTGATAAAAGCACACTCTTGCTCAGCTGACTCAGCAGTTCAGAAGTGTAGGAGTAAGTCAAGATGCTTTCCAGATGCACATATCTTGTTTCTCAAATATCTCAAAATCTGAGACATACACTCCTATACACACACACACACACAC
>JAOYMR010000011.1:11871044-11882306 GCA_025802075.1 Tenebrosternarchus preto
CTGGCCACAGGCGGCTGGGGCATCACAGGGGACCAAACCCAGGATCTCCCGGTGATAACAGTGATAACAGTGATAACGCTTTTCTGCTCTGTAAGCAGGTGTCATGGTGTCATTTAACAGAAGCAGTATGTTGCTTTTTTAGCTCATTCCACTGCCTTCATTTATGCAGCGCTTTGATGCATTACTGGTACAGTAAATTACAGTAAATCTGATTTTATAAATGATTAAAGCAAGCAAGAGTTTAAAGTTAAGAACTTAATGGTTTTTAGTGTGTTTAAATGTTTATTTGGAGGGGGGGGGCGTGGTTATCTGCACTTGAAACAGCTGCATACATTATTCGAACGCTAATGGTTTGAGTGATGTTTTAATGTCCTGAACGAAATCTCTGAGGACCAGGCTGAGGTGAATCGTTTACGAGCGGCTGTAAACCACACATGGAATCGTCATCACCTCCCCAGCCGTGTCATACCAGTAGCACTCTGAAGGCTCTGTTCGTGGCCACAGCCAATCAGCTTCCTCCGCGAGTATGAGCTGCGGCTCAATGGGGGCTTTTGTTATCATGACACAGCGTCGGTTACGACGGTCCAGTTATACAGTTAACGCAGAAATGGGGCGGAGCCTGGTAATGGCATCATGGTTTTTCCACACAGCCCGTGAACAGAGACGGCTGTTAAATGTAAACGCTTCTTACAAGCATGGTTAAGCTGTATAAGTAACATCAGTAAATTACAGAGTTATTGGTCGAAATGTCACTGGATGCAATAAGGCTGTGGGAAAAAAGGCTCCAGTGCGAATTAATACTCCCACAGAAACTGCACCTAAACCAGAGGTTTAATAAAGATGTCTGTGCCGTTGTGGGGCACCGCTGTTGGTTACTGTTTTTACTTACTTAATAAAATCTGCATAGTGGTTTGTTTGTGTGTCTGACTGATGTGTATTGGTGGCTTTTTTATCACTCTGTACAGAGGTTTGGTCAGTTCGAGTTACATTAACTATTGGTAAGGGGCCCGAGCTTTTAGAGCTCCTGGTTGATGGGAAGGGAACCATCAACTTCGGCTTTGAAGATTCACGCACTGAAAGACCCTTCATGTACTCCAAAAGATACCCCTGTGAACCCTGTGTGTGCTTGGAGACCCCTTCGTGAACCTGTGTGTGCCTGCGTAAACCTGTGTGTCTTTTAATCCACTTAGTTCCAGATGCATAACCAGGTCAGACCCTGAATCTTCTGATTTAAAGAATTCTGACTGTCGAGAAGCTACTGGGAAGCTACTGGGGCCTTCTGTATAAAACATCTCAGACACAGACCGATCACACTCTTCACTGGTTATTGATCAGAACATGAAATACTAAAACATCCTACCTAGACACTGATACTCTGGGGACATGTGTAGGCTTAAAATAAAGCTATTGCCCAGTAAAGAACCATTCATGGATGAAGAGAGGAAATATGGACGTGTGCATTGTAGATTTTCTGGCATGAGTAAATTAGCTCATAAACCAGAGGCTATGAGATTTTTCAGTACTGTGTGGAACTGTGTAAGTTTTGTGTGCAATGATTCAGCATGATAGTGATGAAATCTATCTCTTTATCTAGAGATTAAAGCTAGGAAACAATTCCATATTTATGAATTTGGTCTGACATATGCACCTGGAAGTACTTGGGAAGGCATTTCTCCCCAAATGAATTATGCCTTGTTTCTGGCTTGCCACCATCTGAATATGGTGACCCTGAAAGGCTTCTAGTGTAAAAGCTCCTGTGAATGATGCCAGAGCCTGTTTTCCGTTCCACTCAACCTCTTGTAGTGTGACAGAGTGTGCAGAAATAATTTCTTAACAGCCTTTGGTTTCGCACAACAAATGGAATTCGTCATCTTTCATCTCCTGTTTAATTAAGGCACCCTCAGCTCAGAAGTAAGGCTCAGCTTCTGTGGGGATGTACAAAGATGGCAGAGAGTACTTTGTCCTACTGCTCTTCTCTACACTCCCCTCTCCTCCCCTCTTCTGCCCTCTCCTCCCCTCTTCTACCCTCTCCTCCCCTCTCACACCCTCTCCTTCTCTCTCCTCCCCTCTCACACCCTCTCCACCCCTCTCACACCCTCTCCTCCCCTCTCACACCCTCTCCTCCTGCTACTGCTCTGCACTAAGCCGACACACAGGTGGTGCAACCCTGAATAATGGCACCATCAAAAACAATCTTTGCCGGTGCAGCCGTTGCCACTGTTGCACACGGCCCACAATGCTCACCGCCCAATCGCATTCCATTAAACTGGAAAAACAATGCCACTGGGGATATCCAGATTACTGCACACGGGAAAACCTTTTTGAAAGACTGGGAGACCAGAGGCACAGGGCACAGGGCCACAGGTAGGAGTGATCTGAAAAAAAAAACAAAGCTTCAGGGACAACAGGAGCCACAAACAAAGACGAAAGAAAGAACAAAAACAGACAAAAAAACTGTGACAGGAAGGCGAGGTAGGATGCAAGTGCTGAGTCAAGTAACATTAATTAACAGTCATCCAGTAACTAAGGTTGATACTGAAATATCCAGAACACACAAACGCTAAACCAGAAGGTAATATGACATCATGACAAAACCTAACCAAACAATACAGTAGATAGAAAATGGAAAATAATAGACTATAAAAGCCAAAGAAACTCCAAAAAAAGGCACGAAAATGAGAAGAAAAAACACACAGTGTGAACACCGTTTCCTGGAGAAAAGGAAAAATACAATACAAACACAGGTGGACACAAAAAAGGGTGGAGATATGCAAATCAGACAAATCAGACGACAAAAATAAAATCACATGGTGCCCAGCACCATGGGAACCTCAAATTCCTAGAGGTGAGACCATGACAGAACGACAGGCGACAGACATGGTGGAGAGAGAGCAGAATGTAAAAAGAGCACGTGTATAATTGGAAGTGATGGACATTACCTATCATTTCCTCTTGTCTATCCGAGGCTCTTAGCGTCAGATAAAAGCAAGATGGCATTCAAGGCAATGACTGCTCTCTGGAGCGCTCATGTTTAAAATAACACGCTTTGTGCTTTGGTGTACTGGAAACTCAGTGAACAGCTGTTGAATTATTACACTGAAAAGAAGACAGAAAGAATAGATTCTGGGTTTTTTTTGTTTTTTTTTAAAAGGATATTGGCATTTTCTTAAAAGGCTCTTTAAAAATTCTTACAGAGGCTCATTGTTGAAATTAGAGTTAATACATATGTGCCATATGTTTGCATTATTCTACACTGCAGAACTGTCAAAAAATCAAAGCAACTTTTCAGAGAGGGTTATGAAACCATATAGGCTGATTATAATTGAGTCTAGTGTAATCACAGACTAAAAAGGATCTGCAATGAAGTATCTCTTTGTAAATTCAGTAAACTGGTCCACAAAGCCCAGCCTTGATTTGCCAGTGCTCAGTGCCTAGTGGAGAGCAGCCATGGATAGAGCTTAGCCCTGACAAACGCCAGCATGTTTTAAACGTGAGCCAGTCATCTTCGTCAAGCGAAATGTGACGTTCCTTCTTCTTCTTCTTGGTGAAACGTAATCGGTCACCATTTGTCTTTCGACAGTTCAACAGCGAAAGTCGGGAACGTGATCAGTCCACTGTGGAAACAGCATAGGAATGATCAGTTCACTACCACTTAACATTAGAAATGAGAGCCATGGGAACGTCAGAAATGTTCTTGCTCCAGGAGCATAACCAGAACATGGAATATTCCGAGTTGCCAGTCTTTGCTCCCTCATGGTCCAGAAAATAGCACGAGCCCATTGGTTAGCAGGTCTGGAACATGCACAGCATATGAGGGACACCGAGGTTCAAATAGAAGGACAAGCATGACTTCAGAGCTGAGGAGGAAACAAGGGTTCAAAGTCATGCAACTGCCCTGTGAACAGAGTCTCCATAGTCCAATAAGTCCCATATCTCTCTCGCTCTCTCTCTCTCTCTCTGTCTTTCCTTTCCACCCACTCCCTGTTTATGTGCATTACTGTAGTCCCTATTTTCTCCCAAAACATGATGTCACCCTCCATATGGTCTGATAAATCACACCATATGTACAGCAAAGTGGTGAAAATGATGCCCCCTGCTGGTGAGCGGTGTATACACTGGTGATTTCACCTCATCTTGACTCGTGCCAGTGGAATCTTAGTCTGTGCACCTGAGTTTGTTTGTGTGTGTGTGTGTGTGTGTGTTTGTGTGTGTGTGTATATGTGGGTGTGAGTGTGTGTGCGTGTGCCTCATGGTCATGGAAACCACATGCCTGGCGTCACATCACTCCATCTACACAGGAGGGTTAGAGGAAGAGGAAGAGAAAGCCTTCCTCATGTACTCCTACAACCCTCTGGACTGTACACAACTGGGTATCCATGGCAACATTTCACAGCCTCCAGAAACAACAGTTTCTCTGTCGGATGCTGTCCATGAAATTATGCTGCATGATACTAACTCAGGAGACTCAGTGTACTTCAGCACCACGACTGATACTAACTCAGGAGACTCAGTGTACTTCAGCACCACGACTGATACTAACACAGGAGGCTCAGTGTACTTCAGCACCATGACTGCTTTTAGAGTTTTGAAGTGCTGAGCACGTGTGAAGGTGGAGCTCAGATGTACATAAAATGTCACAAAAAAAATCCAGCTGTTCTTACAAAAAGATATCTGCAGCATCTACACAGCAATGTCGATCATTGAGATCTATCGGTTCTGAAAAAGTGTACGGAGCAGGCTGGCAGCAGGACCCAGCAGAACCCAGCATAACCCTGCCCCAAGGCACTGGCACACAGGCTTGGCAGGAGCTCCACCATATGCTCCTCTGTGGCAAAGACGTGGAGGCGAGTCACTGTGACCCCTCAGGTAACCTCTCGTGGCCTTTTGCGAGAGCTGAGGAACTGTGTCAGCACCGGGGGTCACAGTGAGGTCATTGGTAACCCCATTGAGCATCATTTGTGATGTCTGCATGGTCCACCTACTGTTTACACAACATATTTGTGAACCACATCAAACCATTACTGATCACAGTTCCATAGGAGACTCAATTGTTAGGTTTAGCATTGAGTCATAAAAACAGCATGGTAGATTTACATATCTAACATGCACGATTTCCAAATACTCCATCATTTGCTCAATGTGCTACAAGATTAAATTTACTACAGCTCAAGCAATCTGGAGTCTGTAACCATTAGCTTGGATCTGATGGCTGTTCCTTCTGGCCAAAACAGTTCAAGGCCACACATGCAGCCTATGTGAGAGAATGGATGTAGGTTTTACATGGATGGGTGATGGATCATCTCTTCCCGAATCTCCAGCTTCCTCTCTCCCTCTCTCACTTTCTCTACCTCTCTCTGCCCCCCCCCCCGTCTCTCTTTCTCTCCCTCTCTCTCCCCATCTCTCCCTCTCTGTCTCCCTTTCTCTCGTTCTATCTCCCTCTGTCTCCCTTTCTCTCCCTCCTCCCTCTCTCTCTCTCTCTCTCTCTCTGCACCCCCTGAACAGGTCCTGAAGTCAGGGCAGGGAGAGCCAGACTCGTCCACATGCCCAGAGTCCAGCGGCGTGTCCTGGAGGGAAGGGAGGTGCTCCCAGCGCACCCACCCGTGTTTCCGGGCTCATTTAGGAGGCTACATTTACATGTCCTCACGGACAGCAGAACAAGATAAAGGGAGTAATCAGAGCTCATGGATATCTGTGCTGCAGGCTCTGAGGCTGGTGTGAGTCTGGCCTCACTGGACCTCACTTCTAATGGGCTTACAGACCCATTCAGGACCTTCTTTACTGGATACTTTGTATTCACCATATGCAATTCTCCATGAAAATGGAACAAATGTGATTTTAGATATGTTGGTTCTAAACATACTCCATTACAGCTTCTGTCCTTTATGCCAAACCTTACTGATTTGTCAAGACCATGCATGCAGCCATAGTTAATGTCCAATATAGAAAAGAAATTATACAATTCTGAACTCTCTTAAATAACATGTTTTTTTAGCTACATTTATCAACCTATAGCAGCACTGGGTCACAAAAATATCTGTTTTTAAAGTTTCAGGTGCCAATATCTCCATAACTATTAAATACACAGACAAACGGTTTGAAACCTGTCATATCTGAATCCCTGCTGCTCCATAATTTTGAATTATATAGTGTCAGGATTGAAAAAAAACATGGTTTGATCATAAGTAAAAATAATAATAAAATCCCAGAAAGGAAAAAAAAAAAACGAAAGTGCGAAATAGTAGGTGAATTCAAATAAAACATTACACTGCACCTGAATAACGAATGAATGAAACTCTCTCTATGTAACTATAAAAACACGTAGTGATTTAGTTTATTTAACAGAATAAAACATCATAAATTAAGAGCAACACTTTCCAGGCATCACATTCAGGACAACATCAGAGTCACTGCATGTCACTAAACAATAGACTGGTCTGTGGATTTTCTGATCATCTCATATCTAAGGACACTCAGTGACAGGGAGAACTAACTAAGCTTTCAACTTCAGTGAGAGAGATCGCATTAAACCCACCAAAGGACAACTGGGTCCAGACATGGAGTGAAACACACACACACACACACACACACACACACACACACACAGTCATCTACAGCTCACTGTCTATAACACTTTATATGTAGTAGACAGAAGTGTGCCCTTCAGAAGCAGGGTATCTGGGCATTTCACTTCTTCTCTTTCAGTCTCTTTTTTCCTTTCACACTTTTCAGTCTCTCTCTGTTTCTCTTTCCTTTCACACTTTTCAGTCTCTCTCCGTTTCTCTCTTTCCTTTCACACTTTTCAGTCTCTCTCCGTTTCTTTCTCTCTTTCACACTTTTCAGTCTCTCTCCGTTTCTTTCTCTCTTTCACACTTTTTCAGTCTCTCTCTTTGCTCCTCGGTGCCAGACACATGAGCTTCCTCCTGACAGCTGTATAAGTGACTGATATGGTATCTGGCAGGAGGACTGATATGATGTGATCTCTCCAGTACTGGATTCACATTCTCACTCAGCTGTCTCTTGCTCTGTCAGCAACTTGCTGTATTTGTTGTTGCTCTTACTCTGCACAGTGGGGTGAGATGGGCTAATGTTGGATTACATCTGGCGGTACTTCCTGCCACACAGTGTCTCAACTGTCTCAATATCATGGCGAGACATCCTTTCACCACACAAAGGCAACGTATTTACAGCATCATCTCCCAGAAGCACCATAGCACAAAGGTCATTGTGAAACGGTAGAGTGAGTGTCAATTGGCAAACTCCCGATGATCTGCACGCCATAATAGGTTTGAGAAACTGGGCCAAGAGTGTACTGAGTGAAAGGGTAGGAAAAATACACGATGCTCACATCCGCTCTTGAACAAGTTTGTTTAAGAGGGTGATAAGCACCTGGAAAGAAAGAAAGAATGACAGACAGACACACAGACAGACTGACAGATAGATATAGTTGATCCCAGAGGAAATTGTAATATCACAGGGAAATATTAGCAAGTAAATGCAAAAAAAAGATCTGTTTTGTATACTGTAGCCTTCATAAACACATTGTAAGGGTCAGGGTATCCTCACTGTTCCCTCTGCAGTCCTTGTCAGGTCTCCACAGGGTGTTATGGTAAAGCTGATTTATCTTGCAAAAGAGTGGTTGCCCTTGATATTTGATAAATCTCCATAAGGTCAGTACATTTAGCCTCAGGCAGAGTACAACCTTACAGGCGTAGGGGTCAACGGTGCCTATAAAAATGCACACAGATCCCAGACAGCAGCTCATAAAAGCTTTTCATTCATGAATTCCACTAATTTACTACCTCCTCCAGCATTTATGTGGGGTTCCGTGCTGGGTTCACGGTGCAGTTTCATCCTGTTCCAATTTAACCTCCTGAGACGGTGGAGAGGCACCTGTTCTTTTGGTTAAGCTCCGGGCCAAATTAAATTAATTACCCCTTAATTAGCCCTTAATGACCCCAACCAGGACACCACTTCCTGCCACTGGTGGGCCCTTCTTCTCACCAGGAGGTATTGTGGGAAGATGAATTTTCTTCTCACAAAGAGGTTATTCCAAGAGACTTCAGTATGTCACAAATATACTAAAACACATGCAGGCTCTAAGAGTTTAGAGAGTGAGGAAGTAAAAAAGGGAAAAAGAGAGAGAGAGAGAGAGAGAGAGAGAGAGAGAGAGAGAGAGAGAGAGAGAGAGAGAGAGTTTAAGGCAGGAGTCTCAGGTTCTCAGGTACAGGGGTGGGTCACCATTCCTGCTTTCACACTCCACCAGGACAACATTCCAACCACATTTTCCACACTCCCAGTCATTTTGCTGTATCATTTCATGCCATTCCTGGTGAACACACAGAGTCTCTTCTTCTTCCTCAAATACAGCTGGTCCAGTGTCAGTCACTAAAACCTCAACATTTTACCAGTTCTTGGGGAAAAGAAGATTGTTAATGGGAAAATTCCAGACACTGGAACACTCGATCCAGTGTGTTACAGGGCTAGGCTCAATCCAGTGTGTTACAGGGCTAGGCTCAATCCAGTGTGTGTTACAAGGGCTAGGCTCAGTGTTACAGGGCTAGGCTCAATCTAGTGTGTGATATAGGACTAAACTCAATCCAGCTGTTTTTTCCAGACACTTTCTTAATACTGTGCCTCGTCTATTTTCTAACTTACCTTCCATTTTCTCTACTTGCCTTGTAATCCCTTTTTTTTATTATTAAATAGCGTTATTGTTCCTGTGCTTCTCATCTCTTACATTGTCTTACTTCAGGTCCTCTCTTCTTTCTTCTAGCACTTTTTGGACAGGTTTTAAGCAGGTCCTGATATATACACACACAGTTTCTCTATGCATACACATACAACCACATAGAAATTTTTACCTTTTCAGTCACACACACCCTGGAGGAAACATATGCGCACACATACACACACACACACACACACACACGCACACACACACACACAAAGTTCCAACTTTTTTCACCTCTGATTACATCAAGGGAGGTTCCATCTGATTGAGCAGCTATGTCAGAAGCGCTGTTGATTAATCTATTGTGGCTGTCAGTGCCGCCTGCAATCATCTCATTTCATTAGTGCCCTCCACCCCAGTAGCTTCCCAGATTACCCCCAGCTCAAGGATCTTAGACTCTTGTGGAGTTTAATTTAACTGGAGAAATGCTGCCTCGGGTAAGTGCATCTGGTGCATCTTTGTTATGTGTTGAATGCAAGCGTTTAATTTTGCTCTACAAGGGATTAACCCCAAGAACATGAGCTCTGGGCCACTCTTAAACACAATCATTAGACAGAGATAGAAGCACCCTTCAAAACGCGGATGGAGAATGTCCTCATTAGTCTGTTTGCTATTATTAAAAGTGTTTAACCAATCAGACACATCACATCCATCACAGAGCAATCAATGTTAGCAAAAGATCAGCAAATATACTCCCCCACAAATGCACACCTCCACCCACTCCCCCAACACACACACACATACACACACACACACACTCCCTAACCACACGCACACATACACACACACACATACAAATGCTGTTGGAGGTTGGTTTATTGCTGCTCAATAGTGAAGCTGTACAGTAGAGAAACCCTTAGAGGGAATCCCAGATCTCAGGCATTCTCAATCAGATGTGCAACTTCCCACAGAAACTTAGTGCTACAGTCAGTTGTAGAACCTGAACTGTATAGTGTCCTACGCATATTGATTTCAGTATGCTATCCTTAAATGTACTTTTCCCCCTTAGAAACTACAACGGTCTATTTAATGATAAAAGGTCTTGTAAGTATTACTAAATAATAAAGTGTCGTCCATTTGTGATTTTCATGTAACCGTACTTCAGTTTCATTTAACCATGCCTAAATATGTAATAATGTAATGTAATCTAAATATGGTAATTATACCACGTATAACCATTGCAGCATTCCGCCATGTATAAAATCAATAAACGTCATGAAAATCTATGTTCCATAATTGTGAATGGCTACAGTGGAGACAGTAGTCCTAATTAAACCAAAACGGGGTGTGGGTGTGTGGTATTTATCTGCAGAAGAGATGCGAGTGCAGTCGTCAAACAAAAGCACGCAAAAATTAGTTATTGTGTAGGGGGGAAAAATCAATGCTTTTCTGTCATTAAGTCTTACCTTCGTTTGACGGGTTGGACCCAAAACAGACAGTGAGCTTCGTCAGAATAAGAAAAAACGTCCGAACTGCAAACTTCGAGCTCTGCCGGGTTGACATGTTGCCCGGCTTCGGCTGAACGGGCGATCCGGACGTATCACGCCTGCAGCATCATAATATACGGGGCAACAGCTGATGTACTGAACCTCATGTACTTCCTGAAATACGATCAACTACTACTATCTTGGACGCGCGCTCTCCGCTGTTCCAGTCCTCAACTTTCCATGCGGGATCTTCCCAGCATTAAATATCTGGAGAGTATTGAGAATATAACAAAAAAGAAAAATCAGCACTTTATTTCTGTACACGATGAGAAAGAGCGGCAAACGGTTTGGCTGGATGTCACCAACGCAGGAACGGGGGCAATTTACAGAACAAAGTGTTGTCTTTCACTGCGACCATGTGCAGTGCAGGGGGAAAGACCCGCACGGTCCTAGTGCCTCTTATTCTGGGGATAAAAAAAGCGCGCTTACAAGAAGAAAGTAGACGCGCGTGCTAGAGCACATATCAAAATGAACAGGCGGGTTATGATTTACACGTTTCATGGTTATGCTAAGACAAAAAATTAATCTTTTGGTAAGACAAGAGAAATTAGAAAATGCTTTGAGATGTATGTCAGATGCAAACCACACAAGTTTTCATAATGTATTTGTCTTGACTGTCTGGCCTCTCCAGTGGGATATAGTTGATAATCTGATTTAAGAATTAATTTTAATGAGTGAAGACACTTGGAATCATACAGATACATTCAAATTGCTTTTGTGACCATTTGTACTGCCCACAAATGTGAATATATTCTCAAGTAGATCTATCTTTCTAAAAATGATATACAGTTATGTGTGTTTGAACCAGTAGGCTATATTTAAATTTGGCACAGTGCATATCTTATAAGGCTTTACAGTCAGGGCTGAATGTATCTTCCCACTTGCCTGAGCCAGTTTGAATATTTGGTTAATTATTCAAACACAACCATTGACAGCTCATTACCTTTGCTTGAGGTATTCAGGGAGCGCCCCTCTCTCTCTCTCTCTCTCTCTCTCTCTCTCTCTCTCTCTCTCTCTCTCTCTCTCTCTCTCTCTCTCTCTCTC
>JAOYMR010000011.1:11901346-11916081 GCA_025802075.1 Tenebrosternarchus preto
TGTGTGTGTGTGTGTGTGTGTGTGTGTGTGTGTGTGTGTGTGTGTGTGTGTGGATGTGCGTGTGTATACATTTGAAGGAGACAGAAATAGATAAAGAAAGAGTATGAGACAGACAGAGAGAGAGAGAGAGAGAGAGAGAGAGAGAGAGAGAGAGAGAGAGAGAGATATGGGGGTACATTTTTTACCTGACAGGTGCAAGACAGTTGGTTGCCATGCCTCCTCTTAATGATGGATTGCACCATGTCCCAGTAGCTGTGGTGATATGACCCTGCTATTGATTGACATTTAAGGTGCCAATATTTTTGTGATACCCCGTGTGACACCATGGCTCACATTTGTGAACACCTGACTGTCAAACAACAAAATCTCCACCCTCCATATGCAGACCTTGGCCAGGAGAAACGCAGACTCTGTCAATAATTCAGCTTGCTTGGGTTTTCATATTGGTGCTCAGCTAATTTGCCTCAGGGCCCAGGGAAGGGCTGTAGAAGAATATGGGGAGTGAAAAGATGCAGACCTGGCAACCCCATGTGTGCTTTCACTTACTCATTCTGAGTTAATGACACTATCTACAGCACACCCTTGTGTGTGTGTGTGTAACACAGTGTGAGCCTACACAGCACCTGTGTGTGCGAGACACAGTCTGAGCCTAGATGGCACCCATGTGTGTGTGTGTGTGTGTAACACAGTGTGAGCCTACACAGCACCTGTGTGTGCGAGACACAGTCTGAGCCTAGATGGCACCCATGTGTGTGTGTGTGTGTGTAACACAGTGTGAGCCTACACAGCACCTGTGTGTGCGAGACACAGTCTGAGCCTAGATGGCACCCATGTGTGTGTGTGTGTGTGTGTGTGTGTGTGTATTTGAGTGTGTTTGTGTGTGTGAGTGCCTGTATGACACAGTCCGGGTATACAGAGCACCTCTTTGTGCGTTTGTGTGTGTCACAGAGAGCACACCCTTACATGTGCCTTCAGCAAGCAGTGTGACAACTCGTTGTCTTACACACTGAAATGATCTGCATTATTTGAAATGCATTAGTGCAATCTAAACCAGCAGAGAACACACAGGCTCCAAGGTCTAAATGTACCAGCAGGGAAAAAAGTCAAACATGGCTAGTGATGTCCCACTCACTACACTGAGCCACACGGTTCAGTCTCTATTTCCCATTACAGATCATTCACAGTCAAGGAGGAGTCTGGGTTCGGAGCATGTTTCATCTTTCCCAAGAAAATTTCTTCTATTTAGAAAATGTGTAGTAAATTTCACTGCATGTATTGTTAAATACCAGCAGTCTTCCATTGCTTCACACATGATACAAGTATTTCTAGTTTCACTGGTACTCACCACCTGGTCCTGATCCATTTGCTTCAGCAGAGCTGCAGTCCAGCACTGGAGTAACGGGAAGATTCTGCTTCACCTGTGCCACAACAGACAGTCATGTAGCTTCTGAGCTAAGACACACAAGCACGTGGTCTAGCAGGGTGATGCGTGACCAGTGTCAAACTGATCAACATCCCAGTTCTGCTTCAAGTGATCATTTCCTGCCAGAAACAGGAAGACTCTTTTTTTTGTTTTGTTTACAGATCAAAGCATTATGGCCTCTGAGGGCAAACCAGAGGGAAGAAGCAGGTACTTCAGAGCACTGAAAACAAATCAGAGGAAATGATCATGCAGCAAGGAGTAGGGCTGTGATTAAACTATAAACTACACACACGCAAAACACAGAGGGGCATTTCAACATCTGTTACATACGGGAACACAGGGCAGGTTTATTTGTGTAGTGCATTTACAATTCAAAATGCTTTACGTAGACATGACAGAATACGATAAAATTATTAAAGCTTTTTACATCTGGAGGTCTATCAGCTCAGGAAGATTTTAGCATAACATAAAACAATTTAATGGTTGGTTCACACTGAAAATTAAAATGGAATAATGAATTAAAAGACGAAAATGCATTAAGTAATGCACTGTAGTGCAAGAACCATAACAAAAATGTTTTTATCCTGGATTTAATACATTTAAGGCATGTTTATCTGGGTCATGAGTAGCATAAGACCTAAACACCGCCTCACCATGTTTGATTTGAATTCTGGGTATAATCCATTCAGTGACATAAACTAGAAGTGCTATATTATAACTACCTAAAAGCCAGAGTGGAGAATTTAGAAGTTGAGTAGCCATCCAGCCTCAAGATGATAGAAAGATGTTTTGATAATTGATTTGATGTGAATAGTAAATCACTTGATTTGATGTGATCTTAGATCACTATTCAAGATGTACAGTAATTTTAAGACGCTCCACTCTGTTTTTTTTTATTTATTCAACTAAAGGAAATTCAGTCTCATCCAGTTAATTATGTACTTAATTAAGTGTGTTTACTGGGCTGTAGTATCCAGTGAGAAAGCCTGGCTATCTGAATATCATCTGCAAAACTCTGATAGGGAATTAGGTTGTAACCTAATAGGTATAATCATATAAAAATTGTGCATACATATATAAATTGTATAAAAGTTTTCAGAGAACCAAACTCCTTGTGTGTGATTGTGTGGTGTGTGTGTGTGTGTGTGTGTGTGTGTGTGTGTGTGTGTGTGTGTGTGTGTGTGTTGGTGTGGGGGGGGGGGGTGATCTTGTGTTCAGATTCGCTTTTGCTAATCCTGTAGTATCTCCAGCTTCAAAATAACACCTGAGCCTTTTACAGATAGTTTCCTGATAGTCCTGCCTAATCCTCCAACCTGTCTAGACCTTTGCAGCACTAAGATATAATAATACCAATATTTTACTAGAGTCAGTATCTAGGTGTAAATAATTTAGTACACTTATAAGGGCAATTTCAGTACTGGTGAGGTCAGAAACCCAACAGCAATTTGTCAAGATGTCCATTCACCGATTTACTTTAAAAAATGGCTAGTTGGTTATACATTCTATATCTCATTATTACAAAGGAAGACTTGAGACAGTATGGAATTTATCCAGAATGTATTTTTTCAAGGGTGGATTAAAGGCCACTGTTTAGTTGCTTTTGGTGATTTGGGGAATATGTCTGATATCTGCTACTTACAGCAGAACAACTGCTACACAAATAACTGAGAAAAAGCAATTTTTCAGAAAGGCAGTTGGCAATGTGTCAAGATGATATGTAAAATGTTCAGGATGCCAGATTGCTTCGTCAAGGGCTTTACGGTCAAATTGTGACACAATAACCTGGTTGTTTTTGGGTGGTGGAGATAGTGTTGTTTTTGGGTGGTGGAGATAGTGTTGTTTTTGGGTGGTGGAGATAGTGTTGTTTTTGGGTGGTGGAGATAGTGTTGTCTTATTATTTAATTTCAAGATATTGATGGTAAGTGGAATGTTTCTTATTTTACCATTGAAAAAAACGTGTATTTCTCAGTAGAAAGTTCTGAGGTTTTCGGCTTTCGGGAGTTGGCTACATTTTCTACCGTGATAAACAGAGCGCTTGTATTGTTGAAGTTCCTGTTAATGATGTTAGAGAGATGAGACTGACTCGCCCAACATAACTCAAGGTCAAGTAGAAAGGTTTTGTTTGCTGTAGTGGATTTGAAATGACACTCGATGTGTTTTTATGGTTCTGTTTTATGGTTCTAAAATGCATGTTCTGTTTTGTTGTGCATTCCAGTGCTAATGTGTGATAACAATAGGGGTTTTTTTAGCCCTTCTTTGAACATGAGCTTGCATAGTTACTGTGCTGTTGCATTCTCTGTCTTATTTTGGTCATGGGTACCAGTATCTTTACGCATCTCTGCAAAATGTGTTGTTTACAAAACAAACTTTGCCTTCAGAGTTGGAAACAAGAGTTCTGAAAATCATGAACTCTGTATCTGCAATTGTATTTATGCACACGAGACAACCAGTTAGTAAAACAGCTCATTAACATGTTTGCAGGACTGCTGGGTCCATATCACATGTTCTGTTGCCTCCTACCTGCTCAGGTGATCTTAATCACTCTCCTACCTGCTCAGGTGATTTTTTATCACTGTCCTACCTGCGCAAAATGGCTTTCTGGTTCTGCTGCCTAAGCACTTGTATCCCAGATGCTTGCTTGATTACCATATTTGCCTGATGGCGCTGATTTCTCTTGCATACAGTCTCCATATTTCTCTTTTGCTGTAGCCAGCATCTTCTCTCTCTCTCTCTCTCTCTCTCTTTCATCTCTGCCTCTGATAGAGAGGCAGCAGTAAATCAAACCTGGCAGAGGTAGAAAATGATTTCTTTTGAGTGGTTCTCCCCATGGACAGGAAGCAAAGGCTGTTTTGCCATGTGAGGACGTAGCAGAGGAACTTAGAGGAGAAGAGCGAACCTGAGCGAGCTGAGACCACTGATTCCTTTTTCATAACATTAAACACAAACATTCCAGATAATGCTTTGTAGCGAAATCACTAACCAGCCATAGATAAATTTCACTCTATGACTTTTATATACAAAGCTTCACTTTATACTCCTTTCCTTGTGGTTGGTATGCCTACCTGGCAGGTGCTGTTGTCATGGCTACGGGCATGGTTAGGGTTGTCAGCCATCACTACGCGTCTCCGTACAGGTAGCCAGCCCATCCGGACAGGAGTAAGACAGCAGAGTTTGGCCCTCTGTGCGCTGGGCCCCGGCTTAATTTCAGCCCTCTCTCTGGTCTTTAGTTCAGACTGGGTCTCCAGTGATTCCAGACTGCCCAGAGAGCTGTCTCCCCACCTGGGATCCCACTCCCTGCAGTGGCTGCTTGGATAATCCAGGTGGTATAAGGAATCAGTGCCTGCCACATTAAGGAAAGCTGGCATAGATGCAGTTCGCTCTGTAAATGCAGGAAGCTGCGGTCGAGTCGGGCGAGCCTGTAGTCGATCAAGAGTTGGCAGCCGGTCGTTTGTAAGCCCACCTTCGATACAGCTCTGTGGGCGAGGTGCACGAGGAGGCCGGTGCACCAGGCTCCCCCAGGAACTCTCGTCTCCAGATCTCCTCCGTGCTGGAGCAGCATGCAGGACAGATGTGCTTTCCTCCTCGGCTCGACCTTGTAGCTCGAGCAGCCATCGCCAACACTCAGATTTCACGTCCATAGTGATCATCCCTCGCATGCACATGCAGTTTCATACACTTTCATACACTCTAAGGGAATTAAACCCCTGCTCAACAGTTGTCCCATCAACTGTCTGGAACACAGAAATATCTGAGCTTTAGCTTTAAACACGCTGAAATCTGAGAAGCAAAGAAAGTGAGAAAGGAAAAGAATTTTTTTTAAAATGATCGTCATCCTATTTAACACAGAAAAGTTGTAATTCACAAAAGTTGAACTGAATAATGAACATATGTGAGAACAGCTGATATTGTGAACAGAATTGTGTTTACCTGAAAGTCTTTGGAGCAATCTGAAATAATTCAGTACAGTGAAAGCATCTTACGGGACACCCTCATTGAGGAACTGATAATAAAAACCCTCTCTCTTTTTTTCCTATTTCTCTCTCTCTCTCCTTCTTTCTCTCTCTCTCCTTCTTTCTCTCTCTCTCTCTCTTGCTCTGCAGAGCTGGTGGTGGTGCTGTCTCCAATCAAGAATGAATATAACTGCATGTCTCACTGAATGAACAAAAGACTCACAGAGAAACTGAACATCTACAACAAGCACAACATTTCTGTGTGTGTGTGTGTTTGATTTTTTATGTTCCTTCCCTTGATTGCATTTGACATTCCCTTTTTTAAATGTATTTAAAGACATGTACACAGCGATGGATCCACAATAGTGAGATCACAACTTTTTATTTACTAATGTAAATAATGTAAATAAACTGTTTCGTTTTCATCAGAAACGTTTCATGTAGGAACAAAACAGGTTTGTAATTATGCTTGGTAGCTGTTTGAGTGGACCACAAACACACACACCTGGACTTGCAGAACAAAATTACAACTTAAACTGCAACAGTGGATGGAAAAGTCACAAATATTTCACAAATTCATCAGCTCTATTAAGGCTTCTCCAAATTGGCATATTTATAAGAAACCCTTATGCTTCTGCTTTGACCAAAGAAAGAGTAATAAGCATGTAAAGAACATAAAGAAAAACAATGTAAAGAACGACGTCAGGACTGAGTGATTCCTGCTAGCGGCGTGTATGTGGAACTGAGTGGGTGAACACAGAGCCAGTGGCCCTGGGTTCGATGTGTGTGGAACTGAGTGGGTGAACTCTGAGCCAGTGGCCCTGGGCTCTGTGCTTGCCGTGTGACTATGGACACACTAAGATGAACAGAGCCATTAATCTGGGCATGAGAGGAGCTGCTTGTTCAGGTTGATGTCAACATTACCCACATGATGTTCCTTAAGATTCGCTCTATCAAATGTCACCCACTAAAATATTCCTAGACTTGAGGAAACCATTGTGCAGTACAGGGTTATTTAGAACTGAAGGTCTGTAAAGGCTGATCCTCTGGTGTTGATTCTGAACACAGTCCAGGACCCACACTTCCTCCAAATCTGCTGCTGTACACCTGGATAATCCTCTGCACAACAGACTCACAAATCAAAGCTATTCATTGACCCCATGTGTGAAAGAAATTTAATATAAATTAATATTAAAATTCTGTATATACAGAATATATTAAAATCAATGACTTGATCAATGACTCATAACTTGAGAAGTGTGAGTAATGTGCATGTTCTAATGACCTTCCTCCTACTGCTGCTGAGCATTTGGCCCAAGCAGTGTGACCCCTCATTTCTGAAATGCACCATCCAGTGACCGTAGACATTAAATACACACACACACACACACACACACACACACACACACACACACACACACACGCACGCACGCGCACACACACACACAAAATACATTTCCTGTATCTTTATAGGCAAAGAGTGTTAAGAATTTAAACACACACAGCAGCATTATAGTGTCTTGGGTCAAAGTTAATTCCTAGCACATCAGAGCTGCACTAATACACACCAGAAAAGCCTTTTAATATACATAATATGAAAATGTGAAAAACAAATATTTAAAAAGTTACAAGTTTCACATCTAGCAAATAACCAAATCCTCACATCTCTCAAGGCACAAGAGACACTCTCAAATAGCAAGTCACTGTATTGCCTTCAGTCAGACGTTTGTCTTTTTTTTCATTTTAACTTAAAAATAGAAATGCATTAACTGAAAATAACCCACAGATCCCAACACATCAGTTTATCTGGTAAACAGACTTCCTGTCAACCCCAGAGAATTGGAAGGGACATGTGTGGCTGATGGAGAAACAAGACTAACAGCGCCCTCTGCTGATTGGAGTGCATGCTGTCATGCATTCTGGTAGATACTGGGTTTGTTCAGTGGGCTGGAGGGAAAGACATGCCCACATAGTCATTGGAGGAAACAAATAAGAGAGATTCATTAATATGTGCAAGGTAAGTGTTAAGTGTAGGTGGCTGGTAGTATGAGCCTTTGACATTTTTCCAACTTTGAGGAGCACCAGGTGTAGATCAACACCTCAGTATTCTCATCATTGTTGATCTGTACAAGTCTGTGTGTGAACTGGGAGTGGTGGGATTAGTGGTGTTTTTTTTTCTTTTGTGAATATAAGTACACAATGTCTAGGAACCTACCTAGATTAAGCCTGGTCTCACACCCACCCAAGAGGATGTCACTGAAAAGATTGCATGCAGAGCCTTTGAGGATAAGGTTAAGGCCAGTCCTGGACTAAAATACTTCACATTGAGCAGATACACTGCACTGATTGATTGTTTGTTTATTCTTGGGGTGGTGAGGGAGTCACAGAGTTTATAATGTTAGACTGCGCTGTTGAGCCAGTGTTTGAAACCACTGACATTCTACAGATAAACCAGCTGACTGAAACAATGACACAACAATCAATGCCCCCTCTCCTTCTTTGAAACGACCTTGGGCACAAGGAAGGCACAACAAAACCTTTTTACGTTTCCTTCTTTACACTTCAAAATAAATAATAAAAATACAATACAGTACAAAGAAATACATAGCTCTTACTCACTACCAAGAATGCTTTTCTTTAAACTAACATTTACTAATGCTAGTATCTCATACATTAATAAACAGAATTTTAGCATGTATCACAAAGCCCCAAGTCCCATTCGCAGAATCCTATGAAACATGGTTTATGTGAAGTAGTCTGGCCTTCCTTGGGGAGTTAGGGATCACATCCCAGCTGTTCCCTATGTACCAAGTAATGGGCGAACGAGACCTTAAGTTCAGGACGCAGGGGTCCTGAAGTAGGTTCAGGCATTTGGGTATGCTTCAGCCACACCTAGGCTTTGGCATGGCTGGGAGATGTTCCAGAGGTCACTAGACTTGGACATGTTGTAGCCTGCTGGCTGTGTCTCTGTGTGTGGAGTGCTTCTTTACTCTTCATTTGACAAGTTTTGGCGAAAAGGTCATTAATTATTTGGTGGAGCCATCTCAAAGAGAGAAAGATAATGCTAAATATTAATGTTTTTCCTGTTAGCTGGCCAGGGTTAAAAGCCCTTTCATCGCGGAGTATAATTTGAAGAGAACGCAAAACAGCCAACACGGCGATGGGCGACTAACGCCTAACCCATTTTATAAGCTTGATAATAGCTTAGAAAACATGACATGCTTGTAAAAAGAAAATAAATTCACATCACTGTCTGATAAAACACATTATATTCTTGGTATGCTTTATCATATTTGTTAGATTCCTGCTTTCAGATGAGGCAGCCTCTGAGCATTACGAATATGGCCTCAAAAGAATATGCAAGAAGGACGATGCTCCTGTCCCACCTGTATCTAGTCAGGGTTCAACTCAGCTTTGTCCTAGTACATCGTAACGACATATTTAGGTTTTTTAAGTAAATATTTTACCAACTGATGGAATAATATAAAATTATACAAACATAATTTCACGCAATATCTGCGGTTCTCGGACGTTGCCACGATATACTAGGTGACTTCGGTCCTTTGGTGACGCTCACTGACCACATGACAAAAAGTTTTTCTTGCGCTCGCTCTACCCCCTTGTGGATCAACCAGTTAGTGGTGGAAAATGGCGGATAGATGTATCTCTCCACACCAACAGTGAAAACAAAAAAGTCCGGCGAAAACTGTGGATGCTTACTAGGAACAACAGAGACAATTAAGCGCTGTTTTTAGATTTGTTTATGAGAATGTCGCGCTGGATACCCACGAAAAAGGAAAAGTATGGTGTTGGTAAGTAAACGCTGTGTAACGTTGCATCCTGCATAAGTTTAAGAGGAATGGTGATTGTAATAGTGCACTCTCAACAGCTCGTGTCTCGACTTTCCCTGATGTCTCGTTTTTCCTTGGAGGCCTTGTCGCTGTGATAAGTTGGCTATCGGATATCGTTCCCCTCCGATCAATGTAAATCTGAACACGCATGTTTGGAAAGTGTTTCACATGTTTGAATGCATGCAAAGTAGACTTGTGTGTTTGTGGGAGAACAGTGTACATTGGGAATTGACACAGGCGCGCCTAGTCGTTACCGTTTCCTGTGTCGAGGGCCTGAACGGGAGTAGGAGAGCACTGATTACAACTTTACCAGCTCGTAGCGAACTATTCTATATTTATCGAGACAGTTGATACATTTGTAATAAGTCAACAAACCTTATTTTGTTACTAGATTGCGCTCGTGTTGTTTGTAATTTCCCTGAATAAAGTGGTGCTATTTATTATAACTTGTTACTTTTATGATGCACTATTCAGTAATACAGTTGCGTTAACCGCAGCAAAACTAAAAAAAAAAAAACTACAACGGGACTTGTTTACACGTTATGTTTAGGCCTTATTTATGCAGGTTTTTTATACACGTTTGGAGACGTGCTGGAAACATTTCCGAAGTCTGATTTGGTGCCAGGAAATTCCGCCGCTCGGAAAGTGTATTCTTGTTCTTGCATGTTTACCTTGCGCGAAAGAAATGCTGGTTGTTTAGTAATTTCGCGTTCCCCCCCCTTTTATGTGGTTCTTAAAGGGTTCCGAAGCTTTCGTAAACTAACTGAAGTTTATCTCGGGGATAAAAACTAATATCTTCTTTTACCTGTTGGAGGACGCCCTGATTAATGTATTACAAACACCCCGTAAGGATGATATGGGTGCGATTCTTGAGGGGTAATCCCTTAATAAAATGTTATAACTTATCTTAAAACTATCGCTTGTTACCCTATGTTTAAACCTTTGTTAGTGCAGTAACTTGTTCTTGTCAAAAATTGTCCAAGCGTTATAGAGTATGTGGAGCCTTAGTAATTATGAAATAGGTGTTTGTTTCTAGGATATTTTTAAATTCTAAAATGTTTTCTAGATTTTTGTTTATGAACCAATAAATTCATTTCTCTGGAAAAGAAGACCATTGAATGTCACTGCTAGAACATTATGACTTTTGGATCTAAAAGGCAGAAAGCTGATTAATGGTTTTCTCTAGTCATATTATTTTCATCTTGCACTGAACTAGGCTAGTAGGGAGTTGTGAAGTGGGTAGTTTGATGAGTCATGAGTGATGAAAACTACACCACAGGGGGAGGGAAGGCAGTACACGTTGTGCCCTTTTGAAATACCCAGTGATGCTAACCACAAGGCTGTGTATGAAGGGATCCTGCTGTGTGAATGCCTGCCTGCCTGCCTGTCTGTCTGTGGCCCCATACATCTTGCTGGTAGCTGACTTTACACATACATCAATCACAGTAGCCTGTTGATGCAAACAGATACAAAAGTATAAATAAAAACCACCTCTTTTTACATCTGTGATGGATTCATTATTGAATCTTGCTGTTTGGAATTTTTTCTTTAATCACTGTTTTAAGTGTTAACAGTGCAAAGCTTTGTATACTTCCTTTTTCCTTTTTTGGTTCTTTCTCAGTTTACAATAACCTGAACAGAAACACTGTAGTGTGTGTACGTGTGTGTTATATGTGAGGGGGGGGGGGTGGATTTTGGGACTGGAAGTGATGGAACAGACTGGGAATGATGGGGGGGGGGGGGGATCATTAATGGAGAAAAGGGATTGGTCTTGCATAGCTGAGTGCAAGTCTGGTTTCAGATATCATCTGCATGTTCTGTTTGTATCACGTGTTGGTGCACCATTGCTGAATTTTGAAGAATCTGCAGTTGTTAACCCAGGTGAAACTGTTTATTATCCACATACTGTGAAAACGTACTGTGTGTGTCTTGCTGAAGTCCTGCACTTTCACGTAGCCAGAATGGGCCCACTGGGCAATGGCAATTGAACCTTAGAGATTCCACTCATCATCTTTTAGAAGCCAAGCATTTTTAGTTAAAAAGCTCTTGCAGGTTTAATATTAAATGCTAAGCGTGGTTGGACCGAATCTAGTTTATGTCAAAACAGGCAAGAAAGAAACTGTTATTTTGGTTCATGACAGGTTGGCTAACGCAGTATCTAGCATGCAGAGTTTTACAGAGCATATTTCTGCCTTGCCACTGCTGTGCACATTACAGATGGTTGAAAGTTTTTATCATTTTTTTATGAGGCACATGATCTTAAGGCATCTCTTTAACCATGTATGTTCCATCCTAAGGTTTGATGTCCTTTTGATGACCCTTCTAATATGTAGAAAGGTGTAAACACACTGAAATTATGTACTGCAGAAAAGGGAACAGGAACTGCAAGGGTTAATTGCACCTCTTTTTGTGTGTGTGTGGTGTTTTTTTTTTTTTTTTTTTTTTTTAAGTTTCCCAGCAGTCTTGCCAGGGCATGTGTGTAAGGGTGCAAGTATTCAGGAAGTGCTCATTATAGAGAGGCGCGAGTATTATGGGTTGTGATCCCGTAAGGTTTTCCCAATGGTCAAATAAACTGCTGTCTCTTGCAATTTACTGTTCTTTCTAAATACATTCCCAGTCGGTGTGCTGAAACATGTGGTACACTGTGCTGTTCATTTCCAGGTGTTCACATGGGTAGATGTTGGATGGATGCTCGTGACTGATTTGAGATTTTTCTCGATTAAGGATGAAATGATCCTAATTATACAGATCATCTAAAATGTAGCTTTCGAGTCTCTGCATCATATTTATACCGTCTCATTTACTCATTTTTCATTATTTAAATGTTATTCCTTTTGGATTCCTCAGAATCCAGACCGTCTACTGCCATCTAAAGAGATGATGACTCTTCATTTTTTTGGTCCTTCCACTAGTGCTTCTCGACCCTTGTGTGTCCTGAGTTTTCCCAGAAATGTAGCTTCCTCCCTCTGTTCCCTCCCTAAAGCCTCTAAAGAAATTGCCCAATTTTCTTTTTCTCTCTTCTGGGCAGGGGAAACCAATGTAACCGACAAACGCGTCGATTTGCATAACAACGTTAGTAGCGCACAACCTGCTAATCAGATGCTTTAGTTTCTTATTTTTCTTCATAGTAACTCTTTGTTTCAACTTTCAACTTAATGATGTGATATATACTGATGGTAAGATAAATGTTTTATCATGTATAGCTTTACTGACTGTATTATTTATGTTAATACAAACTAAATGTTTCACAGTTCAGGTGTATAACTGATGGTCCACGTCAAACTAAAGCAATCCAGCCTTGCTTTAACTGGATCTAGCTACAGTTTACCTGATTTATTATACAGTACATCTATGGTTTTAGTTTCTATGTTGATGAAGTGGTGGTTTGTAAAATGAGAATAGCATGTCCTAACATTTTCATACACTGGTAGTCTTGCCAGATTTAAAACAAGAGACATTTATTTTGTGGGTAAAAAGCAATTTCTTGGTAAAATTGTTTGTCTGTATAGCTTCAAAATACAATGTCAGTCATCAGATACAAAGCCACAATGCACACTTTGTTGATTATTGTAACGGGCAACAGCGCCAATAGAGGTGTGTGCTAACAAAACGTTAATGTATCTGTGCTTTTAAAAGTTTCTGTAAGATTCGTGTGTGTGTGTGTGTGTGTGTGTGTGTCTCATCTCTTTGACTTGGTTTCCTTTCTTTGTGTCTGTGAGTTGGGCATGGCAGCACTGCAGGTGCCACAGGTTTTGGGTCATGCTGAACAAGAGGATCTCTTCACTCCATTCATCTGAGCCTCCTGTACCCTCCCTTTGTGCCCCACTGTTCTCGTCACGCATTTTATAGGTGGAGGGGGAGGGGTGGGAGGGGGTTGTTCGCGTGACTAGACCTGCCATCATCATGACATTTTAGCTCACGATTAACCATCATACAAATATCGAGATTCACGATTTAATTCTTTTTAAAATTCTACTAGTATGTTATGATGAGTGCCAACTTAATGAATAAAATCACTAAATGAAATTTGTATGCTTATAATAATTCAAAATCAAAACTAAGTTAAAAAATAACCAACCAAGCAAAACTATGACTCCAACATCTACTCATTAAAGTGATGCGGTCGTTGTCACATAATGTCAAATTTGTGGGCGTGTTCAAAAGCAAAATGGTGTTGCAAAGTAAATTCATGGAAAAGAGTTTATTTTCCGCATAAAAGTTAGCGGCCATCCAGCGCCTTGGATGTTCGACGAGATTTGAGATGGTGGCAGAAAGGCAAATACATGAACATTTTAGCTTGCAGTTCTGAACATTATTAAATCGCATACACACACTTTTATTACTTGCTAACTAAGCTAACGGTAGCCTTGATGCACCAGTGCGAAAGGATAGTGCTTCCGAAATAAATGCAGCGGATGAACTTGTGTTCAGTCAGTTTAGTCTGAACACATTTGTTTCGATGAAGGCATCAAATTGATATTATATTTGATGCATCTGAAATCTTAATTACTATGGAAAACGACTGCGGTCATAATAAATCGTTACACGCTGCGCAAATAGACAGGCGATTATGTAATGATCTCGACAGGCCTACACGTGACAGCATCCCGATGACTTCGATGCTCTGTCACTTTTTGATGGTTTTGTGTAAAAATAAACTGCTATAATAGCTTTTATGATTTGAGGGAGGGATTTAAAAAGAAATCTCCTCTCATCTACCTCTATCCTCCAGAGACAGGCTTACACTCCCGAGTTTTTTTTTCTTCTTTGTGTGGGTCATTAAAAAAAAAATCGTGCGAGTTGTTTCTCTGAAAAACTATGTGGTATGGAACTAGCTGCCTGGAGGTGGAAGGAGCGAGTTGAACTTCCTGATTCCTGGTTGGAGAGTAGCATTAAGCAGGCATGCTCGGCATACCTCTCTGCTGGGGTCACGAGAATGAGGAGCTTCAGTCTGACTCAGGCCAGCTGGTAGGAGTGGCCTGCTCCTGCTCCAGGAAAGGGAGGGGCTGGACTCGATTCTCCTTCTCTGGTACAGTAGCCTGCAATGGCTCTAATTGTGCCATATTAACGATGCCTCAAAAGTGAATAGCACCAAAGAAGTTTTTGTTTTATTTTTTGCAAGAGATGTAATCAGCTTTACATCGGAGAAACCAAGAAAAGCCCTACTGATTGTTTTGTTTTGAAAACCTATGGACCATTCCTTACTTAAGGACGTGCCGTTACCAGTGGCAAGGTATTTTAATGCTAATAGACTGCGTTAATGACATATCTCTTTGCGTTGCCAGTTGTTGCTATGGCAGCAGTGAAATTAGAAAACTAAAAAAAAAAAAAGATATGATCTACACTCAGAACTTTAAAACCCCACTGAATCCAAACTGATTTAAACATCTTTCATAAATTGATTTCATGAATTGAGTTTATTTCCATTTGTTTTTAATATTATTTTATAGTTATATATTGAACTTTGATAGAGGACCTGAGCTTGGGGGGGGCAAACATTTATTTATATAT
>JAOYMR010000011.1:11938086-11949568 GCA_025802075.1 Tenebrosternarchus preto
CCCCCCCCCCCCCCCCCCCCCCCCCCCCCCCCCCCCCCCGCGGCCGCCGCGAGAGAGAGAGCGAGAGAGAGAGAGAGAGAGAGAGAGAGAGAGAGAGAGAGAGAGGGAGGCATGTGGAAAAAGAAAGACGCGCATCTCCAGCCCACGCTGCATAAATAGATTTGGCTGATAATCAGAGGTTTTGCGGTGGAGTCGAATGAGGAATTAGGGAGTGATTTGTCCCTGGTGACGGAGCCGCCTGCTCCATAGTAAACTAATTAGATTGGCTCTCAGCCCACTGCTTGTTACGAGGGAGAATCAAACCTTCTTCTCTTGGTCCTGTTGGAGACGGAACCTGATGAGATGATCTTGGGGAGCTAATCATGGCAAGATGTGAATTGCTTTTTGCCACACATCTAATTTGTTAGGGTTTGCAGACTGTTTTTTTTTCCCATGCTGAGCCCCTGGCTGTCATGTGCTGGAGCTTCGTGCGTTAGAATCTGGGTGCATGGCGCATATATTAATAGTAAAATACCATCACGCCGTTAGAAGCCAGCGGGGAGCCATGGCGATGTGGTCCGAGTGTCGTCACCGTGGTTGCCGTCGGCGCGAGTGTCGGTTTCAGCATCAAACGTGTCATTGAAGTGGTGAAGGAGAGGCGTTTGGGCCTCTTCCAGCCCCTTCTCCTCTCTCTCCCCGATACAAAGCTCCGTATGTGGGTCAGAGCGGCCGCGTGCGGAGGCTCCTGCGCGGAGGAGCTTTCATCAGTTGCTGGGAGAGTACCGCTTGTACCAGCTGGTGTCCTCAGCCGCTCCGCAGACAAACCCCCACCACCACCCCCCACCCCCACCCGACCTCATCACCCAGCCCACTTGCCTGAGGGTGGATGACTGTATCCATGACAGCATGGTTAGGGGATCGGAGCTACGACCTCCTGCTACGACTCCATGCTCAGACAATGAAGGGTTGGGTTTCGATTCAAGGTGGCTAGCAGCTTTGCTATCTGAACCACATAAAAGTCCTGCTATCTAAACCACATAAAAGTCCTGCTATCTAAACCACGTAAAAGTCCTGCTTTTATTTCCCCCAGTGCAGGGATGCTCTTTGGGTGAAAGCAGAATTGTTGAGGAACTGTTAAACCCTTTCAATATGCTGTACTTTTTTCTTTTTTTTTCTTTTCCACAGTAATGGATGTCACTGATATCATCACAGGCAAAATGGATGACGAAGACAAGCAGCACTTCATCCCCTTCCAGCCGTGAGTACGAAACCCCACACTGGACGATCACACACCCCACTGGACGATCACACACCCCACTGGACGATCACACACCCCACTGGACGATCTTGTTCACACACCCCACTGTACGATCTTGTTCACACCCCACTGGACGATCACACACCCCACTGGACGATCACACACCCCACTGTACGATCTTGTTCGACACCTTGCACACACCCCACTGCCACTTTAGCAGATGTGTTCGACCTTCATGCAACGTTTTTGCTGAACTGCTGAGTCGTCGTTTGCAGCCGCTACCCCGTCGTGTTCAGGAAGGGGGCGGACGAGGGCCGTCCTGGCCTTGCTTAGCGCAGCTCTGATTCGGGGAGGGGGCCCCGGGCCCCAGGCCCCAGGCCTCCGTGCAGGGACCCCCACTTAAAGCGTTTCGGTGCTTCAAAGCTCCAGGCTCCTGATTAGCTATAGCCTCGAACACTGGTTTCCGCCCGCTCCCTCCTGGCTCAATTAAGACTCGCTTGTTAACTTCTGTCCAGGAGGAGGTAGGGAATGTGAGTAACCCTTCCTCTCTCAGGAGTCGCACTCTAATTGGAAATCCTTTACATAGAAGCGGGTCTGCAGGTCTCTTAACATTCCCCAGCCCTTGGATAAGCCAGGAAGCAATTAAGCCCTTGCGTTGCTCTCAGATAAGATGCTTTTCTTTCACACTTGTCTGTGCATGACTGTACAGCAATAAACAGCGTTTCAGTAGTTATTAATCTCGGAATGAGTTTTTCCCTCCATCCTCCTGGACGTGGTGTTTTCGGAAGTGTCTGGGTTACGGAAACGGGGAACTAACTGGCCGTTATTATGCGGCGGGCAGAGAAGGTTGGAGATCACACAATTAGAATTCCTTCTTTACTGGTTCATCTCCTTCCGCCAGTTCTGTAGTAAGAATATTCAGGTTAGACTTTTAATTAGGATTTGGGGAGCTTTTAATTCATAGAACAGATGGCTGTAACTGAAGTGTTTTGATTTTATTTATTTATTTAATATATATATATATTTTTAGATTGTTTCTCTTTGCTATACAGAGACCTGTCAGGACAAACCCTCTGTGTTTGGCTCATGCTGGTACATGTGTGCACGTGCACGTGCATTTCTCCTCCTTGCTCTGGTGTTTCCTGGCGTGTTGGTACTGCTACACGGCCGATGGATGAACACTGATTGGCCCGTCCGACAGGGACACGCCTCCAGCTCCGCCCTCTTTCTATTTCCTTTCTCGTTTCGTTTTCTTTGTTTTTCTTTTTTTTTTCTTTCCATTTTTCATGTCATCACTCCTCTCTCTCTTAGCTACTGACACACACACACACACACACACACACACACACACACCCCAGCACTAGAAGGCCTTTCTGCTTTGTCAGCACTCCGAGTGGAGTGGAATCATCTCTTAAATTACACTCTCTCTTTCTCTCTCCCTCTCTTCTTCCATTACCCACCCTTGTATCACCGTTTGCTAACAAAATGGCTCGTGTCCTCTGTCATGGTATTTGCGTCACTGTTTGGTCTTTTCCCCTTTTTCCCCCTCTCTTCATCCTCTCTTCATCCTCTCTTCCCCATCCTCCCGCCTGCTCATCTTCACACTGCTCTGCCTCTCTGTCTTTTTCAATTTGCCCCTTTCTTGCTTGTTTTTTTTTTTCCTACTTGCCCCCCACCTCTCCCTCCCCCCCTCCCTCTTTCCTTCTCTCTCTCTCTCTCTCTCTCTCTCTCTCTCTCTCTCCCTCCGTCCCTGTGGTGTGTTGCCGGTCATCGTGTGTGAACTCCAGGCTTGCGCTGGATGACGCCATCAGGAACAGGCAGCTGAACATCTCACGTTTTTCACCCAGGGTGGCAGGGGAGAGCGACTTCCTCCAGAGCGTCATCAACAAAGTCATCACCGCCAAAGAGGTCAATCACAAGGGCCAGGGTAAGCACCCTCGCGGAGCACATTCTGTCTCCAACCCTTACAAACTCCCTTTTCCTTGTGGAATCCAACAAATTTCTCTTAACGCCTCAAGTTCAAGCTGACCTGGTATAAAGTTTTCACTCGTAAGTGCCTCTTGGCTATGACCCTTTCTGGACTTTTTCTGGACTCTCTGCTGTGTTTAAGGTCCTGTAGATAAGGCTGATCTTAAGTCGAGTCTGAACGAGCCTATGCTCCTTGTAGCTCCATCAAGCAGTAGGTTCAGTGCAGGAATCAGGAGCGTACGTGCCAGCTGTTCTGTTGGAGACTTGTTATATACACTTCTATAGAGTCTAGTGCCCAGCACACACACACACACACACACACACACACACACACACACACACCCCTCTCCTGCAGTGAGGATGCTCTTTCAGAACAGCTAGAGATGTGAAGGAGAGGATGAGTGAGAAACTACAGACAAGCTTAGATTCAGATGCTCTCACATGTCAAAGATGCTTTTCTGCTAACTGAATCATGAAAGCCAAGCGAATCCCTCTGGTTCATTATTCAGTTTGACTCGGGTTTGAGATGGAATTACTGTGCACATGCACGTCGTCATCATACAGGCATTTCAGAATCAGCTCAAATAAACTACAGCCGATACGAAATGTTTTCATTTATATACTGATATAGAACATCTTTTCAGCTACTGCAAGGTACACATCATTTACTGGACAAACCTTTTGCTACCACAGTATATTTTTTCCTTGTTTGACAATGTTGTAATTGTTTTGATGATTTTTTTTTTTTTAAATTATGCATTTCTAAATTGTCTCCCATTGGCTTTTGTTGGACATGGAAGATGGCAAAGATGCTCTTAGAAATACTAATTTTTCACGGTTGCAATGATGCAGTATTTTCCAGTGGTTCTGCTGTTATTTCATCTTGTAATAAAACCCAATAAAGAAAAGAGTACATCATCTCTCACCAGGGACTACTTTACCCACAGCCTTCAAAAGGGTGCAGAGAAGTAGTGATGTCTTTGAACTTCAGGTCATTTCCCAGAAGTACATAGCAAGTGTGTTATGCAGAATGCAGATGATACGAGCCACCCTTAAACTCGATCTTCATGATCGACTCTTAAACCTTAAATGCTTAGGCCATAAAGGATGACTTAGTGTGTGTGTGTGTGTGTGTGTGTGTGTGTGTGTGGGGCTGCCCTGTCCTCAGGACTGTGGGTTACACTGAAGCTGCTCCCTGGTGATATTCACCAGATCCGCAAGGACTTCCCCCACCTGGTGGATCGTTCTACAGCTGTTGCCCGCAAAATGGGCTTCCCTGAGATCATCATGCCAGGTGCACATGAAAAGCATCTCTCAAATCTTCTCATGCTGCGGTCTGATTTGTTGCTATGGGTTTTTTTTTTTTACTATTCCGTGTTATTCTCCCGTTTGCAGGTGATGTTCGTAATGACATCTATGTCACTCTAGTCCAAGGAGACTTTGATAAAGGTAATAAGACCACACCGAAGAACGTGGAAGTGACCATGTCTGTGTATGACGAGGATGGAAAACGCCTGGAGGTATGAGCACACACACACACACACACACGTGCTCGTTCTCATCTGGCTGCTCTCTGCTCTGGCCACACCCTTTAAAGAGCTTCACTTGAGTACATGAAGCAGCGAAACCACTTGCTTTCCTTTTGTCAAACTCGCTTTTTGTCGCTTACTCTCCCTCTCTCTGTCTCTCTCTCTCTCTCCCTCTCTCTCTCTCTCTCTCCCTCTCTCTGTCTGTCTGTGTGTCTTTCTGTCTCTCTCGCTTTGTCTCTGTCTGTCTGTCTCTGTCTCTCTCTCTCTCTCTCCCTCTCTCTCTCTTATCTGTTCCTTGGACTGTCTTTCTGCCCTCTGCCCTTTGTCTGTTGCGCGGATGGTCAGTTTGAGCTCATAATTGGTGCTTGTCTGAAAGCATTAGTGTCCTGAGCTAAGTGAGGATTTACAAAGCTGTGCAAGTGCTGGAGAAAGAGTGTGTGTGTGTGTGTGTGTGTGTGTGTGTGTGTGTGTGTGTGTGTGTGTGTCTGGGACTGAAAGAAGACATCTGCTCACTCTGCCAGAGGTTTTACCAATTTGCCTTATTGGTCCAGTACTGCTCTCTCCTTCCTCTGTTCATCTTTCAAGCTGTCCTGACGTTATATCTTTGCCCAAAAAGTTTAATCGGCCACTCTGAGCACGCAAAAGAGATTGGAGAGGATTTTCTTTCTCCATATGTAGTAGGACTAAGCAGGGTCATTTTCAGAAATGTCATTTTGGTGGAAGCAGTGGAACTTACAAATCCTGGATAAAAACCACGTCAACCCCCAACATGAAAGTACAATGAGCTACTCATCCTTTAACCTGAGGTTGAAATGATTCCAATCCAGCATATTTGTAGCATGCAGCTATGGTGGTTTTAAACTGTCGATTTGAACAACTAATCATTTCTACGTGTTGTCTGCAGAACGTGATCTTCCCTGGAGCCGGAGACGAAGGGATTACAGAGTACAAGTCTGTCATTTACTACCAGGTCAAACAGCCCCGCTGGTTCGAGACCATCAAGGTGAGTTGAGGTCGCTGCTCATGCAGGAAGGACAAACGGACCAGTGAGCTCAAACAGCTCGCTCCACCCGAGGAACATGGAGCCAAAACGTGGTGGTGTTTCAGTGATGGCAGGGCGCGGTGAAGAGAGACGGATAAATAACGCACAGGCGCTGCTGCTTCCTCGGGCGCTGGTGAAGAAACCAAGCGAGCGCTTGTGAAAAGGGTACCAACACCGGAAGCTGTGTGTTTTTTGTTTGTGGTTTGTTTTGAATGTTTGCCAAGCTCCTGGGAATCTGTTTATGTCTTGTGTTTTGGTAACATACAAGAAATGTTTCACATTTTTATATTCGAGATCATTAAAAAGGGATGATGTGCGCTAGGCGTCGTCGGAAAGGTGACCCTCTCTCCCTGCACGTGCTTTTGCTGGTGCGTGTTATTTATTCTCTCGGATGCAGCGTTTGAGGGCCTTCCGTGCGCTTTGCATATTCATGAGCGCGGCAGGTGTCCATGGTTGGTTTCATCTGGAGTCACAGCAGGTTCTGTAGCAGGTTCTGCAGCTGGACGAGTGGGTTTTCAAGGGGCGTTTATTCTGTGGTTGAACCGCATAAAACCAGGTGCATGAAGGGGGAAAAAAAAAAAAATGGCCAACTCTCAAACGGACCCATGCTAAAGAGACACGGCAGTTTGTAGACCCCGTCTGAGGAGGAACGCGGCGCGGAGCGAGTCCAGGTGCCTGTGGAGAGCTGGGAAATGTCAGAGGGGGCAGTCAGGCATTGTGGGAAGGATTTACCAGCGCTTTCCATTCAGTTCACGCAGAGAGAATTTGGCTCATGACTCCACCGCTAATTAATATTCATGTGGCCTTTAAATTACTGCGCTTCGTTAGGTCTGACGGTTTATGGTTCCTCTGTGTACTGTATGTAACCTTTTTTTTTTATTTTATTTATTTAATTCATTTATTATTATTTTTTTTACTGTTGCCCTGTTGTTTCTCTGTATATATTAATATTCGCACCTAAAGGACGTTTCAAGAGCTGTCCGTTAATTATTATGCCTGAGTGTGTCTGCGTCTGTGTCTATGTGCACTTGAATTGAGAACAAATGTTTTTATGCCTGAATGCTAACAGCCTCTTCGTGGTAAAAACAGGAAAACGTGTGAGATTCTGTGAAACTGAAAAACTGTATAGTTTTTTTTTTTTTTTCCCCGTTCCTCATGTTCTGTTTGGTTTTTTTTTCATTTCTCCTCCAGGTTGCGATACCTATCGAAGACGTAAACAGGAGTCACCTTCGCTTCACTTTCAAACATCGTTCATCTCAGGACTGTGAGTGCCACTCAGAACACACAACCCCTCCAGCGCTCACGTAGGGCCTCCCGCGTAGGCCAGGCCAGTCCCAGACCCGTGCAGAGCAGACCTCAAATACAGGACTGAAGGAGCTGTGCAGTGGCCTGTTCCTGCCACACACCCAACACCACATGAGATACCGGTGCCCACTCAGGGTGTTTGGTCTCTCTGACCCTTACCTAAGGCTATGTTACCTCCCAATATTATAGCCTGCTGTTGGGTCTGGGTGTAAAAAGCTCCAGACTCAACACACAGCTTTTCAGCAAACCCAGACAGGTGGCACATAAGCTTTTGATGCAGATATTGATTGTTTTTTGTTTAGCAGTATCTACATACAACAGTATCTGCTGTTAATTGGTCATGTTCAAATATTGCTGTTGTCAGTTTGTTGATGGTATATTTGTTTGTGTTGTGAAGACTTAAGGTTCTGGAGCATCGATTTACACCCCTCCACACGCCCCCTCCCCCCTGGGCTTTTGACTCCAGTTGCCACATCAGCTGTGGTGGGAAGCCTGGTGGTTGCATGTTACACAGCACCTCTCTTTGCTAACAGAACGACATGCTCAACACTGGGCCAAATAATGAACAAAATCACTGCAAATCCCTTTAGAAGAGATTAGCATTAGCATGTGCCACACAAACGCATTATCCACGTTGGCCCCGTGACTCTGGGTGAAGAAGGACTCAGCTCCGTCACGCATGCCATGTTACGGCGGTGACCTGCCCTCACGTCATCACACTCTCCGTCATGCCCATGATCTGTTGGGATGCGGAAATGAGGCCTGATGTCTTTCTCAGTCATAAATTATTCCAAACCCTCCTAAACATTGTTGTATTAACTGCACTAGATTGGGTTTTTCCTAGTTCTATTGTCCGTTATATATTAGTTGTCTATTAGTTTGTATTCCATTTTAGTTTTAATACCACTGGCTTCTTTTATTTTTTTTTCCTAAACAATTTCTGTAGACTATTAGATTTGCGTTGGTGTAGGTTTTTCTGGAAAATTAGTTGTGTGCATGAGTGGTTTGTGTGCTTGCGTGTGAGAGAGAACGCACATGCATGCATGCGTGTGTGTGTGTGTGTGTGTGCGCGCGTGCCTGCGTGCAGGAGTGGGTATAAACTTGTTTGTGCAGAGGAGTGTGTGTGTGTGTGTGTGTGGGGAGGAATATTTAAATGGATAAAGTGCAGTGCACTTTTCTTTTTTTGGGTTTGAGAGCAGTAAGATGTGCTTACGTGTGTGTGAACCCATGTGTGGGTGTGTGTGTGTGTGGGAGTGAGAGCACACCGAGCTAGCATTTGGCCATCTCTATCTCCCTGTAGCAGGGTGGGGGTGTAGATGGATGGGTGGGTGGAGGTTGGAGTGGTGGGGCAGCACGGCCGGTACCGATTTGCTCCCAGAGGGCGGTGTATGTAAATCAGTCACTTACGGCAGACAGGTGGTAACGAGCTGGCAGCACTGAGCTCCAGTAGAGGCTGTGCAGGGAGCTGCCTGTGTGGAACAGCCTGACACACACACACACACACACACACACACACCCTCCTCCCCAGCCTATGAACACTGCAGTGGTGGTGATGGTGGTGATGATGATGATGATGACGACGATGATGATGATTATGATGAGCAGACGTAGCATGATGGCTGGATTAAGTGAATTGGCTTGCAGACCTTCCCATTAAGCTGTGTAAATGAGGGCCTGTGGTGTGTTGTGCTGGTGCTGGGAACAGCTGCAAACTATTTGCCTTAATCTGCAGTCTTTGCAGTTTCTCTGAAGAGGAGGCCAGAGAAGATGAATACTAAGAGAGATTTGGCCCACGGTTGCATAATGCTGACTGTTACGGAAATGTCAGCAAGAATGATCTGTAGAGATTCCTACCTGTGGTTCTCTCTGAGGGAATGAAGGGTAAAAGGACACTTTGTCCTCCTCTTTCCAGTTGTCTGTGTCTGTCGATAACTCTGTCTGTCCTCCCTTACTCACAGATGTGGGTGACTCCGCCTCCTGGTCCTTTCAGTAACCATGGCAACGATGTCCACCGTGTGACCTCTTTGCCCCATCTGGCTTTCCTTACCACGATGGTGAATGTGAATCTTCACTGATATGAACGCTCGCGGGAAGGCAGTGTGTGTGCGCGCGCGTGTGTGTGTGTCGGTGCATACGTGTTCGTGTGTATGTGCATGTACGTGTATACCTGCGCGTGTGTACATACATGTGTTTGCTTGCATATATGTGCGTACATGTGTGAGACTCGAGGGATTTTGTTCTGGATGACTCTTCAGTGATTTTTGAAGGTGGTAGCCGGTCAGAACATTCCCCCGTGGGTTTATCTCCGAATTTCAGTGAATTAGTGCAGGTTTTTGAACGATGGTTTCACCTCTGTTTAAACTCGTACACTCCCTAAGGTGTCTTTGTGGGGAGGAGCCAGTGCATAGCTTTGATGTCATAATGCTGAATCATAAATTGCTTGAAGACTATTCGCGTGTTTCACGGTTCGGAGCATTTTGTTTTTTTCAATTTTTGATATAGACACAGATTTATGCATGTATTAATGAATGCAAATGCGCATGCATGAGTGTAGGTGTTTTTGATGTGTTCTTGTGGCTCAGTATAGAAGCCAGATGTCGCCTAGCAGGGTGGAAGCCCTCGTCTCTGAAGTTTCTTGCGTGTGTATGGGAGGGAAGGTGCTGGTTTCCAAGCCACTTGGCCGAAGCGTCACGTTTGCGCAGGCCGACGGTCTGCCTGCTCTCCTCGTTTGACCCTCTATTCCCAGAGCAGCTTCCGAACTGTAAAGGTCCCTGGAAGGATGGAGTGTCCGAGTTTTCAGATGGACTGGGTTGTGTTGCCCAGTGTCGGCTTCCCCAGAGATGCCCCCCCCAACCCCCGTTCCTCTGTCTGTTACTGTATCTCACTTTCACCATCTCTCACTTTCTCTCTCTCTCACTTTCTCTCTCTCGTCTCCTTCTCTGTCTCATTCTCTCTGCCTCTGTCAGCCCGAGTGGTAACTTGGTGAATGGATTTATGAGGCCGAAATGTGGGAGAATCCTGTCCTGCCGAGAGTAAATGTGCAGGGTGATGTGCAGTAATGTATTCAGATCTGGTTATGGGGACTTTTACTGCTCTGCTTGTACAAACTCCATCCTGTTTAGCCTGGTTTGAGACAGCTGAACTCTGCACTCACAGCCGAACTTCTGCACGGGTGCTCTGAAAGCTTCCGAGAGGTCATAATGACGGAACTCAGTCTCAGAATAACGGTGTCACCATAAAAACGTTCCTGCAAATGCAGAAGATGCATTTTCTAACAGGGAGTCCAGTTGTTTACATGCCTTTTGAAACGAAGGTGTAAGGAACTCTTAAAAACGAACACACACGCACAACTTGGTGTTTGTGAGAGAACCAGAGGCCCTACAGACCCGATCATGGAATAGTGTTTCTCAACTGTGCAGGTTTCTTGTGAGGTAACACCAGTCCTTCTACTCTCTCTAATGCAGACAAAGACAAGTCGGAGAAGATCTTTGCTTTATCCTTTGTGAAGCTGATGAGATACAACGGAACCACACTCAGGGATGGAGAACATGATCTCATTGTCTACAAGGTAAGACACGGACACGCACACGCACACATGCTCTCTCTCTCTCTCTCTCACACACACACACACACACACACACACCCCCACCGCTCATTTTTTCCCCAGACACCACACACAGTTGTTGATGAGAGTGGCATATTGATCGTCAGTGCTGTTGTTTAAGATCTAATCTCACATCAGTGTAATCATTAAACACACTTGATCTTTTTAATACTGCATTCACTTCTGCATATCTGCGTACCATTTCAGAATTGGCTTTTGTCTGACCTGGGCAAACTGCCAGCAAGTATGTTGCCCGTTTTGGTCACTGGTAAATTCCCCCTGATCCAATCCAAAACGGAGTATTTGTTGCTGGAATTGTTCCGTTTGGTCCGTGATGGCATGGCTGCGTGCGTTTTGACCGCGCTCCTCCGTGCAGGCGGAGGCAAAAAAGCTGGAGGACCTGTCGCTCTACCTGAACCTGCCGGCTACCAAGCTGGAGCTGGAGGAGAGGGCGCACTTCACCTCCAGCAAGACCACGTTGAACATGGGGAGCTGTGCCATCAGCAAAGACTCCTTTCAGATCTCCACGCTTGTGTGCTCCACCAAGCTCACACAGAATGGTGAGACACACACACACACACACACACACACAGAGGATTCTAGTCAGGTACCAGTCTCTTCCAGCTTCAGTAAATGATGTTTCTTTGTGCCCATGTTCTTTCTGCTGTGCCCTTTTTCACAGCCATCGTTCACTCTCTCCATCAAGGGTTTATTGGTTTCTTGCTTTGTATGTGGCCTCCTAAGTATAATTTTGTATTGATTATAAAATACTCCTTTTTGTTGACCTACAAATCACT
>JAOYMR010000011.1:11963741-11978795 GCA_025802075.1 Tenebrosternarchus preto
CCCCCCCCCCCCACACACACACACACACACTTGATGTTGGCTTGTTTTTTCTTTTGTTGTAAACGGTGACATGCAGTTTTTATTAATAATCTTATTTATGTAAGTTTCAGTGTTGCTCTATTCATAATCTTATCTTAATTATCTTGATGTCTTTAAAAATGTGCTGAAATTTGTCTTGGCAAGAAAACACCACTACCCGTTCACTATGACAGAATTTTAATACAGGTTTAAGCATCCAAAAGTTTCCTTAGTTTTGCTGGTTTATGCTACAAACTTTAGACACTTTACTTTTACAAACTCGCCTATAAAAACAATTGTGAGCGACGGTCTATGAATGAATTTGAATTTCCCATCATGCCTGTTTAGATGATTCTCTCTGCTTTCATGTGTTGTATTATATAACGCACTTTTGAGCGTGCATGTGTGAGCGTGCATGTGTGAGCGTGCATGTGTGAGCGTGCATGTACGCCTGTTGCTTCTTTAAACGTTGTGTTCCTGTTTGTCTTCACTGTAGAGCACAACGATGTGCGGTTCATGGTTGCAGTGAAGCTGTCTCTTCTTTTCTCCCATGTGATATGATCTGATCTGATCTGATGTCTTTGTCTGTCTCTTCTTTCCTTTGACTTCATCTTCATCTGTCCTCTCCTCATCCTCCTCTGGGCTCATCCTTTTTAGCTCCTTCTTAAGGTATTCAGTCTTCTCTCTCTTTTTGTTTTGTTTTGTCACTCTCTCTCTCTGCAGCTCTCTCTCTTTCTCACTCTCTCTCTCTCTCTTTCTCTCTCTCTCTCTGTAACACGTGTTCTTGACTTCCAGTGCTGTTTTTAACCTCGATTCACACTGTTTCTGACGCCCACGTTTCAGTACAAAGTGCCCAGTTCTCAGTTTGAGTCCAGCTCTTAAGCAGTGTGTGTAATTGGATTTTGATAATGGCTATTTTTCTTTGGATAAATGAGAAAATTGAAGATTGATCTTGAAGGAGTGTTGTCTGGGGAGATCAAACCCTCTTCTGTGACCCCACTGGCTTCAGCACATAAAAATGGCAGTGAAGTCACAGCATCAGTCTCGTACTGCTCCACAGATGTGCCGTTTTGCCTTTTGTTCCTCTCCATCTCTCCATCTCCCTCTAATACTTACAACTGTGCTCTTCCATCATGGCCAGCAATGCTTTGTGTTTTTTGTTTTTTTTCTTTTCAAGCCGTCACTTCCTTGTCTGATGTAGAAGCTGCCCTACAGAGCTCCTCTGGGTGGGGGTGGGGGTTGTTTTTTTTTTTTTTCCTGCTGCGCCTGCCTATTTCTACCCAGCCGAACCCATCTGCCCAGTGCAACATAATCGCACAAAATCTTTATTAGAAAGCTCTGAAGCAGAGTGACCGCTTCACATTCTCAAAACATATCAGTGAGCCTTCGGTCTGCGAAGTGGACTTTGGTCTTTTCAGTGTTGAAGCTGTTAAGGCCTGGCTGACAGTGGAGTCGGATCAGATCTGTTAGAGCAGACTGAGATAGATGGGAGAACCTATTAAACATGAAGCTCTAGAAGCCTCTTGTGAGTCGGCTGCTCAGATCCCCCCCCATGTTAATGATCTTGTGTTCTTATGCCATGAACATAGAATCCAGTGTCCAGTTCTTTGGAAACAGTGGTTCTTCTATTTCAAAGCCCTGTGTGAGATGGATAGGGGCGGTGCCTCACACTGTGTATGCTAATTAGTCTCCATAAATTTAGTCCTCTTGATTTCTGGGTCATGACTTAATGCAAGACTGAGTGGAAGGGTAATTAATTGGTTATTAGGAAGGTGTAGTGTATAATGGGAAATATATGGCAGAGGTCGAATGTGGAGATGAGATTATGATGGCTACTGTATGTTCTGTGGAAGGTATATTTAATAGGATGCAGCTATTTAATTTGAATGTAGAATGCAAATGTTAAAAAATAATTTATTATTATTCATTGTACTCCTGTCTTACCGGGTTATTTTTAGGTGTACTATTTGTCTGTAGTCCATCTGATGCACTAAATAGTTCATCTCCATTCCTGATGTACCTTTTTTAGTTAGTAGCAGGAGACATAGTGTTGTCTATTATCTGGATACCTGTGCAAGGAAATTTCATTTTTATTAATTATTCTAACTGATGGGAGCAAGTGCAGATTAAAATAGAGCTGGCCCTAAGATTGGACCTTGAGGTACACCACGGGACAAGGCACGGCACATGGATGAACAAGTAACATAATATTCATAACCACTCAGCCAGGTTTGAAACCAATTTGAAACAAAGCCAGAGATGCTAACCGGCTGTTGTAGCTATTGAAGTAGTATCTTGTGGTCAGCTGTATCAGAGTGGCACTAAGATCTAAAAGAACTAGTATAGATAATTAACTTGGAGAGTCCGGATGCAGGCAATTTAAGAACCGTTTCATTAAGTGCTGTTTCTATGCTGTGTTGAATTCAGAAGCCAGTCTGAAATAATTAATTCAAGCTATTAGATGTATAATTTATTGTAAACCACCATTTCAGTGTTTTTGCCTAGGAAAGGACATTTGTTTATAATTGCTGAAAAAAGGGAATAAGATTTAGTTTTTTTTTTCTTCAGAGGAGATCCCTGTTGATGTCATGGATCGACTAGAACGTCACCAAAACAATTAGTGTGTAAAGGATATATTGGATATAGGATATACAGGATATAAAGGATATACAGGATATAAAGGACATACAGGATATATAGGATATACAGGATATACAGGATATATAGGATATACAGGATATATAGGATATAAAGGATATACAGGGCAGTGCTGAAGTGAAAACACCTTTAATTAATCTTTTTTTATAATTAATTGGCAAGAATACTGACGTACTGCTTCTCAACTTGCTGTGGAGCAGGAAATCTATGACTTAGTGGTCATTTGCAAAGCTATTCCTAATGCAAAGTATTGTACTACCCAAAAATTCAGCAAATGTATCACATTTGTCATTTACGAGTTCTGTTGGCACATGGGGTGTGTTGGTTAGAGATATAATGTTTGTGTTAAAGAGAAATGTAAGATTGTCTTTAGGGCTATCAGTGAAGCTTTAAGTCTTACTAGCTAATTTAGTTTTATGATGATAGTCCGATATGATATTGTTTAGTTTTACAAATATCATAGTGGACTATCAGCTTAGTGTGCCTCCATTTTTGTTCTTAATTTCTGTCTAGATGCAGACTTAGTTTAAAGTGTGTCCTGGTATTAATGCATTTTTAGTGAAATGTTCAACTAGGATGTCGCAGGAAGAGATGGTGAGAGAAAAGAGGTGGAAGTTGTAGTGTCAATAAATTGTCAGTAAAATAGTACTTGTAAAAGATTTCCTCATCAGTATTGGTACAGAAGAGCACAGATATTCCAAAGAAAACAAAATGATCATGAATTCCAACATCCAAAATATTAGACAGCTTATTATGAGTCTTAACCATGTGATGTCATTAGATCTGAGGTATGTCTGTGTTTTTGTACAGCTTGTAACATGCTATGAAGCATCAAAGGAATTCAATGAAATAGTGAAATCTGTAATCACATGAAGGTTCATCTTATGGTTTTATCAAGTCCCCGGTGAGTAATATATTGTTCAAATTCAGGACAATAGTTCTTCAGATTCGTTCAGGAAAATGTGGATCTTGTTTTGGGAATGTGATGTAAAACCAGCTGTAGAGCTTATTGTTTGTTTACCTTTTTAATTTCCTGATATTTTTGTATTTTGGTTGGTGGATCGTTCTTAACCCAGTAGTAGTGGTGATATCGTAGTGACACTGTAGTGACTTGGTTTTAGTGTATGAGGCACCACAGTATTTCTGGATTAAAAATGGGCCTCCGGGTCACCGTAGCCAAACTGTGGTGGAGAGGCATAAGTACTGTGTGGATGGGTAAGGACTCCAAAAGGAGGACTGGGCGCTCAGCAGTGGGCCAAGGACATGAGACAAGAACTAGCGCCGTTGCCATTCTACTATTGATTGTCAGGGTGAATCTTCCCAGCTCCAACCGCTATTGACCGTCCAGTTTGGCCACCGGGAAGCAGAGATGCAGGCCAGCTCATCAGCGCTGGCTTCACAGAGCATGGATGGGTTTGAGAAAATAACATTCAGTGTCTCTGGCAGGCAGGCAGGCAATTTATTTATTTATTTATTTATTTATTTATTTTATTTTATTTATTTATTTATTTATTGGCTTGTTAGTTTATTTATTTTTATATATATTTTGCATATGATTATGTAGATTCTAACATTGCACTTTTTTCTGATTCTTTGTGTTACATTTATCTGCAGGTTTTTTTTTGTTTTGTTTTTTTTTGGGGGGGGGAACTAACCAATTAAGTGGCATTGCACTGATTTCCCCCTTCATCTCAATTAGTGCTAACAGCTTATAGTTGTCAGTACTGTTGGTCATGTTGGCCCCAAGCATTTGTTCTGTCCATGTCTTTGTTCTGTCCATCAAACAACTGTTTCTGTGTGCTGAAAATACCTTTCCTCCTCTGTAGGGGGCAGCATTGAAATATGTCCCTACCATTGTCAATGATGTCAAATTGGTGTTCGACCCCAAAGAACTGAGGTGAGTCCATCTGCATCATACCTACAAGATGATTACTGGTACATTAGAATATTAAAAAAAATGTACAGCATTAAGAGAAAAGTGATAATGTAGCATTTTGCCGTTCTCTTAAGTCGAAATGAAGATCGTTTCAAAAGACCACATGTTCAGTTGAAGGATGTTTTATGACGAAGGAAACTTTTCATGAAGAGAACACTAACGTTGGTCACACACATTTTCTCTTGTTAATACATTTTTATTCAGTAGTGGTGGTGTAATGATCTATGATGGTGATGGAGATGGCAGGTCTAATGCTTCCTCCTGTATAATCCACCCGTACCTCGTCCAGCGCAGCTCGTCTCTAGGGGCTGCAAATTAAATCAAGGCTGAAGATACGAATTACATTCTGCAAATTTGACAAATTAGGCTCTCAGTGCTCTCTTAAAAAAAAAAAAAAGAAAGAAAGAAATGAAAATGCTTGTTTGCCTCAGGCTCTTCCGCGGCCCTCTGAACTCTGAACTGCTCTCTTGCTTCCTCTTCAAACCAGTATGGAATTAACTCCTTCTCACTGCATGCATAACCGATTGATTTCATATTGTCTTGGCAGTAACACACACAAAAGCACTCTCAGGTTTCATTGGTTTATGTCTTTACTTTCACAACACACGCACGCACGCACACACCCCGATGGGTTCAGTGTGATTGGGTTGCCATAGAAACGCAGGCCACCAGTCAGACAGCAAGTTTGTCCACCGCACGGATTAATGTGTTGTGTGTTGAATAGCATTCCCGACCTGCTGGGATGCTGTGCTATAGCCTTTGTTATGGCCAGGGCTGCACCCCTCTCTCACTGCAGGCTGTATGGGCTAGGCAAAGGGAGACGGAGAACTCTCTTTGGTACTGGTATATTTTAATGGGCTTTCCACATGCACGGGAGTGAGGGCTGTTGCCCACAGGACAGGCCGAGCCTAATGGAAAAGTCTGCTGGACCTTTGAAGAAAGAAGTCACGGCATTTTATTGCGCTGGTCTGTTGTCATGGAGCTTGAGTGTTGGCAGTTAATTCGTGTGCTCATTGGTCTTCGATATAAATGACTGTAAGCGTGTGTGTGTGTGTGTGTGTGTGTGTGTGTGTGACTGTACATGGTGCTGTAAATAATTCCTATATGGGATTAATGAACTGGTCCTGATAAACAGGGGATCCTGATGACTGACACTTCATATGAATTATAGTGAATTTTCTTATATCAGATAATCAGATGTTTTGAAGCCTCAATTAGCAAATACCAACAGCAGCTATACAGCAGTTCCTCTACCTGATCTGAAGGGACTGGAGGATTTTCCTCATTTTTTGCTGTTATTTTTAGTAACTGAATCCTTTAGTACATCACAGTCTATTTTAAACCTCACAAAAAATTATCTGATAATCGTCTCCCCCTCCTAAGCACATTTCCACTTTGGTCTCTGAAGGAGTGTGTATGTGAGGGAATGTGTGTGGGTGTGTGTGTGTGTGCGCACGTGCAGGTGCACACACTCCTCAGTCTGTGACTCTGGAGCAGGCCGTGCGAAGGTCAGAGCCTGGCTAAAGGAACACGCTCTGTTGGGGATTCCTGGTACACTTATTTACCCACAGAGATGGATGGAGAAAACACAGCATGAGACTTATAACCTTTTATTTTTTCATCTACTTTCTTACTGCATGAATGATTTAGTAGTGCTAAGCCCTTTTTACTGGAACTGGCTTTGATCCTTCCTGACTCCCTCTTTTTTTCTTTCTTCCAGTTCATTCCTTGTTTGGGTTTTTTTTCCCCATCCTCTCACTGCTTGAGCGTTAGAGGGTTAAGTAGCTTTATGCGTGTCCTACTGTTCGAGTCGGTCCCAGTTGCTAGATAGTGCTCCTGGGCCTGTGCCATGCCCTGCAGTGCACAATGTGGAGCTGTCACTGCCTTGTTCCCTCCTGCCAGATAGTGTGCCAAGGAAGCTGCTACAGAAGCAACAAGGCTATTGTAGACATTCACCCTCCAGCCCTCTTCACCATGGGAATGTCTTTCTGCTTAAATCTGTATGAAGATAGGGGTGTGAGAGAGAGAGAGAGAGAGAGAGAGAGAGAGAGAGACAGAGAGAGAGAGAGATTGATCTGGTGATCTGAATACTTCCCATCTTGCGCTCCACACTCATCACCTGGGTTGGTGGTCATGTTTGTGTGTTGGTGTGTGTGTGCCTGTCTGCACTGTGTATTATGAATGTTCTTTTTATTTTCTTATGAGGATTGACAGATTCCAGATGCATTTCTTTAGTCACAGCACTAGAAGTCAAATTCCCAAAGCAAACTTTAAGATTCAGATGTTGTGTTGCACTGCATTAATGTTTATTTCATTCAGTGGGGGGGGAGGGAAGTGGTGATTAAACTGTGTGTGTGTTTGTGTGTGTGCAGTAAGCTCTTCACCGAGTTCATACTGAAGGTACCAACTGGGCGCCTGGTCAAACAGAAGCTTCACTGCATGATTGACATCGTGCACAGTGATCTCTTCACACAGCATGGTACGTACCTGCACACACACACACACACACACACACACACACACACACACACACCCCTTCACATTGTGCGTACATGCACACACACCTTCACATGGTACGTACATGCACACACACACACACACACACACACACACACACACACCTTCGCGTGGTACGTACATGCACACACACACACACACACACACACACACACACACACACACCCCTTCACGTGGTACGTACATTTCCCACACACTCAACTCTATTACATGCATCTTAGTTTGTACTTGTACACATCTTCTCTTTCTGTGAGTTTCAGTGACATTTTGTAAGTGCAAAAGAAAACCCTTATTTATTTATTTTTTAAATATAAACTCTTTGTGTAGATGCTTAAGGTCTTAGCTAAACATGTTTGCTGACATCTCATTCAGTTCATTCCATCAAAGTGATTCCTAGTACAAGTGATCTCACATGTCGTCATTAAGACAGTCGTGTACTACAGCCCTTAACTACAGTAGAACGTTTTTGGAAGGTATTACGTCGGAGGCAGACCTCTGGGATAAAGGTCCCCTCTGTCTTATATGGTTGGCTATATGTAATTACATTTTTTTAAATGTGAAATAAACAAATTATTTTTAAAGATTAGTGGAAAAGAATTGTTTCACTAATCTTTTTTTATGCTCACAGATTGATTCCGCTATCACATGATACATCTCCATGACTACTGCATTGCAGGTTTAAGACTCTTAGCAGTATTTCATTGATAAAGGGCTGTTTATTGGCATTGTACATACAGATGCATTATACCTAATAGGAAATATTGATGAATATACCATTTCAATATTGTCCATGCAATTAAAATGGGTGTTATAAGGTTTTATGAGCAACATCTTATGATCTATATGATAAGAAGCTGAAACATCAAGTGCATCTGGGTGGATTTACCCTTTATGAAAGCCACCATCATCAGAAAAAGAAGGGCTCTGTATGTTAAAGGTGCAGCTGTTTCTGTTTTGTAGTGTGCGTGCGTGCGCGTGTGTGTGTGTGTGTGTGTGTGTGTGTGTGTGAGAGAGAGACTGCATGATACTCAAGTTTAACTCTTCAGTGAGAGGTGGTTCTAGGAAGTGTGTGTGTGTGTGTGTGTGTGTTAGTGAGCTGAAGTAGCTCACCTGGTAGAGCAGGTAGCACAAGTGGCCGCTAGTAGTAACAGTCCACAGGGAGCACACACACACACACACACACATACTGACGCATATAGAAGTCGCTCTGGGTAAAGGACTCTGAATGTTTAGTGTTCCGTTATCGGCTATTTATATTACCAAAGACTCCACGGTTTAACATAACACACACGCACGCGCACACTGGAACACACTGGGGTTCTCTTCCCATGTAGACCTGTTCATGTCTGAAGCGACGCTCTGCAGGGTCCTAGAGCCCGTCCCTCACCTGTTTCCCCAGCTCTTGTCTGCACCCTTGATCCAGGCGCCGGCTGTGTTCTGTAAATGCCATCTCAGCTACACCTGGCCTAAGCAATGCCAAGTCATCTTGTTTTAGCATCCGGCTGTCAGAATGTCTCTCTCCTCATGCCTTTGTGTGGATGAGACCCAAACAGAAATATGGTGTAACAGCAGGAGCATATGGTTGCTCTGCAGGTCTAAATAGATAAACATCATTCAGTCACGATTACTTATGGCTGTGTGTGCAATCTTGTCCTAATTAAGGCTTCCTTAGCCGCGTCCCCCAGCACGCACGCACGCACAAACACACCACACACACACAAGCACAAAGTCTGTCATTCTTTCAAGACGTTCAGAAGATTAAAAATCTTTCAAACATAATGCTTACCAAAAGTTTTTCTGTGATATTTAGGCTTTGTAATGAGTTGTGTGATATCAGTTCAGGAATGTGAGACGTGTGCATGGAATGTGGTGATGTGGGATCAAGGCCTGGAGGGCTGGGCTTGGAAATTGTTTGGTAGGCAACACTTTATTTTTATTGCAGATTTCCCTTGCAGTTTCCAAAGAGAGAATGCATGTTAAACCCTACCATAGACTATCATAGCTTGTTTGAAGAGAGAGAGAGAGTGTGTGTGTGTGTTGGAGTAGGGCAGAGGTGGTCTTCTATGATAGTTCCGGTCTGTTTCTCTTGCATCAACCCTGGAGGATTTGGGTTTTATTTTCAGGAAAACGGACACACGAACACACAAACATGCTCAGACTCTTGGGTGCACACACCAACACACTAATGCATTTTTTGGCCTCTGCTTCTGTAAAGATTTACTTTGATTCTATTGTTTTGTATGCAGAGAATATTTAACCAAAGATTTTCCTTGTCCATTTGGATCACAAAGCGTTATACGTAAAGCCAAGATCCAAGAAAAGATTTTATACACACAAACACACACACACACACGCACACATACTTTGCCAGACGGAAGGCTTTTGTTTATGACTGCTTAACCCATGGGCGGCCATCACAGTGTGCTGTTCCCCTCTAGGGTTTTGTTTCTGGCACTTCTGCCTGAGAGCACACTGACGGGCCACAGCCCACATCTCCACCTCACTGGCCTTCAGTGTGAACTGCACACTCATGCTGGCCAGTGGATTATATTTGCAAAGCTCTTTCTCATAAACAGAGCCACAAAGGCTGTGGGGGAGAATGGTCTGGACACCATTCTCAGTAAACAGTGCTCGAGTTCTAAGCCTTGCAAAGAACTGCAAAAAATATCAACAAATATCTAAATGTGTATTTTCTCCCGCGTTTTGTTTTAGTGCACCTTTCAGTCACTGGGGGAAGCGCTGGAAGTGATTATCTTGAAATGTTTTAGACTCAGCTGTGTGACATTTGTTTAACAGAGTAACCTTCAGGTTTCACTGCGGTCTGCTGTTGGCTTGGCTTTGCTGTGAAAATGCAGAGTTTCATATGACTGTTTTCAGAAGTGTGATCATCCTGGAGATGCACTGCTTCATAAGTGAGCTTATTTCCACCTGCAGATTCAAACAAAAAGCAAGAATGTTTATTTGCATTCTATTAATTTATTTGTGTATCCTTTTAATATTTATTATTATTATTAGTAGTAGTTTGTTTGTTTTGTATTTGGGTCAATATTGCCTCCAAATTTAAAATTATGGCTGAACATAAATGGTTCATGTATGATGGTTCTAATATAACTAACATTACTAATGTTATTGGACAAAGTTAGTCTTCAAAATGCACATATTATCCAGTTTTACTGAGTCAGGCCATCAGTGGTGGAACACTACATTAAAGTGGTTATTTGAGGTATTAGAGATGCGTTAATTAAAACATGGTACAAAAACATTTAATAAAACATTTATTAACCAGTGTCGGTTTTGACCCAGCTAATCCTAAGAAACATTTCGGAATAATCATTTAATAATTTTTTCTGACTCATTAATGATTAATAAAGGACTGTAGTTTCTGGTCCAGAATGTCTTCTGTGTCTTTTTCTGGGTGTCAAAATAAGCTCTTTGCGCTAAGATGAAGTTTTTGATGACCAGTTGGGTATCGCCAACATCAATAGAGCGACTAAATGGAACAAAGGTATGGGACGGCATGTCCTTGGGTAGTGGAAAGTGTCTAAAAAATATCTGGGCGTGTTGTGATAAAACTGATGATTGTATATTGGGAAGGCAAGCCTCACCACGGTTTGGTACGCGTGATCATATGGTATATAATTTTATCATCAGACATTTTGGGATTTAGTAATGCTGAGCACTTGAAAAGCTCTAAAACCCTGATCACAAAGTCCCCGCCAGAGATGGGCTCCATTTTGGCTGTGTTGCAATAGAGGCTTTAAACCCCTCAGTACTGCAGTAGTGCCAACGATGAGATGGAGGTTTTACCACACCCTCTGTTACGCCTTTTAAACCCAAAGTGCACTGAACCGAAAACACAAATATTGTCACGTTGTCTGTGCGCATCGGCTGTGTGTTCAGAAAGGAGAAGTTGAATCAATCGGTGAACCAGTGTGGAGAGAGCAGAACTGAGTGCAGGCCTCCATGCAGCTACTGTGTTTACCTGAAGGTGGGACACCACAGCTCTGTGTTTACTGGGTAAAACCGGGTTGCTTTGATGCATAGCTCCGAGCGTGCTTTTTTTAGCGAGCGGGTTTAGCGCTTCTTTAGCATCTTTAAACTTCGTGTTGAGGTTCAAGTCTTGTACGTGTACGTAACCATATAAGCTCTAGTTTTCACCCGGACTGTTTTAGTCCAAGTCAGACACTTTTTGCTTTTCTTCCCACCTGAATTGCATCTAGCATCACCTCTGCGTTATCTACAGGGCCTCATGCTTGTTCTATCAGCACTATGAAAAATGATCACCAGCAAAAACTGCTAGAACTCCATACGTCGCTCGGCACTTGCCAGACTGTGACGTCTTGTTGCGTGCAGCTCGTGCTCTTTGCAGACCGCGCGAGAGGAACCGATGCCGTCTGCTACAGGAGCGTGAAGATGCAGGACTACGGCACTCGCGGCGAAACCTAGCTGGTGGTTTTACGCAGAGATTAGATATCGCAGCTGTAGAACGTAAGCTTTAGAGGCTTTTGATCTCGGAACACTTTCCTTGAGATTTTCAGACAACATTGTAAGAATCTGAGAAGCGTTCCAGTGTGAATGTCCATCTGTGAATGCTGGCCTGTCTCTGTACGGATCCTGTACTATGCACCAGGGTTGCAAAAGAGAATGATATGTTCTTCCCTCCTTCATAAGTATTTGTCTCTATCTTCACCTCTCTCTTTCTATCCCTCTCTCCCTCTCTTGCCCATCTGTGTCCCTCTCTCTCAACCATCTGTCTCACCCTTCTGTCTCCCCATCTTACTTCTCTCTCTCTCTCTCTCTCTCTCTCTCTCAAGGACTCTTGCTCCTCTGTCCTTTATCGTTATGATTTGAACTGAGCTTATTTACAGTGATGAGTTGCATTTGAACTGAGCTTATTTACAGTGATGAGATTCACGCTATGCTGCTTTTCCCTACCGACAAATAGTTTCTCCACCACACTGCAGGACTTTTATTTATACATTCCACCCCTCCCCCTCCCCAATACTACCTCTGTCTTTCAGTATTTTTGCGTGATTGACACATCTGCTCATCCCCATTCCTGCCATGCTTCATCCCTCTCTCTGTGATTGGCAGGCAGCATGCATCTGCCTTCCAGGCGCCCTATAATAGATCACTAGCTGATGAGAATCTGCAGGTTAAATGAAATATGATGTTTCTTTGCCGCAGATGGATCTTTTTCCCCATTTGTTTCATTTTTCTGTGTGTGGGGGTGTGTTATAAAGAATACTAAACACTGACTGTATAAGGAAGTGCTGGGCCTTTTGGCAGCACAGCCTGCCTGTCGCAATGGACTTTGCAATTTGTCTGTTGCGGGTGGACAGCAAGTGTGTGAAGGTGTGTGTGCGCGTGTGTGCGTGTTTGCGTGAGTGGTGTATGGGCACCGTGTGTGTGTGTGTGTGTGTGTGTGTGTAGCATGTCCGTGTTCTGGTGCGTGTGCCTGTGTGTGAGTTCATAACTCTCTGATGAGTTAAGAGCATGTCAAACTGATCTGTCCCCAATGCCTGAAATGAATATTAATAAGCGTTGGGTTTGTACTTGGATAAGACCTTCTGTGAAATGTGCTCTGAAGCCAGCAGAGACTGCAGCAGTGGACGCACATGTTACGTGGTAACACGTATGTAGATATGTGAGAATGCAGTGATTTGAGATTCACCTTGATATGATGTACATCAACAACAGCAACACAAACACGTGTCATTTTTCTTTACTGACCTCTGACCGTTGCTGTGACTCGTACGCACTCACATTAGAGGGATTAGAGATCTGTACTGTACATGTCAACACGCGTGTGGCTGGTGTGTTCAGACTGCAGAGAGGTCCTACTGCCCCTCATGACCGACCAGCTGAAGCTCCACCTGGAGATGCAGGAAGAGCTGGAGGCCTGCTGCCAACTGCTCAGCAACGTACTGGAGGTGCTCTACAGGAGCGACGTGGTGAGTGCGTCTGCACATGCAAAGGAGTACATGCCTGCACACGCGTGAACAAAAACACACACCGCTTTACGTAGCAGTCTGCAGAGGTGTTGGGCTCCGTGGAAAACCACAGTGCTGTTTAGTCATTACCACGTACCGAAGAGATGCGAGGCCATCAGTGATATGAAACTGGATGCACTTTAATCTCTCGCGCGCACACACACATGCTGAATTGCTTGTGAGCAACGCCCCTGGTCCAGCATGCCGAAGTGATGCTACCAGAGATATATTATTCAAACTCATGCTCACACACTTTCTCTGTCTTGCAGGGGGCACAGTATTGCTCACAGCTCTTGCCAGTCTCTGTGTAATTAGGTCATCTACCCTGCTCTCTGCACATTACAAACAAATGATTTTTTTCATGGACATCTTGCTTTCTAATTCTGCTTTACTTTATGAAGTGTGCTGAAGTTGGTTTGTTTTTTTTTCTTCCACTTTCTTACTCTGGGTTCCCTTTCTGCTCTCCAGCCTCCAGCCTCTGCTTCTGCTGGGCGCGTGCGCGTGTGTACGTCTGTGTTTGTGTTTACGGTGGTTTACTCGGGTCTGTGTGGTTGTGATGTCTGCTGAATGTGTATTCTGCACCAATGTTGTGTAAACCAGATGTCATAAATGATGTGTCTTATTTTTAGTGGTTTGAGAGGAGGTTGAAAATCAGAGTTTAGGGAATTTTTGAGGCAAAGCATATTTAATAATTCACCTTCTTCTGGGTCTCTTGATTTTAGATCTTCTTGCAGACACGCACACAATCTAAGATCCAACCTGGAGCAAAGGCAGTATTTGGTTTTTCAGGGCTCTATGTAGTCCAAATTGAGTGCTTTCAGATAAGCATAGTTTCAGATTAGCATAGTTTTCAGCCACTGCTTACACTTTAAGCATGGCTTACACTTTTTGATGGCTTTATTTGTCCCGGGCCTGTCAAATGTAATTAGCAGTCTGAAGATTGTTTTGAGAACGTCCATTTTCTAAAACTGATTACTGTTGCGTGTAAATATGCAGCTTTTAGTGCACTGTGTGCCAGATATAATTTCCTGTTGTGTGATGTCTGATAGCTTTGGTCCAATCCTCCGTGTGTGTGTGTGTGTGTGTGTGTGTGTGTGTGTTTTTTGATTTCCAGGGTCCTACACAGTGGCATGTGCAGATCATTATGGAGAAGTTGCTGAGGACTGTGAACAGGACCGTGATCTCAATGGGACGGGATTCTCCTCTCATAGTAAGTGTGTGCACTTTCTCCTTCTGCCCTGGGGCCTCCTGTTGCCTCACTGGGCCCGTCGCACCCCTGACAGCTGGATGTTTCTCTGCTCTTCAGCATGATGAAGAGCTGCTGGGGTCACTGGTCCAGTGGTGGGCTGTACATAAACACTCCATCCTCCATATCTTCACTTAATAATGCCAGTGAGCCAGACACCCTTATTTATTTATTTTTGGGATAAGAACCACGCGCACACACGAGCATGTAAGCACACCCTCACAAACACAAACTGCTGTATAGTGAAGGGTCGGTGAGTTATTGCCAGCTGAACTCTGGTTACCCCTCACAGCAGCCGACGCGGTAAATTGCTCTCCATATCGTTTACTGCAGAAATGCACTCGCTCTCTCCTTCTCTTTCATCCTCTCATTCTCTCATGCTTGTACACTCCTCTCATTGCATCAGTTTCTTTCTTTGTCTTTCCATCTGAAAATAGCACACCTGCATACACACACACACACGCACACACTTTCTCACTTTATACAATGTGATGCAAATTTAGACCACACTAATTCAGCTTTACCTTATTACAGGTCCAGTCCCTGGTCTCTTTAATTAACCTAAATATGAGGGAAAGTTTTTTTTTTTTTTTTTTTTTTTTTTTTTTTTTTTTTTTTTTGGAAGGGTGGGGGGGGGGGGTGAGGTGGGTGGGGAGATTTTAAAATTTTAATTATGTTTAACCAAA
>JAOYMR010000011.1:11999991-12010202 GCA_025802075.1 Tenebrosternarchus preto
CCCACCCCCCCCCCCCCCCCCACCCCCCCCCCCCCCCCCCCCCCCCCCCCCCCCCCCCCCCCCCCCCCCCCCCCCCCACAGACGGGCATTTCATTGAGCATTTGCTCAGTCTTCTGATTGTAGCGATAAGGAGATTAAACTATTATACATGCAAATAAGCATGATTTCATCTTGAAGACTGAGGAGACAGGCACCCCCCCTCCCCCTCCCCTTGCTCAGATGAACACCTCCTGGGTTGCAAAGTAAGAAGTTGATTAATAAACCACATGCATATTTTAAATGCGATTTTTAAAGCCCAATTTGCTGAGATGAATTACAATGACTCATTTTTTTCCCCCTCCAGAGGAAAGTTAGTTACAAACTGATGCCTGCATCCGATTCCTCTTATCCAGCTCTGTCCTTTGTACAGACTGAAACTCAGTAAAATGATTTCAGCTTCTCTCCACTTTGGTCAAAGAAAGTGTACTAAATGTCGAATCTTTTTTGCTTTTGTTGTATTCAGTTTTTCCTTCATCCGTAGGTTTATTTTCTAACTCCCAGATAATACTAATGCCCACAGTCACAATGTTTCTGTAGCAACAAATGCAGCAAGAATTAGGGAGGAGGGAAGGGGGCTTTTTTTCCAGGTTCTTTAGTGGCAGTTCATATTATTCCATAGTCCATATTGGCAGAGAGAGCTGCCAGGAGACTCTTCTGCCTGAATCGACAGGTGACTTTTATTTACAGTGTATTTATAGCCCTCCACAACGCTTCAGAAGCTCTGTGCAAGGTTAAGCAGGAGCTAATCTACATGCAGACTTTTAGAGCTTCATGCCATATCAACCCTGTATCCAATTACTGTGCAGCACAGTCAGACCAATCAGCTCTTCTGTCTTCTAATAGATGCTAATATGGTTGTGACATGTTTGCCCACTGGTAACGGAGAAGCGTCCAATCAACTGTCCTTCTTTTAGGTTGTCCGTCTATTAACTGTCATCGCTGTTCGCTTTCCTCAAGGGTGTCCAAGTGCTTTTAAAAGCTGCGTGTCTCTTTAGCATCACCTTCCTGGCACTAACTCCTCCGCCGGGGTTATTTCCTAGCTCAGGTCACGGGTCTGTACGGGCCAAATGGAGGGAATTGATGGGCTCCACATGCCCACTCAGGCTTTCAGAGTGGGAGCAATTATAAAGACTTGATTCCCTCCCCTCTAACAGGTGCAATGCCACCTGCATGCGGAATAAAACTACTCCTGCTGCTTGGAATTCCCAGCCGCTGGGAAAGCAGAACCGGCGTGTAATTTTGAGGAGTAGGTCTCCCATCACCACTTTGGGAGTTGGGGAGGGTGTGTTCATTGCACGCTCTGTAATGTTTGATCAGAGATTTGCTTTTCCATGTTTTGGTCGACGTGCTTTACATAATGAGCTACATCACATTAAACACCTTAATGGATCAATAAAATAAAGGTTTAATGGTAGTATGAGTGTTTGTGAAGTCTGTTCTACAGTGTTTACTTCACATTAACATTGATACATATCTGTTCTTGGCTAGATCCTTGAAACCTTAACGTAACATGGATTAATGGACGGATGGACTTTTGTCTTGACTGCATTTGGAACTGTGGAGGATAATCTGTGTATTTCAGTTAAACCCAGAGATCCTGGGTGGGTATTGGTTTACTGGAGAGCTTCAGTGGGATGTCATATCGGTGTAAACTTTAATTATTTCAAATGTTTTAGCAGTTTGTTCTTTTAGTACTTCAGCAGCAGTTAAGCAAAATGATGCCTGTTTTTTACTAAACGGCTTGACGCGAGATCAAAAAGACATTCACACCTGAACATGCTCGGGATCTTTAAGGAAAATTGCATGCTGGGTAATGTAGTCATGACTCACCCTTCTCGGAGAGCTTCTCCTTTTTCCAGCTCCTGAATAACTCCTAGCAGCACCTTTATGGTTTCCTGGCTCGAGCTGATCATGCTCTCCATGGCCTGTAGCTGTGCTTTTACATCCTTGTCCTGATGGACGGGCACGATCTGCTTGCAGGCTTCGCTGTCTGTTTGCAGAGTTCCCACGCCCATACCGCCCTCGCATGTGGGCGCCGGCGTGGCAACGGGCGCCGCGGCAATGGGCGCCGCCGCCGCCGCCGCCGCCTCCTCCATGGCCCGCAGAGGCCGAGCGGAGATCATCCCGCTGTGGCACTGCGCCTGCGTGGTGCAGCCTGTCCGCGGCAGCGTCTGCACCTGCAGCCCGTTCAGCTGCAGCTGCTGCTTGCGCTTGCCGCGTGCCGACGGGCTCTCCAGACACTCCACCTGGGTCAACGAGTTCCACGCGATGGGCCCCGTCACCTTGGACGCAGGGTCCGGCGACGCCCCGCCCCCGATGCTGCCCCCGTCCTCGGAGTTGAGCAGTGGCCGCTTGCCCGATTGCTCTGGCGAGTCCGAGTCCCTCTGGCAGCTCTTGCGGTGCTTACTCCTCACGGCGCAAACCTGGTAGTCCGGCTCCTCCCCGTCGGGCCGAGTCCTGTTCGCGCAGTCTGTCCCGCGCGAGTGGTGCTCTATAGTGGCCACGCACTCCCTGGTGTGTAGCAGGGCCCTGGTCTTGCGCACACCGCGCATCGAACCCGCCTGCCCGCCCACCTCGGCCGCCTTGGCCCTCTTGACGTCGACGACAAAGCCGTCATCCTGGTCCTTGTAGCTCTCCGCGGCTGCCGCGTGCTTCACCGTGTGGCTCTTCTTCCTTTCCAGTGGGAAGGTCTGGTAGCGCTTGCGCAGGTCGGGCGAGGTCTGCACGCCCGTGCTCTTGGTCACGTTGGGGATGGATCTTCGCGCAGGCACGGTCATGTACTTGCGGTAGGAGGGGCCTTTCAGGGAGACGCGAGAGCCTCCCTGCGCCGCCGCCGCCGCCGCCTGCTCGCTCTGCGCCTCGCAGATGTCCTTGAAACGCACCTGCAGGGCTTTGTTGCGCTTGCGCACTTGCCGGTTTCCGTCTGATGCATCTTTCACCTCCAGGGCCGTAGAGGGCGCCGTCTCCGAGTCCGATTCAGAGTTGGTGAGCATGCGCTTGCCAACCTCTTTGCTCACCATGGTTCCTGCCAAAACAAAAAAAAAAAAGTACGGCAGAAATTAAATGGAATTATAAATAACTCTGCTAATGAATGGAACCCGCAGATCTGACGGGTCGTCCTGATCCTGAAGGACCCCCAGAAATGGGCAGTTCCATCCAACTACTTCTATCTCCAGACACTCCACCTGGAGTCAGGCATCATTATGATTAAGATGAGTAGGCATATGGAGGGGCCCAAAAAAAATACGAGAGGGGCCCAAAAAAAGCATTGGCAAGAACATCAGAGGAGCCGAGCATCAGCTGCTGGTGGATAAAAGTCACTCGAGACAATAAAACCAGACAGACCAACCTGTCTACCACCTGGATTGACTACAGGAAGGCCTATGATTCAGTGCCCTCATGGATCCTGGAATGCTTGCGGTTGTATAAATTCAACCGAACTCACAAGAGCCTTAATCCATAATTCAGTGGGGGCTGTGTAAGACAACCTTGGAGGCCAACTTCAGACTAATAGCATGGATCACCATCAAGTGTGAGATTTCCAAAAGAGATGCCCTGTCCCATCTGCTGTTCTGCTGTTCTGCCTAGGTCTGAACCCCCTCAGTGAAATCATCTCCAAGAGTGAATGTGGATACTGGCTACAGAATGGAGCAACCATCAGCCTCATCCTCTACATGGATGATATCAAGCCAGAAGTGAATGAGACATAGAAGAGGACATAGAAGCCACTGACATCAAGGCACGGAAACTCTTTGCAATGCATGGAGGGTTTCATCCCAAATCCAGCACTGTGAGACTCTACACTAAGGAGAAGGAGGGGGGCTGAGAACTAATGGGCATTGGAGCCAGTATCCAGATTGAAACATCCAAGATCCAGGAGTACATCAGGAAAATGACCCCTAGTGATGAAGTGCTTAGTGAGTACCTCAGACACCAGAAACCCAAGAAGAAGGAGCAGGAGCCATCATGGGCAGAAAACCTCCAGCATGGTATGCATCACTGACAAATAGTGGAATTGGCTGATATGGAAAAATTCTACCAATGGCTGGAAAAAGCTGGATTGAAAGACAGTAGAGAGGCAATAATCTTGGCAGCAAAACGATAAGTTTGTCCCTGAGACAAATCCAGCACACATCCAGCAGGATGCAAGATACTTGCAGGCAGAGCATACATGGGACGCCATAACCAAGTGGCTGGCATGATATACAGGGGACATCTGTGCTGCGTGCGGGATGGAAGTTCCAAGGTCTAAGTGGGAGACTCCCCCGAAGCCAAGATCCTGTGGGACTTACAGATTCAGGAGTGGGGAAAGTTTTTTTTTTTTTTGGGGGGTATAAATTTATTTATTTATTTATTTATTTTTATTTGTGTATGTGTATTAAGAGGTTTTTGCATAGGAGTTGTCATGTCAAGCACCCACTCATCTTCCTGCTGTGACATTTTACAGCTGCAACCATCGCTTGCCAACAGCGGCTGGCAAAAGTCGGCGTGGTCCTGTGTGTGCGTGTGTATGTGCGCGCGCGTGCGTGCGTGTATGTTTGAGCTCTTCTCAGCCTCATCCTGCTCATTCATCTGACAGTAATATTGATGACGCTGATCTCAGATCTGTTGTCTTAGCCTGTGACTTGTTTGTCATTGACGGTTAATTGTGTCTCTTAATCTCACTCTCACTTTCTGAAGTGTAGGCACGCTGGGAGAATGGCGACGGGAGTCGTGTCACTACTACCAGAGTCCGTGTAAATACATCAGAGAGAGAGAGAGAGAGAGAGAGAGTGATGTGGAGGAAGAGAAGGGGAAGTGAGAGGGACTGAGAGAGGTAGGAGTTGGAGAGAATGAAAGCGAGTCAGCAGGACAGCAGGGGGAGAGAGAGATGGAGTGAGGATGGGGAGAGTGAGGGCATCTGTCTGATGATTTAGCAGATTCACCCTGAACCTTTCCCAGAGCTGTTTTCAGTTACTATTTAAATATTGTCTTTATGACTGAACAACATTTTAAATAAATGTTGGAAGTTAATTTCCTCTAATACTTTTGTGAAGTGTTACAAAACACTGTCCAGTTTATGTCCAGTAAAGTACGCAAGGTGCAGAGTTTGCCACTGGACCAATAAATTGTCGTCCTCTTCAGGGTAAACTCTCTCTCTACTCTGTTTTGGCCACAGACCGACTGCAAAGGACACAAACGAGCAGAAGGCTCCCCAAGCTAACACGCTAATAGAATGCAATTTCCCTTTTGGTTTAGCCCTTTATCCGAAGTCCTACAGCTATGTTCCTGAGGACCAACAGGGCGGCCATTTTAAATACTCTGCACACGCTCTTACTGTGCCCATTATCTTTCATTCACTCTTTCAATAAAGCCTTGGAGGGAGGGATGGAGGGAGAGAGGGATATGGTAAACGAGTAGTGACAGGTCCTCAGTGTCTCCAGGTCTCCTCTTTTATCACATCAATCTCATCTGCTGATATTATTAACAGCCCCTGGCTCAGGGCTCTGACAGAGACTGGCAGCCGGACACGCGCGCAATTCATATTCACATTAACAAGCAGGAACTTGTCTAACTTGCCTGAGTATCTAAATACACACACATGTAGATAACTAAAGGTTATTCAAGTTGCAAATGTTTTTGCTGTAGAATTCTTTTTTTTTTTTTTTTTCCCCTCTTCCAAAACACTACATTTACATCTATGGCATTTAAGAAATGCTCTTATCCAGAGCTACTTAAAAAAAACTGCTGTCATCTACTAATAGAATACATCATAGCATCATAGCTAGTACAACAGGTTAGCGTTCAAGATACCATTGAACTAAGGTAATGCTAGATATGGAGTCAATACTGAAGCCTAGAAGGAATTACTAAAGTGAGCATATCATAAGTGCAGTGCCAATAACGATAAGAGATGAGAGGGCTCAGTAAAATCATAACAGAGGATTAGTGGTCATTTAAACACCTGCACAAATGGACGAGTCTCCAGCCTGCGTTTGAAGACGGGTAAGAGAGACTGCTGTTCGGACAACCCGTGGAAGTTCTGTCCACCATCTCTGAACAGAGACGAACAAGAAGCTGCATGCTTGTCTTGCATGAAACTTGAAGGACGGCGTTTCAAGCCAAGCCCTGCTTGCCAACGCCAAACTCGAGGCCTAGCGTAGCGATACTAGCTTACTAATACCCATTCTCTTCTCAAAGTTCAGCAAAACTACTATGAATGACTCAAAGTAGTAAAATGTCTACGCATTGTTGGTTTAAACAAATGAGTCGTGGTCCTCTAGCTGGGAGAGTGCTTTGCTAATGCAGTCAGGGTGATGAGGTCACTTCCTGTTTCTGTGTTGACAAAGCAGGCAAGGTGTGGAGCAACAGACACTTCTTTGTGTCCTTCAACGCTTGGACCACCATCAAAGGGAGTAGATTAGAAATAAATGGAGTAGAAGATGGAATAGAAGATGGACCCCATTCATGACTGGTATTATCATGCATCAGATGGTCTGGTCACATGTGGACTGCTTCCATTACCACCAGAGTACCAAAGAAAGAGTACCACGCCCCGTGTCATAGTTCGAGAAACAATCAATAGTTTTAAGCTTGCTAGGTAGCGTGCAATAGATCATGAATAGCGGCCGTAAAGAAGCGTCTGGAGCCCACGGAGATGTCAGGTGTGTGTGGCTGACTACCACAGCTATCCACTTGTGACTGTAGTTCTCTCGCTTTGGGGTAACGATCGCTAAGGGCACGTTCAGGGAGAAGGCTGTGAAAGTTCGTAACTTCCCTATGCCTGCTTTATTCAGGCTGCTCGGCCAAGCGTGCCTGTCTGTTTTGGGCTGTTTAGAGCCCGGTGTGTGTAAACCAACTGCCGTCTCTTTGTTCAGTTAGACAAACTGCCCTGGGTCCAGCAGGCACTTCTGTTCCACTGTGTACGAACCGTCCAAACCACCGATTTCCGTTTCAGAGCAGTGGTTTCCCGCCACGGCACCCAGCTTTAGGCCAAGTATTAGAGCGAACCTTTCATTTATCTACCTGACAGAGGGAAGTGCGCTCGCTCCCTCGCTCCCTCCCTCGCTCCCTCCCTCCCACAGGCATCGTGCGTCTGAATACACGGGCCATTGAATCTACATTCAGTGAGCACTCACACTTTTCATTTATCCCCCTTCCTCTTTCCAACTTCTCTATTACTGCCAAGTAAGTGAAGAGACTCACAAACTCTTCATATGAGAACCACACATCACAAGTCACATATTGCCCAGTGCTCGCTCGCTCGCTCTCTCTCTCTCTCTCGCGCTCTCTCTCTCTCTCTCTCTTGCTTGGTCACTCTCTTTCTCTCCGTCTTGAATGCTGTCTTACTACTTTCTTTACACCTTGCTCTCAAAAAAAAAAAAAAAAAAACATTCACCACATTCCCTGTCTTCTAAGTGGAAAAGAGCATTTGATGTACGACTGTGGCCTGCTTCTAGAGCTGATTGAATCCCACTGATGATTAATGTTTGAGAAGCTCTTGGTTTTATTACTGCCGTCTCTTTTTATAGCCAATCCCCTTGCACTGGAGTCCAGGGTGCCTCCATGCAGATCTCAGTGGTGGCGTGGAGCCTGTGGAGTGGGCGTGGCTTGCTTGGTTTCCTCGGAATAACCTTGTGAAAGACCATTTCTTAAAAAAAACAAAAAACAAAACACAGTCATGTAGATCAGTGTGGTCTTCTAATGTTCCAGAGTGAATGTACTGTACACTTAGAATAAAATCCTGGTTCTTGTAGTTTTCACAAGCATCTCACAGGTCATGGAATTTCTGGAATATCACAGAATTTTAAGTTTATTGCAGTCATGGGAAGTCAGGGTGTATGATGATCTATTTGGCTCGACTCATGGAATATCAGGGAATTTTATAACATCTTTAAAATTTTCGAGTAGGAACCCTGTTGTTGGGGGTGGGGGGGAGGGAGTCCTCACATTGCAGTGGGACATCATGCCTCATCTCCTGGGGGACAGGAAATCCCTCTCTCCCGTATTATCTTTTATCTGGAGCAGGTTGTCCTGAAACACTGCAGCTGGAAAAGCAAAGTACAGTGTACAGTCCTCGTACGGACGCAGTGCACCTTGTGCTAATCCGGCTTTGGCTCCCACCTCCTCCACCTCGGTTTGTTCAGCTGGTACAGTTCTTTCTACTGCGATTAGTGTTGCTTTTCAGTCTCCTGTACATGACAGTGAAGCAAGTACAGGGCTGGGGAGCTGACAAATCAAAAGAGAGTAAATACAAGGGTCATGTTTGTTTTGGAGATTATGCGCTTGTGAGAGTTGACGGGAAGGACTGAAAAAGATCCTTTCTAAAATTACTTATGTAATACAGTAGAGAGACAGCAACAGAGTTAGTCACACACACACACACACACCCCATTGGTGATGCTTTCTCTGAATCATTAGTGCTGGTTAATCACTAATGTTGTACGATGTATGTGCAGTGCTGTACGTTAGAGGGCGGGGCCTCTGATGATTTATGAAAGGTGCACTGCTTTAGTCTCATGCCTCTTTGTTATGTTAGCCTGGGTTGTGCGCTTCCTCTGTCCTTCCATTAAATGTCATCTGTCAATAACTGGGTGTGTTCAGGTGGAAAAGGGCCTTTTGTGCGGTGAACAGAAACGGAGGACATGCCGTTCTCTTCGCGGGGTCCCTGAGGACCTCGTTGAACCTCGGCACACGGCTCGAGTAACGATTCTTTTCGCAAACGCGTTCGGAAGTTGTTTATGCTTTACGCCCCGTCCTTACCAAGCGGACAGCGAAGGGTTAAATCCACACAACTTTCATTCATAACGGTTGCGTAATGGCTCTTCTCGCCCTTAGACTCAAGGTTCAAATGGAGTGAGCGTGTCTCACGTTTGGTGTGTGTGTGTGTGTGCTGCAGTTTCGTGTTGTCTCGAGTTCTAGTGGTGGTGAGAAACGTACTGAACTGAACTGAACTGCAGTCTGATATAGAACGTTTCAAATAAAACTGTTGGGACGTTTTGCCGTGGTGTTGGTGCATTTTCTAAACAGAAAACAAACAACAATGGAATTCACCATTTGATGTTGATGTTGATATGCCAGCATGTTTTAGCTTAACCACTTACATTTTCTCCAACTAAATCAGAAGCCCAAGCTCTCTGATCGCTGATCTCTCTCTCTCTCTCTCTCTCTCTCTCTCTCTCTCTCTCTCTCTCTGCTTGTCTGTCTGTCTGATCCATATCTAACTCTCACCCCCCCCCCCCACGTCTCCTCCTGTCTCGTTCAGTCAGCTACAAGAAGCTTAAATCAGATGGGTAAAGGAATTTTCCCCCTGCTGACTGACTGCTTCACACAGAGCCATTCCATTAACCTAACGAGAGCGATCCGCAGATGTGTGTGGATAACTCGACACAGAGGGGCAGATAATGGTGATCAGATTTATAGAAGGATAAAGAGGGGTAGAGAGATACAACAGCAAAAGATGTACAGTGGTGTGTGTGTGTCCATGAAAGATGTACAGTGTTTTGTGTGTGTGTGTGTGTGTGTGTGTGTGTGTGTGTGTGTGTATCCATGCAGATCAGGTGGGTTCCCAGGCCCCTTAGGCCTGGAACTTACTTTCAGTAAACTAAAAAACTGCTCAGCTTCTCAAACGTCCCTTTGTGGTTGTAAGCTTTAATGAAAGTTGCTGTATAATTGTTCTGGCCTCTTATCTTAAACTGAACCGTTTGAAAGGGATGTAACTGGACCATTACATGCTGGCCTTTGTTTTACATGTCATTTAGTAAAGAAGACTGAGACTTTGACTTCACTCTTGATTTGTTTTTGGAGTTTTACACTATATCCGTCTGGTTTTTAGAGTCTTTTACTCAATTATTGCTGGAGTCGGATTTTAACGGTGTATATGTTTGATGATGAGGCTGAGATTAACTAGCTCCTCCCACTCCCATTCACCTGTTAATTGGTTGCCATTGGAAACCACAGCATTCATAATGTGAAATGGTTCTCATTCACTCATGGAGAGACAGAAGGCAAGGAAAATATGCAGCGGTCCTCACGCACTTGGCTTACCCTGGGTCTTCCCATGATTCACTGCATGTTTGTACATGCATGTTACTTGCAGTAGTTTGTAAACTGTGCTTCGTTGGGGGGGGGGGGGGGGGGGGGGGGGGGGGGGGGGGGGGGGGGGGGGGGGGGGGGGGGGGGGGGGGGGGGGG
>JAOYMR010000011.1:12054086-12095683 GCA_025802075.1 Tenebrosternarchus preto
GTACTGTTCTGAATCCACCCAGAAGTTACAGGTTGGTGTCAGTAGAGAGGCAGTACTGTTCTGAATCCACCCAGAAGTTACAGGTTGGTGTCAGTAGAGAGGCAGTACTGTTCTGAATCCACCCAGAAGGTATTTAGCACTTTTCTTCCTTTCTGTTCTTTTAATTATCACACTAATTAAGCACTGCTTAGGCTCAGTACAAGTTTTGCGAGTGTTTATGGGATAAGATTCATGTTTACTAGCTCTTACACACCATGTTCTGCTGAAAGATGAATCTGATCTCAGTGAGAAGCAAACACTGCCCTTAAATCTGAATTCATGCAGACGCCCTTTTAATACACATTGTTTTCTGTCTGTCTTTCGGTACAGTTTAAAAATGCCATCCCATCACTATTGCACTAGAACCCGAAGAAACCACAAGTGCAGTATCTTTAGCCTGTAGTATTAATACTAGTAATGCTTAATGTCTTTAACTCAAAATAATGCTACTTGTATTCAGTGCCTTTAGGCAGTAGAAGAAATACAAGTAATGCTCAGAGTCTTTACCTTGGAATAATGCTAGCTGTTTTAGCCATAGATGCTCTGCCCACAGCTAGGAGAGTCTGACGTGTGTACTGAGGTAACCTGGCTACTATGTTAGGATTCTGCCAGGTGTGTATCGGTCAGTTATCTGCTGTTCTCCGTATGTGTCCTTCACCATCATACCAGCCCGACGTGAATCAAAGTTTAGTCGTTCCATCAAAGTTCAGCCTTAGTCACCATTTGCACGTAGTGTGTGGTAAAATGGAGGAGCTTTTTATGTTACGTCTCCATTTTCAGTTTTGTGATTTGGACATTTTGTTCATCAGTTGATTTTTCTTTTTTTTCCTTGTTGTTTTTTTTTTTCTTCTTCTTCTTCTTCTTCTTCTTCAGTTCAGTAGCCTACAGGAAGAGATGAAAGATACCAGAGTCTCCCTAAAGGTTCATGCAATGGGAGACTATAATGCTAGTACTGCTCAGAGTGTCTTTAGCCTGTAGTACTAAAGGAGATCCGCACTAGTAATGGATTGTGGTGGATCTCCTTCAAGCTAAATCCTTAAAACTAGCAGCCTTCCTCTCCACTTTAATTAAACTATATAAATCAGAGCTGTTGGATAAGGATGTGATATGGGAATAATATGTGCTTGTTCACTTCATGTTTATTTAATTTCTAAAGACTAAAATGGTTATAGTCATTACATTTACTCTGTTTAAAGTAACTACAAAGTGCTATTATTTCCGTTTTGGCATATTGATACTCATCCCCCGGTCTCCCTCCCTCTGGTGTGTGTGTGATGTGTGTGATGTACGCACCCACCTGGCTGTGTTGTCGGTTGTTTCTCAGATCCCGTACCTGGCTGAGGGGGTTCGTATCCACGGTGAGAAGGTGACTGAGGCACTTCGACCGTTCCACGATCGCCTGGAGGCATGTTTCAAACAGCTGAAGGAGAAGGTAGAAAAGCAGTATGGTGTAAAAACACTGGTAAGAACTGAACCAAATCAATTCTCGATTAAAGAAACCGCAGTGGTCCTGTGACACATCACGGCTTCAATCACAAGCATAAATTTGCGGCAAGAGTTGCTGTTTTGCTTTCCTAATTTCAGACTGCATGTACTGCTTGCCAAAATGTGAAATATTATTGTTCTAACTATGGGTAAATGTCACTGCAAGCTGCTTTTAGAAACTGATGATTAATAGTCTTGTTTTCTAGTCCCTCAGCAGCAGAGACAAGCTGGCACAGCTGAACTTTAGTGGTCAGCACTTGTGTGTCTGCATGTGGGCTTTGAACCCTTTGTGTCAAACAGAAACTTGTTTTTGAGTACAATTATACATCCTGTAAAAACAAAGGCTTCCCAAGTGTGTCACATAATTGTTAAACTGTTACCTGTTAGATTTCCCTTGACACTCTCTAACAATGGAATTCTTTATTTATTTGTTTTGACGGGTATATTTCATATAAATTGACTCATTTTCCCGTCTAGACATTTTTTATGAAAGATAAACCTCTCCCTTCCTCCTGGCTCCTGCCAGAAGCCCCAGTTTGCCCAATGTCCCCCACTCACCTTGAACATGGGTGAGCCCGCCACCTTTCCTCCTAATACCTTTCCATTCCTAAGCTGATCGGTTGACCACAACAAGACAAGGAGGGGGGGGGGATTTGTAAGCGGTGTGGAGGCTGAGGTTTAGAGAGTGCAGCCGTGGAGGTGACCAGCTTGTACTGATCACTGATGCCTGAAGCTCAGAGTGCAGGTGGTCACCGGCCAGCTGCTGGAGAGACAGCTCATGTGGACAGTGCATGTGATGAATGTGCACTGAAGGGCCACTTCAAGGACGGCACTGTGTATGTGTGTGTGTGTGTGTGTGTGTGTGTGTGTGTGTGTGAGGGAGAGAGACAGAGACGAGTGGAGAGAGATCCTGATCATGAGCAGTCTTGTGTGACTATGCTTGACCTCCCTCACCTTTAGGACACACACTGAGAAATCCTGTTGGGTCTGAGTCTCATGCAGTCTTTTGTCATTTTGTCCTTCTGCTCTATTCTCCTATATTTCATATTTGTTCTGTCCTCTGCTTCCCCATAGTATTATTTATTCATTATTTTTTCATTTAAATAAAAAAGACCAGCTTGTTTATGCGAAATGTTCAGAACTTCGGTCAGTTCTTACAAACATTGCACGTGTGTGAACGTGTTCCTGGGTGTGTGTGAACACGTGTGTGGCGTGTATGCGTGTGCGTCCTTGTTTTCCAGCCTCCACTGAACGATGAGAGGCGTGGCTCCCGGCCGCGTTCAATGGTGCGCTCCTTCACCATGCCGTCATCTCAGAGACCACTGTCCGTCGCCTCTGTCACCTCCATGTCATCAGACACCTCGCCATCCAGACCTGGATCAGACGGGTAAAATGCACACACACACACACACACACACACACACACACTCCATAATCTCCATTTCATCCCATTCACCTTCGCACATCAGCCCGAGTCAGACGCGTGTACTGCAGCGTTAGCCAGGTGCAGAATATTTTGTCATTGTTGTCATAAAGTCTGGCTGCAAGCAGCTACGTCACATGACTTCTCTCAATAGGTGGTGCCGTCTTAAACAGACAACTGCTCTTCTAAATGTACTGCCAGGCCTGCTATAAACGAATCAATGAATAAGCTCTCGGTGTGAGCTCAGAAGAGTGGGGAAATCCATTGATCTAATCAGACTGGTGTGGGCTGTGTGTGTGTTTACATACGTGACGGTGAGCATGATTGAGGTGTGCATGTGCGCTGCTGTGCCAGTCCTGCATAGCGGGCACCGCGATGCCAGCTTCGAGCTTTAATTAGCGTGCGTTTGGCGAGTGTGATCTCATCAGCGATGCCCTCTGCTGCTGTTTAATTGCAAAGGGCATCGCACCACATGCTCTTTCATTTGATCAGTTAATCCGTCTGGTTGAAGCAGCCTGATTCATTCCAACCGGCAGCAAGGCAAATACCAATTATGAGAAGCAGTGTTGTGTATCTGGTGCTTAGACTTGCTTATGTCTACCAGGTTTTTAATGCTGAAAGTCACAGACTCTGGATTCTGGGTTCCTGTCACTCACTCGTTTAGGTAGAGCTGATGAACTTTTGATTGCTTTTCTGAAAAGGTGCTTGACACTATTGACACTGAGACGGTTTTTGAAATCACGATGTCTGAAAGGTTTTTTTGTTGTTTTTGTATTGTATTAAGTTGATGTCATGCACTACACTGTAATAACAGAAATATCAGGACGCTTTCAGTGTAGACCACAGACATTCGCTTACCCAGAAGAATCAGCCAAATATTTGTTTACTTTTAAATTGTTGCTGACTTGAGTGCAATTAACGGTTGCTTTGTTTTAAGCAGCTTTTATTAGCCTCGGTTTCTGAGAGTAAGTTCATATAGTGTATATACGTTATCTTATGAGACCTCGTTATTGTATTTGTGATGTTTGCCGTATGTTCTGAGACCTTTCAGGGTTGAGGATACCAGTCAATAAGAATGGGTCTCGTTTCAAGGCTTCTGAATTTATTAGCTTCTTTCCTTGGATGTGGTGCAAGTAAACAGCACAGATCCTTTCACTGTGGAGATGACATCTACTTCAGTGCAAAAAAAAAAAAAGAAGAATTATTCTCGCATAGCTTGGAGTAGTGTAGCCTAGTTATAAGTAGAAGTATTGGCAAATGTTTCCATGAAAGAAATACACACTTTACAAAAAAAAAAAAAAAAAATGAATGAACAAACATGGTCATAGATCCATGGATCTTAGGTTGCCATGACACTCCATGTCTGTTTATTGCACTCTTCTATTCTAAGTATTCCTTGTTGGTCTCGGGCCAAATATCAGTGCCACGTTTTCCATTTGCTCCTCGTTTTCCAGACGTGTCAGTGGGATATTAACGTGTCCTCAGCTACTTCCTCCCTCCGTCATCTCTCACTCTCCTCTTGTGCCTCTCCTCTCCTCCGCACTCACTCTCTTCTTTGTTCTGTCGTTCATTCCCCCTTTCCTCACTTCCACCTCGTTCTTATGGCTTTTCTTTTCTGCCCTTCACCTTTCGCTCGCCCGTTTCTTCTTCCTCTGTTCCTTTCTCCCGTCCGGTTTTCCTCGCTCACGTTATTATTCCTCTCCCACTCCACGTCCTTCTTTCCTCGTCTCCCTCTCTGACCTCCTCCTCTGCCGTCCTCCGGCAGCTTTGCGCTGGAGCCTCTCCTGCCAAAGAAGCAGCACTTCAAGTCTCAGGACAAGCTGGACCGCGACGAGCCCGAGAAGGACAGGAAGGAGAAGAAGAAAGAGAAGAGGAACAGCAAGCACCAGGAGATCTTTGACAAGGAGCTGAAGACCGCCGAGATCCCCGCGGCACCCACAGAGGCCGTTATTCTGTCTGAAACAGTAGGGAAAAACACACACACACTCCACCAACCCCACACCCTCACCCACATATGTATCTACATACACATTACACACTCTCCTCAAGCCATGCTAGTGAGTACGCACTGAGATTCAGTTTTTGAACACTAGCAAAAAAAAAAAAAAAAAAAAAACTCCTGAAAGCTGGTGTGAAGTTTTTAAGTACATCTTTTATGCTTTGTGACGGGAGAATGGCACCCTTATAGACTTGTAGAAGAAAGTCTATAATAATCAGTTAATAGCACCTGTTAACCATACCATGTACTCTCTGCCCTGACTGAAGTGCCACCACGTACCATGTAGTGATGGGGTCCTGGTTTGTTTGTAGAGAGCAGCTTGAGATTTGCTGTCCTTGCTGAATAAGTTACTCAAGCTCTGTTCATTAGACCATTCTGTTTCCCACATTATCAATCTGTCCTGTTAATGCCTTTGGCATCTTCTTTCCCCTTTGATTTGATTTCTGCTTTACACAATACATCGCAAAGCACTTAAAGGACCAATATTCTTCATCTATTCTTCTTCTTTCTTTTTTCTTTTTTTTTAAGTTGAAAGCACTTAAAAGAGGTTTTTTTTTCCTTGATGTCCACAGTGTTTATACAGCTTCATATTCCCAAAACAGGAAAAATATCATTTTTACACTTCTACTTTTTTTCCCTGCCTGTCTTTATCCCTTAAATTTGAATTTATCCAATTTGAGTGGCTGACCTGTATTGTGCCCTAATTCAGAACCCTAACCCTAACCGTAACCCTAGCACCCGGAGCTGAAAAGCTCCTCAGAACTGCAGTGTAAGTGGGTGGGGCTATAGTTTGAATAGGCAGAGATATGTAAATATATTTGTTTTTGCATCATCAGAAAAAAATGATTTCATAACAGGCTGTTTTATCATCTTAGATTTCATATATGGACTAATGAGTGGTGTGTTTTGGAACTTATTTAACAATATTTTAATATTCTTTATTTGAATAAAATGAGGGAAATTCAGTTTTCCATTTTTTTCTTGCAGGAATTTTGTTCCCATCTTATACCAACTCATTTTATACCAGTTTGACTGGTTTCCTGCTCCGTGTAGTACAGGATTTATAAAAGCATTGTAACCTTCCAGAAGCACTGAGATGTTTCTGTCTCGTTCCCCGTTTCCACACATGTTGTTGACCGTCGTCTCATCTCAGCTCTGCAGCAGATTTGTATTACATACATTTGTCTTTCTGTTTTCAGAACATTTCAGATTATTCTGTTTTTCATTTCCTGACTAATGTGTCTCCAGGACATGCACAAGTACTGTGATGCAATGGAGTTGTTTTCATCTTCAAGTAAAGTGAACAGTACCAGTGTTATGATGGACCGTACTGACATTTTCCCCAGCACATGGTTCTTCACAGCTCAGTGCCACAGAAAAATTAACAGGATCCACATGGCAAAATAACTAACTCTTGCTTTCTTCTCTCTTCCTGTGATCATTAATGCATGTGTGCTTTGATTTGTGATTTGACTGTGATCTCTGCCCTCTGCTTTTTCCAGATCAGTCCCCTGCGGCCCCAGAGGCCAAAGAGTCAGGTGATAAACATAATGGGAGAGAAGAGGCTGTCTGTGTCACCGGCTCCTGCTGCTTCTCAGACGACTCCATCCGCTCCTCCACCCATCACCCCGAGGGTCAAGCTCTCGTTCAACATGTCTTCCTCCAGTGTGTAACACCTCCCTCAACCACCTGTAGCAGGGCTGCCATTTCTTCCACGCACTCGCTCTCTCTCACTCTCGCTCTCTCTCGCGCTCTCTCACTCTCGCGCTCTCTCACTCTCGCTCTCGCTCACTCTCGCGCTCTCTCACTCTCGCTCTCTCTCACTCTCACTCGCTCTCATTCTCTTTTTCTAGGTTTTTTTCCTCATATTCAGGTAAATGTAGATGGACAGAGAGACAAACAATAGACAAATGATTACATCATATGCATTTGACACAAATCTAATGCATCAAAAATCACAGGAATAGTTTATATGTAGCCATGGAGAAGTTTACAGTTTAACACAATTTTATATAGTATAATATAGTAAAAATCTCTCAAGCAAGCTACATTTGAATCATTTTTGATTATTTGTTTTATCATTTCTTTTTCTAAAAACCAGCATCAACAATCTGTTAAACGAAGTTTACATAAACTGAATATTTGCCTGTTTCCGAACACAGAGGGCTTAGCGTGTTTCTTTTTCAAGCCCATCTCAGAGGGAGCATCTCCCAGTAAAGTGAAGTGTTGCGTGGTTGAAACAAAGTGGAATGATCCCAAAAGCTCATAGCTCTCCTCCACTCTCTCTTCCTCTGAAGATTTCCTAGCACGTCTCTCTTCCTCTGAAGATTTCCTAGCACGTCTCTCTTCCTCTGAAGATTTCCTAGCACACGACCCCCTCAGTTCAAACCCAGTCCCCAGTCTGAACGTCTAAGAGTTGCTGTGTGTGTCGTCATCCTTGCTGTCCTGAGATTTCAGTGGGACTCCAGTCTCCTCTGCAGAGGGTTTAGATTGTGGTGGTAGTGTTGTTGTTTTTTTTCTTAATCCACACTTTGTTTTAATAAAGCCTTTGTTTTGCATAGGTTGTTCATCTTCACACTCTTGTGATTGGCTGTATCTAATTTGTGGATTGAGAAATATATATATATATAGTTCTAGTATATATAATTCTTGGTATCTTAAATACCTTTTTGTACTGTAGACAGTAGTTTGATATTACATTGCTAACATTTAGTTTGTTGATTATTTGCAGATCTAGAGCTGAACGGTATGGGCTATGGAGACAAGGGTGAGACTCCACCCCCTCTGCCAATTAAAAGCAGTATGGGTGACTATGGAAACCTGATGGAAAACCCAGAGCTTTCCAGTCCATCCACCCCTCCTCCCCCTCCTCCACATCAGCGGGTAAAAGACGCACACACACACACACACACTCACTCCACCCGTTTCACATTTACACTCGCACATCTCAATTACGACATCTTAAGATAATTCCACTAATTTATGTTTCATTTTTTTTTTCCCCCAAAAAAATAAAAATAAAAAAATAAATACTGATGGAAAAACTGGTTTGAAGAGGCCAGTCACTCAGTCACACTAAACATCCCTCTCACCTTTGTCCCATTCGTAATTGGCACAGAAAACACAGGCTTCATTCCTATACTTGCCCAGCATGTGGGCAGCAGAGAGGATGAATGAATAAATGTATTGATTTCACTCTGACTCTTTAACATCCATCAGAGACTTTGCTCGTTTCAGTCTCTTTACACTTTGGCTGACCCAATTATTCCTCCCTATTTCACTGGTGTTCATTTATCATTCCTCGCCGGTGTTCTGCCACCGCGCTCTTTTGCGGGATTTTATTCATATCTGGCAACAACCGACCCCACCCCTTCACAGCCTTTTCCTGCCCAGAGTTATTGTCCAGTCCATTTCTCTCTTTTGGCTACAGCATGTTCTGCTTCATCCTGGGCTTTGGGATAAATGAACAGTGAATGCAGCAAACTGATCTGACTGTCAATAATAATAACAGCCTGCTCTCTAAATCCACTGCCAGCTGTATTTCCTGAATTAGTCTTCTTTCATTTCTGGTGGTTGGTGCACATGTATACATGTACCCCGCAGTGGGAAGACACGCATGTTTGTGACTGCTGTCCTCACACCTGCATGGCTCAATGTGTTTACCTGTTGGCTGTGCTGTGGTGCTGTGTAGTGCAGGTGTGGTTGCACCTGCAGAGAGAGAGGTTTATGTCTGACAGCTGTCACAGTCTCGCTCTGTAAAAATAGTTTCTTAACCCTAATGTTACACACACACACACACACACTCCTTGAGCATGTTGTATAGCAGTAAACATACATGCTCAAGTAACAAAGAGGGTGACACTGACTTTATTTATTTATTTATGAAAGAAGATGCGTGTTGACTTGCTGCTGTTATATACAAGTACTTTCTTTGGGTTTTTTAAGCCCAGGCTAGGGAAGGTGTGCTTAATTAACCCCATGACTTTAGCCTGTGTTCGATCGCGAACAGGCCCATGTAATTGTGCAGGGTCCAGCTGGTGTGGACCTTTGAAAGTTCATCTGTCTGCTAATTCTCTCCGGGGCTCACTTAGCCCACTGTTTTACAGCAAGACAGCAGTTATTCTCGTTTAAATGAGATATAGCAAGTAAAAAGATGTTTTAATGAGCTAGATTGAAGAACACTGTATTTCGAAATACCTCTGAGGCAGCAGGTATAGTATTAGAAATTAAATGGTCATTCTGTAACGTTTGTGGAACACTTACTTTTCTCACCCACGCACTTTTTTCCCTCTTTGTTCTCTTTATTCTCCATCTCTCCAGCATCTGCCCCCACCCTTGCCCAGTAAGACCCCCCCTCCTCCACCTCCGAAGACCACACGGAAGCAGGCCTCCATCGACTCGGGGATCGTCCAGTGAGCGTCATGGTGTAATGGCAGATTGACAGCGGACGGGACCTACTGGGTCTGGGCTTCAGAGTCTGGGCTCGGACGATTCTCACTCACCCTCTCTGACAGTGTGGCAGGATGAAGAGTTCATCTTGGCTCCATCCTAACCTTCACACTGAACGAGCTGGCCTGTCCAGGGACACACACGCGTGCACACACACATACACTTTCTCTTTCGCTCTCTCTCTGTCTCTCAACATTAGTCAAAGGCTCCACCCAGGTGTCAGTGCTAGGTTCAATATCTGATGTATCTCACCCTTCTGCAGGCCTGTAAAATGAAATGGTTTTATAAAGCACGTGGCTGCTGTGAACAAATCATGACTTTATTGTCAGCTCCAGAATTCATCGGTTCTGTAGATAGCCTGCCCAATCTGTCAGCCTAGTATTCTAGAATTTCCTTTCAATTTTACACCCCTCAGCTGTTCTAGTTGAGATGAGTCTAGATTTATTGAGTCTTGCTTTTTTTTCCTCTTTATGACCAAGCTATGTGGCTCAAACCACTTTCCAAAGCTGAGAAGTAGTTACATGATCATTATTTTTTTCCCTACTTTGCTTTGTGATGATCTATTTTCCTCAATATATAAACATATATATGTACAGAGGTTTGTATATATGATTATTTTATTTTTATTTGTCCTCTTTATTGCTTTGTTTTCTTTTTGGAAGTGAATTTTATCATTTTTTTATTAACTCCATCAAATTAACTGCCGTCTTTATCTAAAACGGGCTTTTAGCATTTTCCATTGACGGACTGTATAGTACTTCTGTGGAAGTACCCTATGTTGAATATGTGGGTATATGTCTTTTTGTTTATTTTTTTTTACTTTGTTTATTTGGAGTGCACACAACTAACTCCCACTGTACTATCATTGTATAGAATGTGTAATGCTGTAACCTTGGATTTCATCAGCATTGACTGTTCCAAATTCACTACTGACTTAAATAAACTCAGTGTATACATTTTTAAACGTGGCTGTCAGGAGTAGTGCGGGTGTGCTGGCTCCACAACCAGCTGTTTTATGCTCTGTAGGGTTAATGTTAGTTCTTCAAAAAAAAAAAAAAAAAAATTTGTGCTGAATGTAGGTTAAGTGGTTATGTCATCGCAGTTAAGCACAGTTATGAGATACCAGTTATCTGAATCTAAAGAACCTTCCAGAATTAGTCTATACAGATTAATTATATAGTAGTGAAACTACTGGAGGACTAGCTGAAGTTCTAGTTAGTGTAGTGTCCTATGTGTGGAATTGTGCAGTTGTTGAGGGGTAAATCACAGAGGACGACTGCTTCCTGTTGACTGATGTATTTCTCATTTGATGTTTTGTTGTGTGGTAAATGGGCTGAAGTGTTTTCACACTGAAGCATTATTATTAGTATTAATAATAACAATAATAATAATAATGTTATTACTGGAGTGAAAACCATTCTGTTGTGTGGACACACAAGCATTGTTTATTCACTTCCCCAGAGTCCCTGCACTCTAGCACATTGAATTTAAAATGAAACTGTAAGGTTAGAGTGTCGAACTTTATTTTGAGGGTATTCCTATTTCTATGCAAAGAACAATACATTAAATCAACCTTTTTCATTCATAGTTCCGTTTTTAGAGGACAAAGTCTGAAGAGCTCATTAAAAACAAAACAAACAAAAAAACAAACACCCGAGGCTTCACTTTAGAAGCATCAATAATATACCGCGTGATGTCAAACTACAATTGCAATAACTTAAAGCTTAATGCATTTTTGCGCGCGTGAAGCGTTTTGTGTCCAGGTCGTGGCGTGATCTTTCATGAGCGTGTCTTCCCTGGGAAGTGTGGTAACTGTGAACACGCTGAGGGAAAAAAAAAAACAGCATGATGAGGTTCTAAACGAAAATCAATCACAATATTCTAACTACTGGGAAACTGGAAATGAAATTTCCTAAATTGTAGATCTAAATGTCATTTATTCACTCAAGATTATTTAAAAACATCTCAGTTTCATTAGTTTGTTGCTACCGCTTTTTAGCTGTAATTACAGCACATTCAAATTAGATCTAATTTGTTGCATTATAAGCATTCCGGGTGTTTCAGAGATGTCTGGCTTGATTATATTGTAACTGCTTTATGAGGAGCCATTGATTGAAGACAAGGGGCTGGGGGACTAACGGAAAACGTCCGTGAGCAATCCCAGAGCAGTTAAGCCTAAAATACCCGAAATACTGAACCTTATAGAGCAAGTACGAGGTAACCGCGAAGCATACATTAAACGGTAATTGCGCTTCGATTAAGCCAGCCGCCTTTTCCGAAATACGGTTAAACTAGCTGCAAGTTTAAAGTGTTTGCGCGTATATTACACACTTAGCGTTAAAGGTCACAGCAACGAACAGATAAGCGAAAGGGTTTATATGGGGAAATATACAATTTATCACGTGGTGAATTTTATTTCTGATCTAAAGCGTTGCTGTGACTTTTACCGCTAAGTATGTAGTATCCGCGCACACTTTGTAAACGTGCGGCTAGTTTAATCGTGTTTTGGTAGAAGGCGGCAGGCCTAATCGCTGTGTAATTGCGAGGTTGCGATTCCTTGCCGTTGATGTATGTGGTGTATAGCTTAAGATAATCACCTAGTGTGTTCCATGTGTTAATAGCATGGCAAGATGTATCTAATTAGTTAATGTGTACTGTCCGTGACAGAAGGCTCGTTTTTATTTTTAGCTTAAGCCGATTTGTGATACAAGTTTTTAATTTTTAAAGGCTAAACGGATAATCGACAATGAAGTGGAATTTATTTCTAAGGCTTTTCCTGCCATAGCTCCAAAAACTGCATGTTTTAAGTATTCTTTTAGAATTCCTTTCATCTATGTTTGTGATGCAGTAAACACAAATTGTTGAAATGTTAATGGTGGGTTGATGGCTGTTGTTTTAGTCCTTGGTGTTGAGGCTAATCATATCAGAAACTGTCCACAGAGGTGACTCCTTAGCATAGTGAGCAGAGGCTGCCCCGCATTGCTAGTGGTTCTGTGGCCTCTTCGATTTCTCCCGGGGTGGCCCACTCAAAGCTTTTGTTGGGGCTTTGAGTCGCCTCCTTTCATATTACCATACCGCTTTTATGCGGATTGCCCACTGCCATCCTGATTTTAATCCACTGATGTGCTCGTCCAGGACTGTTCGTGAGCTAAATTGAAATTTCTCTGTTCATCGGCGCCCTCCCCACCACCATCAGAACGTGCTGTGATAAAAGGGGAATGCGCCACTGGATCCAGATCAAATCATCACACACAAACGGCCATCATTTCAGTGCTTTGTGTACGAAATTAAAATAAATGTATTTTTATTTAGAAAAGTAGAAAAGTACGTAGTATTCGGACAGCATGTATTCTCAAAGGAAATGAGTTCCAGTAAGCTTTCATCGTGTGGATTTTTTAAGTGACTCTAGTCACACTTGCCCAGTAGGGCATCCTATGTTTGTGTGTATACACAGCAAAATCACATTCTTTTGTGCCCTTCTGCATTTCGGTAATAAAACCGACGCAATCTGTATAACTGCAGTAATTTCGCTGGCTCGCTAATGTTACTATTACTAGTGATGTAAGAGCCCAACAGAAGAGCCTCGCGTGCTCCAGACGTCGCCTATGTTTGTGTGGATACATGGTACTGTGGTTTCTTCCTTTTATCCCTGCCGTTTTGTGCTGCTAGCATGCAAAGCCGAGATTTGCAGAGCACCGCTTCTGTAGAGGCAGCTCTCATATCCTCAGCGTTTACAGATCGATGCGATGTGCTCGCTGGATCAGCACTGAAAACTACATTACAGTGTGACACTGGGCGGGCGGGGACGTGAGGGGGGTTGGCGGTGGAGGAGTACCGTCTCTCAGGCTCTGCTTTCTTTTGTTTGCTTTCTTGTCCCTGTCACTTCCAACACACACGTACACACACACACATCATTTGAAAAGGCATTCTGTCGTTGTCATCTAATATTACATATAATGCATTGCTTTTGTTTTGGCAATATATTTATTTGAAATGGTACCAACGCAGTTCACTGTTTTTGGTCGAGGAAACGAGTCTTGTTTTTCCTAGTGTAATATTTGAGGAAAAGCTATCATTTGGTTATATTTGGAAGCAGCAAAAACAGTTAAAAAGTCTGCGCGTAAAGGTGTTTGAGAGGCGAGCACAGATGGCTGACTCCAGCTGGCAAATTACGATACCATCTTCCAAACATGCTAATTGCTAAATGTTAAACGGTAAAAGTGGCGTGACTGGTCATTGAACTGTCAGTTTTCCTGTGCTGGCTATGCACTAGATGTATGCGTGAGCTGTGGCCTGGATGCTCTCTCTCTGCAGTTTTAGCCACTGCAGCATCCATCAGTTTCCTTTTCGTAATCAACTCTTCTCTTCCCACCCCGTATAGTATACCTAAGGTTGTAGCGATCGTGTCTTTATTATAGGTTGCAAATAGATAAATAAATCTCCAGAAATCTTAAAACGCAGGCATATATTCTTTGAAAACATAGTAAAACGTGTAAAATGGATGAAAGCATAGTAAAACACGCGTATAATGGTTCAAAGCATAGTAAAAAGCGTATAATGCTTCAAGGCATAGTAAAACATGCGTGTAATGTGTCAAAGCATAGTAAATATGTATATAACGGTTCTATTCAGTTTAAATCATGGTTAAACTGTGGATTACTTTTTAAATTTATCTATCACCTTTTACCACTTCTCTTATAAAAAAAGCAAACACTTTTCACGGAGTCTAAAGACACTGGATTCTGTGATAGTAATTAACTCTGCTGACTGAACAGTATGTGAAAGACAGTAATACACAGTGGGGATGTGTTTCATCGGTGTATGCACTGCTTATCTAATACAGGGCTTAGGCCCTGAACTATAGTATACATTGAAAAGTAATTTCAAGAGAAGTTTCTTTTTAGTATAGTATAGATTCAACAAAGTCAGTTTCAGAAAGTCCATTTGCACTCTTCCTCTTCCCAGAGGCAGCATCGTCTGGCACAGCTGGATTTTGAACCTGAATGCTGGCAGTTGGGAGTATTTCTGCCCTGCTATCTGTTTTTATTTTAATGGTCTGCACCCTATAGATCCTTAAACAAATAAAAGATTGATTGATCCAGCTTTTGTTGCCCATTTTAAGTAGATCGCTGGACTAATTAAGCTTATTAATATATTTTCTGATTGAAATTAATTAGCACTCCATTAGGACGTCTTGCCAGTTGGATGGATGTGCAAGAGAAAACCATCGCTGGCTAACAGACTCAGTTCTGTAATGGCTAATCAATGCCCATCCTCCAACACATTGATCAGGCAAGTGGTCCTATTGCTCTGGAAACAATTAGCTTGGCTCTAAGTCTCTGGGTCTCAAGAACTCCAATCTTTCAGTAACACTAGTCCAGTTTGCAGCTCAGGAGGGGATGAGATCCAGCTGCGCCGGACTCTGCTGCCTCTGAGCAGAGGAAGAGGGCATGTGGACTTGCTGAATCTTTGTCAGATTTCTCCAGATGCATATTTAATGATTCATCCATCAGGCTGTAGTTGTGTGTCACAGTGTATCTCTTTTGCTATACTGGTAAAGAAAGCTGGCTACAACGTTTTTTCTACTATCGGTTCTTTTGAGCCAGAGGCTGCAGATGGCCTCGGTGATCTGCACCTCTGCATTAAGCTTCCCCCAGCTTTAATTAAAACCATTTACATAAAAGATTCAACTATCTCTCTCTCTTTCTCCCTCTCTTGCTGTCTCTCTCATTCTGTTACTGTTAAAGGAATTCTATACAGCTCCTCCAATGTGCTGTGTTGACCTGGCATTTGTCAGACAGCTTCAACAATACGTTGCATGTACATTCATTTCCCCCCGACGTGGTTTCATTTGTTTAGACGCTTAAAGTGAGAAGTGTTTCTGTTTTAACGCCGCTGCTACATGATGAATGGCAGGGTTGTTCACGTAAATCGTGCATTGCTGTGCATTTCACTTCAGGCCTGGTCTCTGCTCTTTCACCACATTGTTGAAAACAGGGTTTCTATCTGTCACTGAACAGAGGGAACATGTAGACAGCGGCCTGGATGCTCTGTTCTGATGTACAGGGAGATACTCATTGCAGTAAATAGTAGAATAGTGTTTTATTTAAAAGTTTATTTTCTGTTTTTCTGTTCTTAACTTTTTATATGTATGTAACATGAATTATTTCCAACCTTTGCTGGATGACATGTTCAACCAAAAAAATGTTTGTAAACTGTTCATCTCTTCTTGTGAGGGTTCCTGTGGGGTTATCTTATGCTCCTATGTACACAGCCCAGTCACCCCATCTAAATTACTGTGCTAATTGTTTATATCTCTAAATTAATTGGTGTGGTTGGCTAGTTTATAGATTACACACATCAACCAATGGTGGAAACACTTGGACATGCTCAGTTTAACATAGATGAGTCTGTGTGTGTGTGTGTGTGTGAGTGAGAGAGGGAGACAAAGAGGCAGAGAAACTGGACTTGTTCCTCTTTGTTTGGACATTTTTATTTGGTTATTTAAGGATAAGAAAATTAAATGGAAAAAAAAAAAAAAGAAAGTATTTTGGAGAACATCTTCAGCGATGCCTAGAGGGCAGCTGCCACTACAGCAACCCTAAATCAGATTTAAGCATGCAGTAAATTATCCCCTCTTACCCCCATATCTGTTCAGCAGACACATATTTAACTCTCTCTCTCCCCCCCTGTCTGTCTGTCTCTCTATCTCTGTCACTCACTCTGTAATAACACAACTTGTATTTCACATATGTCATGTTTTATGGGCATAAAACATATTTGACAATGTGTATAGATCAAGAAATCTTTTGTTAATCATTTAACCATTGTGTCCTTTAATATAATCATCACACTGGGTATTACAGTAGATCAGAAAGGATGTTTGTTAATGAGGGTCTGGTGCTTTATTCTCACCCCAGATGATGGTTTCTCTAAAGTACTAGCAGTCACTCACTCACTCACAAATCCCTGCATACTACGTATACCTCGAAAGAAACCTTTCGAGGAACCAAGACTCAGGGGGGCGGGATCCCATCCTCTTCTGGCTGACACTGGTTACCACGACAACAAGATAAATATATAAAGAAATTACAAAGAATGCAATATAAGTATACATTTAATTCTTGCATGTAATTCTTATTCCCAGACTTCTTGGTGTTCATTAATAACAGTCCAGGGCCATGGAGATACAGGTGGCCACAGCAGGAGGGGATCAGGAGTGTTGAGAGAGACCAGGACAGTAGATCTACAGCCCTGTCAGTATGGCTGAGATTGGTTTCTACTGGAATCCTAGAAAATTTCAATAGTTTCTGGGAGAATATGGACCTATTTCTTTCCCCCAAATCCAACTGGATGCATCCTCATGGAGCACTACCTGGAATAGAACCATCCTCATGGAGCACTACCTGGAATAGAACCATCCTCATGGAGCACTACCTGGAGTAGAACCATCCTCATGGAACAATACGTCAAGTAGAACCATCCTCATGGAACAATACGTCAAGTAGAACCATCCTCATGGAGCAATACCTGGAGTAGAACTGTCCTGTTATCCTTGGTTTTTCTAGTAACGTCTAGAAATTGGACATTTCCTGTTTTGCTTGAGGAGTGCTTTCCATCTGCTTCTATGGAGAATCATACAGCTTGCTGTATTGTTGAATTAGTTCCTGTGAGTGGTTACCCTGGCAACTAGCATCATTGCACTTGGAGACACTGGCAGAGAATGTAGATGATGTTGAGAAGCTTTTTCCAGGCCTTTCATTCCTACATAAACACACACTGTTCCGAAACACCACACTCCATCATCCTCCCCACACCCTGCATACCGAATCTGTGCTCTGATCCCACTGTAGTGAAATTCTAACTGTAAAGTGAGAAACCTAAGCATCAGTGTAATCGTTTTGTCAGCACAAAGATACTTATGGCAAACTTGGATGGGAGAGCGGTAGCATTCATCCCTCTGATCGTCATGCCACAGACGTTCAGAGCGCTGAGTCTCTCACAAAAGGAAAGCTGTTTATCAGAGCTCCCAAACACTGTCATCAACTTCAATCTACTTGTGTATTCTCTGCTTGGTAAGGCAGGCTCTGGGTTTCTAGGTTACTACCTGGCTTGGTTTAGTCGGTTTCAGTTTTGTCTTGTATGATGATTACTAACTGGTCAGTACAGCTGCAGTTTTGAGTGATCCTTAGGTGAGGTGATTTGTAGAGGTGAGACTAACACTGATAAATTAAGAGTGTCCCCTCCACATATGCCAGCATCTATAGTAGAAAGATGTAATAAGGACCCACAAGCTATTCTTACTATATAAGTGGACTTAAGGGACACAAGCAGACGGTGTGGTAGGGCACAGTGGCTATTCCGGCCTGCAACCCTCATTTATCTCTTGCTCAGTCCTCCATATAATTACACATGAGCACTGAAGAAATCAGTAATCATGTCCACCCACGCCAGACCCTGCTACAGTTCAGAGACCAATCAATATCTGACCTGGAAGATGGCCTTCTGGAGACTTTATGCAACCTTGTCTTGCTACAGGGACCAGCACCCCCAGACGTTACCCTATTTGACCAGCTCTGACATCCATGCTGCTCTCCAGTATCTGTTCCCTGGGCAACAAGCTAGAGTACATCTGACTCCAACTGAACACCTCCCTCTGGTCATTCTGTCTGGGAGAACCCAGTCCGAATCAGGAGCAGTGTATCTAGACCAGTGTATCTAAACACTGGGATCCTCCAGGGCTGTGTGCTCAGTCCACTGTTGTTCACTCTGCTGACCCACGACTGTGCATCCATCCACAACTCGAACCACATCATCCTCATGCTTGTTGATGACGCTAGTGTGGTGGGTATGACAAGTTAGCATTCAGAGAAGAGTGTTACAGCCCTGGCTGCTTCTCACAGTGCCTGCTAATAACTTAAAAAATAACTAAAAATAAACTAGTTGTCACAGTGGCCGCCCTCACCTCCTCTCTTGTCCTGCGTGTCCGTGTGTGTGTGTGTGTGTAGGAGCGTGTTCCTGTATGTTATGCGAGTGTATGCGTCGGTGTGTGTGGTGTGGGCGTGACGTTCGTCTTGTTAGCATCATCCGTTTCACCTGTGTCTGGGCTAGTGTGAGTGTATTTAAGCGTGTGCATGGGACCCCTTATTTCTGTGTCTTTGTCTATTCATGCTGTCAGTTACGATGATCGTTTTTCTCCCTGTGCAAATAAACGTTCCTCTGTTTTCTCAGTAGTTCGCCATCTGTTTCACTTTGTTAGCGCTGCGTGAGATATCGTCACTCTAGTTAGTTACTTCTTGTGTTATTTTTTGTTATGTAATGAATGGCCCGTTGCCACGAACAAAATTGGGTAAAATACAAATTGGCGGCCATACCAGGAGAAGCAGGGGCTAACGAACTGGTGTAAAGTCAACAGCCTCTCTCTGGTTGTGGAAACAATACAAAAGAAATGGTGGTTGACTTCAGGAAAGTATGTGGTGATTACTGTCCAATCAATATTCATGGCTCCTCTGTGAAAGTTGTTGGATTCCAGCTAGCAGAGAACCTCCCCTGGAACATCAGTACCAGCCTCGTGGCTAAGGAAGCCCAGCACTGACTCTACTTCCTGAGGAGGTTGAAGAAAACTCATCTCCCTACCACCATCCTCACCGTGTTCTACAGGGTGAACCGTAGGGCATCCTGAGCAGCTGCATCTCTGCTGTGTAGGACTAGAAGACCCTACAAGAGAATAGCAAGGACGGCCAAAAAGAATGTGGTCTCTCTCTCTCCTCCCATCATGAACATACTGTTTTCACAAAGCTACCAGTATTGCAGATGATCCCACATGCCCTTCACACACTCTCTCTGCCTGTCTGGGAAGAGGTACCAAAACATTCACGCCACTACAGCCAGACTACGCAACAGTTTCTTCCCCCCTTGCCATCAGACTTCTCAATTCCCAGAGACAACAAATATTTAATAAAAATGCTCCTGCATGCTATGTTTATTGTTTACACTTATGTTCTTCTTTTGAGCTTCACTGTGGTCCTGGAGGAATGCCATTTTGTTTCACTATGTACCTGTATATAGCTGGAGTGACAATAAAAAGCCTCTTGACTTGACAATAGACTGACTTTTCAGATAAATGTAAGCCAGCAGCTTAAAGAGTCAGGTTCTGGGGTGAACTCTGTAAATCTCTCTTGTACTCGGAGTTCTCTTTTGTTCAGGTGGCCACAGATGCTTTTATTCGTTTTGTTTATTGGTCCTGAGATTTCGAGACTGTGTTAGCAGGTTATACACAGCGTTACACAGCTTCCTCCAACTGCCCTCACGTCAATCAGGTTTCAGTGTCCTCTACTGTAACTGGACACTAGCAAAGATTAGCTATTAACACACACATGCATGTGTGATATTCTTCATGAAGATAATGAAGTAGAAGCTGCACTAGAAACGTTTGTGTAAATACAACATTACGGACAACGCAACAGTTACTACACTGATGTGCACATCGTTGGTCTGCTCTTAGCCTACCTTTAGACTTTTAGTCTACTTAAGATGTGATCATATGAACAGTACAGTCTCATTGTCAAGGTCCAACAGTTACTGTGGTCTTAAACCATATGGTCCTGGTTAATGGTAGTCCATATGTTTGAACATGTAAAGACTTCAATCACTTGAATAGCTCTCAGTATATGATTCTGCAGCTTTTTCTATTACTTCTATTGCTATTGCTATGACCAAGGTAAAGGTTTCACATTGCAGTTAAGTCATTATTGGTGGAGTGAGTATAACGCATATTATAAATAGAAAGCCTTTGGTTCACCCAGTTCATGCATATACATGTTTGTGAGGTGTCCAGTTTAAACAGTTTAAACTTCCTTCAATACCCAGGTGATGAGCATTAGCCAATCCAGTTGAATGACTGCAAGAAAGACAGAGGTATGTGGTTTCAAGTACCATAGCACACTCAGACCCTTGTGAGAGTTAGTCATTCTCTCTCTCTCTCTCTCTCTCTCTCTCTCTCACTCACTCACTCACTCACTCATATTAAAAGCTCTGAATATCTGAGAGCTGGAGTAAGGTAAATTTTAGTTCTCTCAGTCAAAAACCTCTGGAAGAAATTCCAATAAATGTAAAATTATGATGATTATATACATGATAAAGCCTTTTAAATATGACGTACTGTAACTATACCACGATTGCAACTGGAAGTTGAGTCACATTAGATCTAATGCCTCTTCATTGCAAACAACCAGCACTTTATGAAAAATGCCGTGATTGGCCCCCATAATTGTATCTTAACATTACCCAATCTTTTTGAAAGTTTTTCTTGTATGTAGGCTCTCTTGTTGGCTTTCCACTTAAAAGCAAACAATATATCAGTATTCCACTGCACACAGTTTAAGACTTGAATTATGACATTCCAGGAAAAAAAAAAAAACTGCCTCCTTGTTCATAAAAAAATAGTGATTCCATTATCAATTACCTTTTCCTTAAGAGACTCAAAATAACTGGGGGCTAAAAAGATCACTCTGTGGCAAAGTGGCTACCTACCCTTTCCATCTGATTACTTATTTCAGAAGTATTTATGATTCAGATTGTTTTGTTTTTGCTTTTTTTCCCCCATTGCACCATTCCAGTTGTGATTCCTCAAGCATATTTCAGTGTAATAAACACTTCACTGATATGTAGCTTGGATTGTCACATGCCGACGCGTCTGCTCATTTCTGTATATATTGAGTGCTCTCAGATGCAGTGTCACAGCTGTAGCAGCGTAACAGGGCTGATTAAAGCACCCACTGAACAGCGCGAGACAGAGCTCCCACACCACCCAGAGCCCATCAGCTTCAGGCGATTTGTCTGTGACACACAGGTGTCGTACCTGATATGGCTGTTGTGTGTCTGGTGTGATGTAGAGGGGCAAAGGTCAGGCCCGCCCACCTAAATCTGGATCCACTAAACGACACCCTCAGCAGAACATAAATGTGAAACATTGCCGGTTACTTCACTACATAATACTTCGTGACACCATGTTGAAAATTACTTACAAATCATTTTCTATCACAGGTGGCTGTAATAATGATAAGGGAGCCTTGACTTTTTTGTGGTAATGTTACGGTAATGTTGGTGGTTGATGTGTCGGCACTGACATGCTGCTAGATTTATGCTGTAAGGATAACTAGGTTTTTTTTTACATTACTGAATCTTTAACTTCAGTTAATGTATATTTCAAAACTTTAGTGATGTGATCTATGTACTGAGAATATCAGTTCTAGTGTGTATTAGAACTACACTGAATTCCATCAGCAAAGTATCATAAAGGGCTACCTGCCGTTTCCTAGTAGAGCTCTGTAATGAGAGCTGACTAGGGAGTGGGGGTTCCTTGATGGTGGTTAGAGCATGATTATGAAATCTTCATCACTGATCACTCCTGATGCTGTAGCTGAGAAGTAATTCACTTGCTTTTTTCTAATTTGCATGTTTTTTATCTCTCAGTCAGATGAATAAAGACCTTCTCAATGCCCATGGTTATGAACTCCAGGTGTGACTCTTTCAATTAGACAACAGATGTTGCTAGGAGATACACCCAAGTCACAGGAAAAGAAGGTGCTACACAGCACTGTTGTCCAAACTGTCTGTCATTGTTACCCTCACCACACACACACACACACACCAGGATGTAATTTTAGCTCAGAAGAGCACCCACCTGCAGACTCTAAATGACTCCTGAAGTTTTGGTTAAAGTTTACAGCCCAGTTAAAAGCACACAGAGTTTAATGGCATTCAGCATCTGATTAAAGAACCTCAAAGAGAGAGAAGCTGAGATGTCTGTGACAGAGAGCGGACGCAGACAGTGTGGGATAAATAGAAGTCTGTGTGTGTGTGTGTGTGTGTGTGTGAGAGAGAGAGAGAGAGACAGAGAGAGAGGAAGACTGGAACATGATTAGCGGTGACTAATCCCGGAGGGAGATTAACTCTCATTTATTTTCAAACAGGAACATTCTGATGCTTTGAGGTGGTGTGTGACTACATAGGAGCTTCCTCTGAATCTGTGCTCAGGTGGTTATAGTGTAGGATTTGACATGTAGAGTGGACTGCGACCATTTTAAGAACATTATAAGGTTCAGAATTTTCAAGCACATATTACAGTAGTGCAATGTATTTCTTGCACGATTGTAGCATGACAAATTTGTTCATTTACTGTGAATAGTGAATGATGAGGAAGGATGAACATAGACCTTTATCCCCTCTATTCTCATTGCTGCTAAAGGTAGTCAGTGGAAAGCCTTGTATCACACCAAAGAGACCTCTGTATCACTCTCTCATTACTATGGCCATAGAGAGGACTATTACCTAATGATAAACATGACCATCATTCCTTAGCCACCCATTTTTGCTCCACATTATACGGCTGCCAGCCATTACTGGAGAGCAGGTATAATGCACGGGAACCTCGAGGTTCAATCCTACACAAAGATGGAGCCCTTTAACTAAACCTGCTCAAGTCCACAAAAGGCAAGAGTTGAGGCAAGGGTCAACTGTAAATGCTCTAAGTAAACTATTTGTGAGTCATGGGGTCTTGATGCGAGGCACGGCTGCAGCAGAACGTGGTCTTCACAGTGAGCACAGCGATGTCTGAGAGTGCGTGATGAGCGTGATCAAGACAAGCTTAGAGTCACACTGCCCCCATCTGTCAGCCATGTGAGTTCTATTCATTTCCTCATTCCAAGACACACCTGAGTCAGATCCACAACACTGCACAGTTTAGTCTGTATTTTCTGCCCCAGTGTCTAATTCATCATAGATGTTCCTCACATTTGATCTTATAGGACGCTGGTAAGGCAATGGGGAAAACTTCTATTTATTATTACAGAAGGGAGGAATGGAAGTGGGAGACTGATGAATAGATAAGGACGTAAACAAGAACAGATGACACAAAGGAAAAATAAAAGATGAAGAGAACAAAGATAGATAAATGGAAAAAGACAGAGAGCACCAGAAGGGAAAAATGACTGAAGGTGAGAAATGTTCTTGTATTTCAGCAGCAAACATAGCAAGTGTAGGTTTCCTCCCTCTGAATTCTGCCCTTCATTAGGTCATTGTGATTTACCACAGGTATATAAAGAGTCATTCACAGTCGATAAAGAGTTTGAGATAATGGTTCTTTAATAATCCACAAGGCACATTCTTCCAGTAGGGGACCTTCTCAGTACATTACAAGAGTTTCACAGAACGAAGAGGACCCAATGCAGAGAACAAAAATGTTCAAAAGGTTATAGGTTCATTTAAGTAACTCTCAAAGGTTTCTAGAGTTTATGCAAATACTGACCATGCTTTAATAACTTATAGAAATTATAATATCAAGTACAATAAAAAAAAAAAGAAAGTATTAAAGAAAATTTAAGAAGATAATTATTTAAACAAGCCATGAGTGCTATTGTCCTCTTCACTTTGTGAAATGTGGTGGACTGAGACATTGGCTGGACATCAATGATGCCACAAATTTGAATAAGGAATGAAATTGGCATACATGAGAGGAAATGGAGTTGGGATGGACTGAAATCACTCATAATAAAACCTTCTCAGTTTTATAAGATCCTCTCCTGGAGTAAACTGAACCAAAAACATTAAAAACAATGATACACAGTGGTCGAAAGGAGTGCACAACCCTACAGAAGTAAAATCCAAATAAAATCCAAAACCCAACCTGTAAACAGTGGCAGACTGTCGCGCTTTACCTCGCTGAAAATATTGCTGATACCTAAGTTAGTTTAATATATAGCATTTATGATCTGATGTGTAGTACTAGTGCTGGTTGGAAGTGGCAAACTATAGGAATGACAAAATGTTTTTACCAACACATGTATCACTTCTTTCTGAAGTAAATTTGCAAGTATTTGTTTAAGAGAGAAAGGCCCGAGACGCCACCCGCAGGTGTGCCAGTGAAACGTACATCGGTGAAACCCACTCGTTTGTTTTCGTCCGTCTCCACTAGAGGGAGACAATGTCTTTGACTAGAGTTAACACTAATTTCTCCATTATCAATATGGTCTATTAATAGCCGCGTTGCTCAAAAAGAAAATGGCACTGGATTAAAATTACTAAGTAAATACTATTTAGAATCACTGATAAACGTTTGTTATTTGTACTCTAACACGCTCCCTGATTTATTCTTTACTGGTAAATTACAATCTCCATTCTCCTTTGCTTTCTAGGGTCTAATTCCCTCTCTGTTATCTTATACCATCCTGTATCTGTCTGAATCGCAGGCATTATCTGTCATTTTTCACCCTTTATTTCCTTCAGTCCTCTCTTACATCTACTGGCCACTCACAAACTATTATAAGTGAGAGCCGTTTCGCTATATTTGTAGACTTTTGAAGATGCATAAACGATCCTTCGCACTACCTACAGATGACAAAAACTAATACATTAATCGACGAGCTGTTCATGTTCGGAAATAAAACGCCATTGTTCTAAATAAGTCAACAAATAATTACGGAAACTTCTGAAGGAAAGAGTTCTCGTTTGTTCTGTCTAATGCTAAAACTCCACACTCGGTTATGGAATTAAGAATACGGCTGTAGTCTGTTTCTTATCCCGATTTTTATATGCGCTTCGGTGGCAGAAGCTATATATAACATGTTTTTGTAGTTCTAAGCCGCAGATCAGCGTGCGGCACAGTCAAGATTCGACGTTCAAGGTTACATTGCATCTTGAAAAACAAATTGTGTAGTCCCAGGTATTGTGTAACACTTCTGGATCGAAGTTCAAATCGTACTTTATTTGAGTTAAGATTGAACATTTTCCATTAATTAAAAATGATTAAATAACGCTATATAAAGACATTGCCAATTTCGTAAACCAAACAACCAAAAAAGAATGATTCTTCAATGTTGATCTCCAGTCAGGCTACCTTATTAAAGTATTAATAAGACTTTTTTTTCCTTCAAAAGTAGCAAACACATACTTATGAGCGTAATTATTATTATTACATACATGAGATGAAGTCTCATTTGTAGTCCTCAAACCAGTTGATGCAATAGAGTGGGTCCCCACATGGAAACAGTCATGTTTAACATAGCTTTAATACAGAATCTGTGAAAATCTACATCACTAAGTGTCAGTGTATAATGACTGTAATGTCATTACACTGTATGTTTAATATTGTTAAATATTGTTTAATAATATTGATTATTTATACGTGACGTGTAATGCTCAGAGAAAAAATCTGCTCAAAGTAGGTTTTGTTTCTCTCTCTCTCTCTCTCTCTCTCTCTCTCTCTCTCTCTCTCACACACACACACACACACACACACACACACACACACAGTTACCAGATAATACATTTAAAGGCTTTGGATTGTATTTAACCATCTGGTTTAAATATAGGCCATTCCTCGCGTTTTAAGAAGTTCTCTTCTTTGGAAGATTTACAGTATAATATTATGAACTTGTACTGGACTATATACCATATTTGGTTCATTGACAGATTATGCTAATTTAGAATACGCGTGTTGCTCATTTACCAGAGGGGGCAGTAATGTCAAAATAAACTGTTGTTTCGACTGACATTGTGCGACTGACATGCATCCCAAATAACAGAATTTGGAATTACGCCCTAAAGTAGTTTTGTGTCTGTATTGTTTTGTTTGTTTGTGTTTTGTGTGTGAGGTGGGGACAGACATAAATAATGCAACCTAAAATGATATATTATAATTAAAATACTAAATAGCATATGTATAAGCGTCCCTGCCTGTTACAGCAGACCAGAGGCTAAATGGACTCATTTAGATCTACAACTACCTTCAAACTTGAAAGTGGGCTTACGTCCACTCCAAACTATAGGCCCTACTGCTCAACAGAATACATAGAAGTTAATGGGGGAAAAAAAAAAAAAAAAAACTTGCCTCCCTCTTTTCATCTAGATGCCCATGTGCTCATGTGGCCTCCGACTTTTTGTCTATCGTATTTAAAATCAACATGAAAGGATAGCCTATGTACGTCAAGACGTAGGGTATGTCAATTTGTCAAATATGTTCTTCCGAAGAATAGTCTTTGAAAAAAAATCACTTTAATGAATTCCTTATCACAAAAAATATATATATGATTATTATTGTTGTTGTTTATTATTATTGTCGCTGTTATATATTTATTAAGTGTTTTCTTTTTGAGTCCAGCGAGGAATCCTGAATAAAATTATCTATTAACTAATATACTATGTAAATTAAAACTGGTTTCAATTAAAAAGGAAAATTGATAAATTGATTCTTTCTTTTTTTTTCTTCTTTTAAAATTTGCACAGGTATAAAAGAAAATGCTAAAATGTTACCTGTAATTCTGAACTCTTAACTCCTTTAAGATGCTTATCGCTTGTAGAATCTCGACGCCAAATTGATGCATATTCGATTACGACTATTTGAAGGAGGTGTGATAGATAGTGGGAGGCGCTGTCATCCAAGGTTTCATTCATTACCCTTACGGCGAAGTACTTAAATGCCACTCCCCAGTCGGCTAGTTCAGTATTCTTCTGAAAACTACGTTATCCCTGCACACGGGGACTCGATACGCTTCATGTTTCTAGAAGGTGAACGGATTATGAACGCTTTGGGACAGCAGCCATCGAGTCAGCAGCCAAGTCCTCTACCAAACCATACAGCGCAGGACATATTGGACATGGCCGTGTACTGTGACAACTTCGGCGTATACCACCAACAAAACCTTCACCACCATTCACAGAGGCCACCTGTGCACCCTCCGAGTTATGGGCTTGGCGAGTACACGTCGACCAGTACAAACCCTTACCTCTGGTTGAACGGACCGAGTATTAACTCTTCGCCTTATCTGTCAGGCACAAACGGGGCGTCTTACATTCAGTCGGGATACAGTGGCAACCAGCGACAGTTCCTGCCACCTCCTACAGGCTTCGGAGGAGCCGATCTGGGGTGGCTGACCATCTCGAGTCAGCAAGAACTTTTCAAAATGGTCAGACCACCGTATTCGTACTCGGCTCTGATTGCGATGGCGATTCAGAATGCGCAAGACAAGAAACTTACTCTCAGTCAAATTTATCAGTATGTTGCTGAGAACTTTCCGTTTTATAAAAAAAGCAAAGCAGGCTGGCAGAATTCAATCAGACACAACTTATCACTGAATGATTGCTTTAAGAAAGTTGCACGGGATGAAGATGACCCTGGTAAACAATTTTAGATTTTTTCAGTTTATGTTTACACAGCTTTGGGTCGGGCACAATATTACGTTCTCTCTCCCTCTCTCTCTCTCTTTCTCTCTCTCTCACTCTTTCTACGTTTACACAAATTTTTGTCAAACGCTAGAGTGTTTTGTTTACCTCTTTTCGCATTCTCTCTCGCATACATAGATACACGTATAATTCAAAAATAAACTTACACGTTGCTTTTCATCTTAATTCTCTATTTTATTGAATTATCTAAATGTATAGTTGTGTTGATGCTAAAGTAATTTCGGTCTTCAATTAATAAACGTTTATTTTACAGGTAAAGGGAATTACTGGACCCTCGACCCAAACTGTGAGAAAATGTTCGATAATGGAAACTTCAGGAGAAAGAGAAAGAGAAGGTCTGATGTCAGTAATGGAAGCACCAGTGTTCTGTCAGTTAAATCAGAGGATGCGAGCGCGCTGAAACTGGTAGACACTGCCAGCATCATGAGTCCGTCTCCACCCAGTCTTCAGAATTCACCCAGCTCGAGCGAACCCAAGTCCTCACCACCACCGTCTGCGGAACATAGCCCGTGTTTCAACAACTTCGTCAGTAATATGAACTCTGTAATGACTGGGAACAGAGGACGGGACGTTAGTACCGGACTGCTGGGGGATTTAATGCAAAGCAGAGAAAACTTGTCTGGACTTGGCTCGTATTCCCCTAATCAAGTGGCGCCAATGAACGATGCAGGTCATCTCAATCATGACAGACTTAACTACTACACAGTTGGTCAAAACGGCAGTGTCTTCAGCAGTTCGATCTCAAATCACTTCAGTGTGAACAATTTAATATACAGCCGTGAAGGAACAGAGGTTTAGACTGTAGTCAGAATAAAAGAGAATATAATGCGCTCCGTGAGCGCACGTGTCACATTTTTTAAGCTTTGTTAGATTACTTTTGTATTATCTTGCTAAGTCACGTTTGTTTAATGTAATACTGACCAGTTGCACTGTCAAATATGTAATTTTTTTTTTCAACTTCAACCGTTTGCTTTGTTTTTGTCCGTGCCATTATGCAGCGTACTTGTTGCGTGCGCAGACTTATTTTCGTTCTAGACAACGGAGTAGTACTCCACACGTCCTGCATATTCGTTGTCATTTGTTAGCATTTGGTTTCATTATTGTATATCAATGTCAATATATTTTTTATTTAATTAATTTGTTCATGATGTCAAAATAAACTGTTCTAAAATCTGAAAGGTTTGCTAGCAGTGTACTGCATACATGAAGAAAGATACTTCCTCCACTACCAGTGATGTCTCCATTATCACTCGTCAGTCACATCGTTAAAGAGAGACACCGAGAAGTTCTAGCAATGATCAACATGAATAATCAGTCGAAAGTAGATGCTTCATCATTTGAGCACTGTGTAACTAAGTAACGGTATCTTGTTTCTGAATGAGGTGCACTTATATGAACATATATATTTTAAAACCCAGCCTACAACCAACAAACTGTTCGACGTACATGCAAGACATCCGAAATCGCACTTTTAGTTCAAGATTTTTGGTTTATTTATTAAAATATGTTTTAGATACATTTGAGTGTGCCTTCCAAGAATGCCACATAACATAGCAACATAACATGCGCACCAATAGTACTAAATAGGTTTCATTTGTAAGAACTCCATAATTAATGGAGCGTTAACATTAATTTCGTTCGCTGTTTCCGTTCCCCTATTTGCACTTTGTTGTTAACCTGAACTTTTTAACTCTTCCCTGCCCTATTGCCGAGATTCACTTGGTTAATTTTAAGAGACTTTTTAACGGCGAAGATTACATCGTGTGGTTGTCTAAACACTTTTATGACTTGGCGGTCCTATATTTCCGTTTTGATGTTTTGTGATTGGCTCCATTTTTTGGGTTGTATTAACTCATGTTCTGTCAAAACAGCGTGAAAACAGTAGGTGAGACTCAGGCATTTTCCGCTTGTCACCTTCAGTAGAGCTGAATTGAGCAAGTCAGAGCGGTTTTACATCCAACGAGTTCAAGAGTTCAGCTTTTCGACTGGACACTTTTATTTATATTCGTCTTATTTAATGGTGTAGGAAAATTTGGTTTTTTTATACAGATCATCTGTCGTTTTCCAACTTTACTGCGCAGCTGTTTCCATTTATTTACAGAAAGTTTATCACAGCTTAACGTTAGGAATTCAGAAATGTGTGAGAAAATCGTGTGATTTGTATTTACTTGAAACTGTGACGCGCTCTGGAATTGCGATCCCTGGGGGTGTGGGCGCTTAGGGGTGCGTTAGAACAAGGACCTGGGATTTGTTGGGCATGTGCGGGCATCTCGTCGTTGTGGTGGCAAAACAAGAGTAATCCTGTCCCAGTCCATGAAACTGTCCGCATACTCCAACTGCCAAGTCTTGTGGCGGTTAGAAACAATCTACGTCACGTCCGGTATCAACGCAATTAATAAAGAAAACACCTTATAACTGGAACACAATTGAATACACTTATGTATCCTATTGTCTAGAGCAAAGTAAACTTGACAAGAGCGTCGTGTCTTCTGTAGGGACACAGTAGGGCGCTGGCAACCCAGGAGGCTCCCCACTGCGCGCGAACGAAAACACGGTGACCTCGAATTTAGGAACAAGTGATTTCACTCAGAACGCAATTAACCACCTCGCAGCTTCCATTTATTATTTCTTTCTAGAAAAAAAAACAAAAAACCTTTTCTCACAGCATTACATGTAGATAGAAAAGATCACTTTAAAGAACAGTCGTCAAGTCAAATCGCTTTTTTTTTTACTACAAGCGTTTCACAAAGCAAGCAGAGACTGCCATCTAATACCGTAAATACTGATTACTTTTTTATATGATCTTCACATAACTGAGGGGAGTAAAACTAGGTTACAGATTATATTTCTGTTGCTTCATGAATCCTCTGATGAGAAAAAAAAAACACCAAACCAAAACCTTAGAATCTCAAAGTTCTTAGAATGCCGGCCTGGGTGGCATAAAAGTAGGTACAGCGATTAGTAAATAAGAGTAAAGCCCTTATAAACTAATTTAGAAAACGGTGTATTGGTGTAACTTTAAAATAATGATTTATGCTCATTTGCATACATCATTGTTATTTGTGCATTGTGTGCACTATTTACATCTAGATTAACCGAAACTGTAACGCGGACACATTTACTAGCATTATGTCCATATGTAACTCGGCGCACGTGTGTCGGCCCTCGTGGTAAACCGGTGCGTTTTTTCTACGTTGCTCTTATGTATTTCTGCAGCTAAGGTAATATACTTGCAATAAGAATTATATAATAATTATTTTTTGAAATGTTAATTATTTTTCCCTGTTTTTTCTTTTAAAATACACAAATTTAAATTGAAACAGCTAAAACTCTGATTCAACACTTTAATTGAAATCATAATTGTCTAGTGAAGTAAGCATTAGTTTTGAATTCAGCTCTGCGATGTAGAGTCCACTCACAGTGGAGGAACGCAGCAGTAGTAAGTTCTCTAGTGAGATCATGTGCAGCTGGTTGAGATGGGCTAATGTAACAGACATGATGCTCCACACTCCACTGCTCACTATAGGCTTGAGCCCCTGTGAACCCATCCTTCCATGCTGAGTGAGCCCTGAAGGTCTTGGCTCTCCCCAGCCCAGGGCCCCTCTCTTCCCTCATGCCTGCTGCACGGTGCCTGCCTCTAGGCTAAGGATCAGCTTCTGTTCTCCTGCCCTGGAGGTTCTCAGGAATGAGTCCCTTCCCCATGCCTGTGAACTAAGACCATAATGAAGGGTTTCAACCTCAGGAACCCAGCTGAGCCACCATAACTTCAGGAGCTGCTGTGACTTTAAAGCCTGAGTTTAGTGTGGGCTTTATTTTAAACTAAACTAATCCTGTTCCCCACAGCAGGAAAAGCAGATATCACTCTCATTTGACCCCTGCTACCTGAACCTGACCTTAACGCACACGGAAGTTTTGGTACATTTTGTTTGTGACCTCCAGAAATACTGCATTTTTTAAGACCAGTGAGGTAACATGGTCTTTAAAAATGACAACCGGTACATTTATAGGAGTTTTGTGTATTTTATGGGATGGGATGTATTGGACTTTATGCTTATATTAGTATTATTACTACTGATTTTTAAATGATTTTGCATTCTCCCCAGGTATCTAATTTGACAAACAATTTTCACAGCAAGCCATTTTTAATAATATATACTTATTGACAAAATGATGGAACCTTTATAACAAAATATTATCTGGTGGTAGTAGTAGTAGTAGTAATAATAATTATAACAATCAACATCATCATTGTTCTTGTTATGAATATTATTGTTTCCTCCTACTGCTTTGTGACTTTGTACTGTTGTTTGTTTATTTTAATTGATGATGTAAGCATTAGTTCCCCTGTGACACATGCAGTATGATAACACCACCAGCCCCTCTGAGTGTTTAAGTGGAGATACAGTCGCGTCGGGTCATGTGGGAGATGTCACTACTGTCAGAAAGTAGAGCAGTAAGTGGAGCCTGTTCCAGTACCCCTGGAGGAGGAGCAGCCATTGGAAGAGCGACAGGCTGGCGAATCGCACCACAGATAGAGTTACACCACCACAGCCGTTAGGCCTAGTAGATGTTGTTTACTGATAGAGTTTGGGCACCAGTAACAAGGTATATCCCAGTGCACTCAGGTTCTAGAAGTTCATTTCAGCGCTGCTCTGTCAACCATATAAATGGAGACTAAATGGAGTTATAGATCCTTTAATGAAGGATCACAATGGATACATGTTATAACAATAGCACATATGACATACTGTAAGTAGATGTGAAGTGCTTTACAGGCTTTAGATAAAATATTTTACATATTAAAGTTAATGTAAATGTTGCTTAATGTTGACTAATTATGACTCTTGGCAGGTTACATATAATGATGTGGTCAATACCTCAGGTCCTCAGAACCAGGAAGTGATTTTGCATAATGCCAAGATTAACACTGAAAAACATTTCTAATACCTAATTGTTATAGCTGGCTGTAGGTCAAACTGCTGGATGAATTAATGCATGCAATAATGACTCTGTCAGGTCTGATCGCAATTGATCATTTTTAACAATGATGGCTTAGTAATCATACATATTCTGTATATCACAATCAAAGCCACTAAATTCATTCCATTCTATGTCTGGGTGGGGTTAGTATGACCTTACTTCACAACTTCTTTCATGCACAGAGTGGCTAGGCGATTTGAAAGCTGACCCTGTCATGCCTTCTAAGCTTGTCTATCCTGTGATAATATGATATTGGAGGCACTGATTCCGAAACTTCACATCTGCCTGCTCCAGTCAGTCAGAGTTATGGGCAACAGTCTAGTATCACTGACACATCTCCTGAGGAAGTTAAATATATAGGAGAAGAGTATGATGACAGCTCACTGGAACCCTCCCACCCCCCCCCACCCCTGGCTGTGTTCACCAGACAATTCTCCCCATGCCTCTGTAAAAAGATGAAGTGTACATTTGATAGCTGAAGATAATGCCTATCTATTGGCATGACCTGGTTCGGTTTCATCCACCCCCATTGTGGGTCCATAACGGCGATAATCTGTGGACTGATAATGGCATGAGGTCCAGGGTGTGAGCAAAGTGCCATATGGAGGATTTTATACAGAAATTCTTTCAACTTTTGCGATGCTCAGCTGTTAGAACTAATCTGGGACCAAGAATGACAGAACTTATAAAAATTTATAAAAATCTAATTTTGTGAACATTGTGGGCAATTCTGTTCATTTATTCTGGACATTATGATTTTTTTTTTTTAAATCCTTATTGTCATTATACAAGTACAATGGAATTTGTTAAACTGCTCTTCATGTTTATGGATGCTGGATAATGCAATCATTTTTTCACATAAGAAATTTTATTTGATCAGTTGGTTTTGCCTTTGTGCTTTGGGAAGTGGAGCTGATGCTCTTGATTGGGCAGAGTTTAATCAACAACTCCACTCAGACAACAGGTGATGGATACAATGACATTTTACGAGCCCCTCATCACGAGTGGTCTTCACTCCAGCACAAAGGCAGACTCAACCTTCCGCTTTTGCGGTTTGCGGTTCTGGTCTTACGGGGCAAAAGATACAAAATATGGCAAACAGAGAGCAGAGTGAAGAGACTGTGCTTGAGTCTCAAGCAGGGACACCTAAGATAATGTCGCATCTCCTACCATGAGCACATGACTAGAGCAACGGCTGTTAAATCCCCGGTTTGAGCTTGTCTTCGCGTCTTTAGGTTTGGAAAGGCAATCCCCACAACAGTGTAACATATCCCTGCTCTTTCTAGCTCCCGAATGTATTATGACAATCCCTGCGAGGAAGAGCTTTTGTTCCCACATTGTGGATATCTGGGTAGATCATCCTTTATCCAAGGTCTATGTCAAAACACACTTTGTGTTCACACTTCAGCGGATTCTGGCGTGCAGAAACTGCTCAAGCATATAGCTGAGAGAAGACTTTAGCCCTAGGCACAGTTCCTGGCTAGGAAATGCTGGATGTACAATGATTTATTTGGGCACATTGTTAGAAATATATTACTTTTTGTGCTTAGGAATTTTATTTAAATAAATAAATAAATCACACCTTGCAAATAAGAGGTTAAAATAACATTGAAAGTAATATCCCTAACGTTCCATTAATTGATTAATTAATTAATTAATTTATCCATCCATCCATCCATTCATTCATTTATTGTAGTATCAACAGATAATATAAAACAAATGCCATTTTCATATATAGTGAAAATGCTCTTTTATTGAAGAATCATAGAAACAGACACTGAACTAATGGGGCTGAACAGGGGAAGCTTAATCAATGAAATAATACACCAAAAAGATGGAACCACATGTCAACAGTAATTAAGTAAAATAAAACATGACAAAATTATATTGTATATATGTTGTATATATTGTATATACTGTATGTCCCCTCTCCCCCTTTAACTTTGAATTCACACAGACACAATAAGCACATGCACACACCACCCCCAACCCACCTTTGCTTTAGTCACTTTAGATTGTTCTTTCTCAGCCTGGACCATGTAAGTCAGGGATGATCCTCCGCTAAAGGGTATCCTTTCTAAAGGAGCTCCGACCAGGCCAGGCCAGGCCAGACATGCCCCCCTAACCCAGCCTGACCACTGCTTTTGCCTTTGGCCCTAATCCTTCTCCTAGGGCTTCTCTCACTTAGAAGGCAGCTGCATTCAGCCAGAAGAACGGAAGAGTCTTAAAAGTCCCCCCCCCCCACCACCCACACACACATGCCTTTTGTGGAAGCTTTGACAAAGTGATCAACTCCCCCAGTCCCTGTGACAACGGTACCTACCCATACTGTAGCCCTGACCATCCCTCCTCTTCAGCTCTCACTGGATTGGGACTGGTATAATCGTCGAGTTTACTAGAATGCATCCTAAATGTAATGTAAACAACATTTCTGAAAAGCTCATTAGAGCACTGATGATGAGGTCAACACAGCCACACTTGTTAATGTCAGACGCTGCCAGCCCAAACGGGACCATGCGTTTGCTTCACAAACAAAACAAACGCACGGACTCTGTATGTGAGCCTCGTTCACACCTGTAGGTTATATTCCACCTGTATTCCAGTGTGTAGTTTACCAACCCAGGCTATCTGTGCAGGGTCAAGCCCTGCACCCCATACTTTCTCATCACTTCTCCTCACGCCGTGATCATGAGATCACATTCCAGATGCATGACATCACAGAGTGCGAGAGGCGTGCAATGATGACAGCATGAGTTTGCCATGAAACCAACATCACAGGGTCTACAGCATCTACATGCCCCCACTTGTAACGGGCCACTTTCAGCTGTGATGTGTTATTTTCTTTTTTGTCAGCCAAGACAAACTTCTATTCATTGGAGATTTGAACCACTAGTTTGCAGTAAGAGTCTTAGGAGGGGAGTTTTTCAAGGGATAGTATCTATGACTTTTGGAGTGAAGAGGGATATTGAGGAAGAGAGAGAGAGAGAGAGAAAGAGAAAGAGAGATTGGGATGGACGTTTAAGGGAATTTTCAGCTGTTGCCTGGTAGTGATATCCGGTTTTTCATTATGAGAATCTGACTCCCTATAAAATGTCATTCAGACATTACAATCAAAACCAAATGGCCATTGGTATTAGTGGCTGACAGTAAACTCCACATCAAATTTAATTTGTTTTTTACTTCCTTCATTAAAGCAGGACTTGCTTCTAATGAACAGCTGGAAGTCCCTAATGCTGCTCAGAACGAGAATCATTTCATCTTCACTTACAGAGTAAGCAAAAAAAAAAAAAAACGTAGCTCCTAAAATGGCTAAAGCTGTGGTTTCTGTTAGTGGTAACTGGTGATGACTAGAATAAATGCACCATTAAAAAATGACTAGAAAGATTGTGTACAGTTCGTTTTCACCCTGTAGGCATATACGTGTTCACTCTCTTAGCTGGTGTCACCCCTTCTGAGACTGATGAAGGAAAACACTTTAGAGGATCGTCGTTGGTTTAACCTCCTGCTGGCTTCTCAGCATGGTGACACGGCTCAAACACTCTACTCAGGGTCAGTTACGCCGATGACAACACACACTCTTTAGTCTTCTGAAGACTCCCTGCTCTCCTAAGCTCATTCACCCTGTGAGCTAACAGAGATGAAAGAGTGCTATGGTGTGTTTCATCACACACACACACACACACACACACACACACACACACACCAGCAGTGGTTGAAGACGTTCAAAAGAACTACCTGAGATTTTGGGCTTATTATTGTGGAGATGCACAAAATGATTTTATGTTACAATAATCAAAATACTAAAATTTTGCATAGTGTGAAAGAGAATTACATTATTGTGACACTGGGCGAAACTGCATGAAAAATAGCTGGGTTTTTTTGTTTGTTTTTTTACCTGATTTTACAACATCATAAATTGAAAATTAAATGCAACAACCATTAATTTTTGATAGGACACTTTTCCATTAACATTAAAGTTAGTTATCAGAACTCTAGTGAGCAGAAGGTATTGAGACCTTTGGTTAGAAATGCCGTTTTGATCCACCAGTAACCTTGAGAGATCTTCTTCACCTTCAGGCAATTAACTTCTAATAATGGGCATGATGTGCATAGTTTACTAATCGGTTTCTTTGATCAGCAAAACTTGATGCACTTTAGCACCTAAAACAGTAGTACATGATTAGATTATTACTTTGTGAAGTATACAATGCATTTCAAACACATTCCATAGGAAATGTTTAAAAAACTGACATTTTAGTAGGTGCTTCTATCTTTATCAAAATAACCCCTGCCCTTTTTTTTTTTTCTATCTCTTTTAATGTTATTGCCCCTCCTTTGCTAACTGGAGTAATTATGCCTGTCATTACCCTGCCCTTTTTGCCCCTGATACAACTCAAAGAGAGGTGTTGCTATCTCATCATTATGCTAATGGACCCAGCTGTATGCACTTTAAACTCAAGCTGGAGTCGGAGGATGATGTGTGAGTGAAGATGTGTGCATCGGGGGCTGCAGCTCTCAGGCCCAGTCTGCCTGTCTGCTCCCAGCATGCTCTCTGTCCGGGGTGTCTCCCGGCTGATGGGCCGGGGCACGTCTCCGGAGAAAACTAGAGACACGGAGACAGACACAGGTCTGGCCCAGGGGCCTGCCCCAGCTAACCACCCCCTTTCCATTCCTATGCTAATCAACCCTCAAATGTTCAGTAGTTGATTGAGATTAGACTTTGAATAGAAGCCCAGTGCCCGCAGCCTGCATGACAACGATTAGCAGGTTCTCTCCACCTCTAAATGCTGTTCATTAACAGTCTGTAGTTCAGAGAGGTAGCTTTTAATTAGGTCTATAATATATTTACTTCACCTGTGGGGAAGTAAACATTAAAATGAGACATGTTAAACAGCTTCCAAAACCACACATACATAAGTATACATTTTTTTTTTGTCAGATCATTACAGCAAAGCCCTTTGTGTTCATTATCCATACACGTTTAATTTAGCACATTTTAAGCTGCAGTCTAACCACTGTGACTGCACCTTCTTGTACAGGGTAGCCTGCCTTCCACAGCCATCAGTGTTTCACAACTACATCAGTGCTGACACACAGTTTGTGAAGGTGCGAAGCTGATAAGGTAGTAAGAAAAGGAAGAAATCCATAACCATTAGGACACGTCGGCTCATTTTGCTATGCGCCGGGCCTGAGTTGGCTCTGACGTGGACCTGTCAACAGAGTTTACAGCTTTACTATGAATCCAGAAGGAGCACTACTGGAATCCAATACACATCTCTTCCGTTACTCTTGTCAGAAGCGATCAGCTGACTCGTGCTCTTCATGTACACATTTGCGGTAGGTGAACTGTGACTATGTTGATCTCAACTCAGACCAACAAGCTTCATTTACATGGGACTACCCTGGCATAAAGCAGACCGCGGCCAAGCTAAGAACATGACAAAGTTTTGTGGTGAAAATGAGTAAAATTGTTCTTTTTTTTCTGACAGTAGCAGAATATTTAGAATATTCAAGTGATTTGACCCTTTTGATTCTGCTGTGGTACGTTCACAGATGCCATAGACTCAGTTCACAGAGGATGGCATGGGGTCAAGTGTGCACGATATGAAAGAAACTCACATCAATCAGGTTCCCCCATCCAATAAATGTAATGGGACTGAATGTCTGCTGTGTAGTTCTTAATGACCCATAATTGTAGGAGATCTGACATCTTAATAGTGCAATTTCTCCAGCTCTCTCATTAGCCGTACATAGCCACTGTACGTACACACGCACACACAGAGCAGTTATCTCCGCCACATATTACTGACCCCATCTGAGACAGTTGCAGTCACCTTTAATAAAGAGAGCAATCGTGTGGTCATTATACTTAATGAAACGGGCAGCTGTGGACTTCACATACCCCATATGTCAAGCTATTATAACATCAGCCTATGAAAGTCCATAGAAAGTCTTAGCATGGTCGAGAAAAATACAGGGTAGCAAAGTTACTATAAAGTGGCAGAGAACTCTCTTCTTAGAACTTGTCAACTTATGTGCATCTCTTGTACATGCTGGGTTTTGCTATCCACAAAGGACTCGAGGATTTTTCTCGAGGATCAATGAAGTGATCTGTCTATCTAACGTGATCAATAAAGTAATCAGTCTATCTAACGTGAGCCCGAAGTTTTGTTCCAGTCACATTTCACCAATTAAGCTTGATGATAATGATCTTTAACAGCTTGAAGCTGGTGTGTTTTACCCTTTAATGGAAGTTCAACTTGGACTTGCACCTGGGGTAAAGGAGCACAGCGTTCAGTGCGTCTGTTGAATTCGTTGAATTCATTCAGCTTCATTTCAGGAGATAAGCATGGAGTAGAGAACGCTCAGAGACGAGAGCACGTCAGAACTGGAGCCAGCGGCTACATAAAGCATGGATTGTTTTATAGTGAAGTCCCTGTAAAAGGGAACCCTCCAAATCGTTCACTGTTGATCCTGACTCCATGCCAAGCACATGGCCGTCTGTGGCGCAGACAGTATTGTGTAAGGTAAGAGAACCTGTAGTGCTCAACAATACCTGATTTACTCTGACGCCTCCGCACAAGGCCAGATCGTATAACTAGAAATTTACTGACAAAGCCAGAGATGAGCTGAATCGAGCACAATAGCTACTTAGTTATCTGAGCAAGATTCGAAAGTTCCAGAGAAATCTGAAACTAGAGACACCAGAACAGGCTCCAGAAGGTTTGCTTGACCTCAGGGGTGAGAGGTTAAAGATTATTACTGGTTAATAGGGGTAAGCACTCATGTAGGTTTTGTAAAACTAACTGTGTACTGATTTGTTTACTGATCGTCTGTTCATTTTTCTATTGATCTGTTTGTTACAAAGGATGAGGTTTGGTGCATCCTTCAGGCATGTGTAAGCATGGTTCCAGTGTTTACACTAAACAGTGTGGTTTTCCACATAAAGGAAGTCATGGTGAAGCCACTGTCCACAGGGTTCACTGTCCATGGGTGTTGTTCACCACTGTCTTTATGCTTACCTGTGCTCAGTCTCTAATAGCATTACAATCTAATAGTGTTACAATCACACACCTCAAACTCAGGTACCTGTGCTCAGTCTCTAATAGCGTTACAATCTAATAGTGTTACAATCTAATAGTGTTACAATCACACCTCAAACTCAGGTACCTGTGCTCAGTTACAGTCTCTAATAGTGTTACAATCACACACTTCAAACTCAGGTACCTGTGCTCAGTTACAGTCTCTAATAGTGTTACAATCACACACCTCAAACTCAGGTACATTGTCCACTAGAGCTGTTATTTACAGGTGCTCAGGTACACTGACCATGTGACCATTACTTGCTAATGCTCAGTTACGCTGATCATTTACTATTTATCTGTGCCCACTATTCAGTGCTGGTATTATTTACCTGTGCTCAGGTACACTGTTCGTTAAAATCTCTATTTACCCTTACATAACTGTTGACATTCACACAGACTCCCACTGCTTGTACAAGTCCATGTTTTTAAACTGTACTGACTCACAGATCATAACTCAGTCCTGTTCTGTTTGAGGAACGATGACAGCTATTCTCTCCATTACGAACTCTGATTATTGCAGGCAAAGATGTTTTCAGCCTTTGGGAAACTTGGCCTAGAGCTGAGGCTTTCAGAGCTAAATCCAGTGACAGCAAGATCAGGCCTCCCTCCAGCCTCAGCCATGACAAGGAGACATTCCAGTACAAGCCCTCGTCTCAGACTTACAGGATTAAAGATTCTAAAGAGGAATGTTTGGAGTCACTGAACTGATCACTGAGCAGATTGGCCCTTTATGGATAACTCTTGCTCCAAACAACTAACTCCTGCCAACCAGAGTCAGGATTATTATTATTATTAATTTAGTTAAGTTTTCTTTTTGTAGGCACAAAGGGAAAAAGTATCATAAAATACAGACTTGTTTTTAGTTAGTATGACTTCGTACTATGCAGGCATGATTAGATAAATCACATTTATGCTTTCAGAGCTGAGAGTTCCCATACATCTCTGGTTTTACAGTGTTTTGAAATATCTCTGCCTCTTTACTGATATTGTCACTCATGCCATCGTTCTGGCAGTCAGACAGAGAGCTCAACACGGCCCCCTGCTGGTTATCATGTGTAATTGTTCGGTCAGCAGCCAGTAGAATTTGTACTGCTTTCTGATGCTTACTAATATCCAGGAAAAATTCATTCATACACTGCCATGTGTAAAACTGCTGTTAAACATATTCGAGCCTGTAGATATTATACAGTGCTTTCTGACAATAAGCTTCATACACAGGGTACTGAAATCACAGAACATATGCATAAGTAAACAAAATGCTTACAAAGAACAGGACAAATAAAATAAATTGTTATACTTTTCTCCATATGTTTTTATACCCCCCCCTCCCCACTCTGTTAAGGTCTTTAACAGACTTTAAGAGACTTGAAGAGAGCCTGGTTCTACTATTGCTCAAGTGTAAGAGGAGGTCACAATAACTACTTGCCACTGTAGCCAACTTTTTTAACTTTTTTTTTCTGATTTCTCTTCTGTTTTTTCAACACTATATTGTCCTATATTTTCTAGTTGTATTCTAATAAGGAGACCGAGAAGTAATTATATATGGTCATTATACCATTGTTAAAGACATTTCACTCTTTAACATATATCACATATAGGACATATTGCTGCGATTGAAAGCTGGTGATATGTCAGCCCAGTGTGTGATGTGATGGTGTGCAGGGTGATTCATCACTGTTGGAGTGACTGGCATGTTTGCATTGAGCATCCGTGGCCCCTATGGAACCGAGAGGGTCTGGGGTGTCACTCAGGTTTGCTATATTCCCCCATCCTTCTCCCAGCTCTAGTTACTATGCTCATAGATCACACTGTCACCACTAGGTGTGTGTGTGTGTGTGTGTGTGTGTGTGTGTGTGTGAGAGAGAGAGAGAGAGAGAGAGAGAGAGAGAGAGAGAGA
>JAOYMR010000011.1:12114064-12126061 GCA_025802075.1 Tenebrosternarchus preto
GTTCACCCCCACGTTCACTCCCACACCCACGTTCACTCCCACACCCACGTACACCCCCACACCCACGTACACCCCCACACCCACGTTCACTCCCACACCCACGTTCACTCCCACACCCACTGCCAGAATCTGTTGTAGAAAATCAGTGTGATGTCACTTTCGCTCATGGCTTTGCCTTGTGGCAGTAATGCACTAGATACTGTGGTCACGTCGAAATGTCTTTATATTGCCCTTTTTATAACATCCGTTGTCTCAGCACAGCTTTACAGTCCGGGTCCAAGCCCCCAGTGAACTAGGGAATGGTGACAGTGGTGAGGAAAAACTCCCTTAGAGCAAGAGGAAGAAAACCTTGAGAGGAACCAAGACTCAAAGGGGGGGCATATCCTCTTCTGGCTGATATTGGGCACCACAAATAACAATAGTTCTTTGTCACTTTTGGTATTCTACAGTACACATATGCATACATTTCTGCATTTATTTATAAGAGAACAATCATGCTGGACATGAAGTAATTAAATCAGGCAGCATGTATGTCCAGACTCTGGTACTGATTCTTCTTCTTGCTGTGAGCAATTCAGCTGAGGATCTGTCAGAATGCATGGTTCAAAACCAACTGGACGTTTGGGCATGCAGTAGTGGTGTGGTAGGAGTGTAGCGTGAACTGTGGTGTGGTAGGAGTGTAAGTATTCAGTAGTGGTGTGGTTGGAGTGTAAGTATTCAGTAGTGGTGTGATAGGACTGTTGAACGGACACAGAACAGCTTCTTTGCTGCTGTAATATGGTTCAATCCATAGACAAAGTAATATAATATGCAACAAAACATAATAATACAAAACAAACAAACAGGAAAACAGACAAAAAAGCCCAAGATTGATCTGCAGTTGTTTCCAGTTCTGCATCATGTCGATGTTTTTTGAACGTCAGTAAGTATTATGGTGTAGATGTCTTTTACATTGTGAAACACTGTCTGAGTTACAACCTCTCATCCTTCCCCTTGAAATCGATTCATAAGAAAGATCAAGGAAGCTGCCACTGGTGACTTACAGCCTCTTATGACTAATTTCCACTCAGTACAGTCCACTCAGCTCACGCCCAAAGGGTTTGTCCAGCCTCGGCATTATGTTAACACGTTTTCTTACTGTTTTTCTGACGTTAGCACTTTACGTCTCATTTATAATTCATTCCTTTATTCTGCCCAATCACAACAGCATTGTAGGTTGTTTTGCAGCACTTCGGCAGCAAACCTCCGGATGAAGGTTCGTTCGTTTGTTCGTTTGTTCGTTCGTTCGTTCGTTCGTTTGTTCACTGACTCGTTCAGTGAGCTGTCTGTCCCCTCTGTAACTCACACAAGCAAAAGAGAGTTAGAGACCAGAAAGAAGAGGAGGACAGTTGATGCCTCACTTTCATTTGTTCAAATGTGGCTGTTACAGGAGATTCGTTAACAAAACATAGCATGTCGTTGCTATAGCTCCTCATTTTCAGCTCTCAGACTTGTACCCTGGAAAATGACGTAATGTGCTTGCCTAACGTTTGGAAGCATGCTAGACCTCTTCAGAGCTCGCCGTGCTATTCTGAAGCACCATTCCGCTTACTGCAATTTGCTGATTGGTTTTTGATACCTCAACAACCGATGATTTGTGCTATAACTCGTCGGCCGTTAAAATGTGCGAATGCATTTTTCCATCGCGTTCTCCATTAGCCAATCCAGAGCCAGTGCTGGGTCAGAGCGTTTCCCATCAGGGCCTGGAAGTGGAATCTAAGCGGCACTCCATCTTCTGCACACATAAAATCCACGCTTCAGTCTGCGAAGCGATGTTGGGCTTTTTGCTGACGTGACATGATTTCAAGATGACTGCAAGATGGGATGGTCGTCACTGTCACTAGTGGCGCTAGTTTTGTACTACAGTAAATAAGACAAGGGGAGGGAGGTGCACAGGACATACTTCAGTTATCTGCTATGTATCCCCAGCTGTGTGAGCGTGAAGTAATGCCACTTCCCACCCAGATCTTCATTCCTATGTGGAGATTCATGTACATGTGGCTGCAGCTGCAACAAAAGGCTATGGAGAACCACAGATCTGTCCCGACAGCACTGTAGCAGAACCACAGATCTGTCCCGACAGCACTGTAGCAGACAGTTAACGAATGCTGCCAGTTTTACGCTGAGAGTAGTTTCTAAATGGATGCAGGCTGCTGCAGCAGAGAGATGCAGGGATGCCAGGCTCTTGAGGTTGCCAGTGTCCTGAGGCTGAACATGCAGACACGTCCTGAAGCTGATTGACCTGGTACATGTCCTGAGGCTGAATGAGCCCAATACATTAATTCAGTTATATTCCGATCACATGCATCACATGAAAACCAGGAATCACAAAGAAAAGGCACCTTTTAAACGGCAGCATTGATGGTGCACCTTGTACCTTCTTGCTCTCGGTCCAGAAGCACGTGGCAGATTCCATCATGTGCTAAAACCTCTAAACCTGGCCCTGATTGGTTCACCCATTAAAATCTGCAGTATGTAGTTAAGCACCTCACACAGCAGAAACACGTAGTTCTAGGTCAACACTGACTACACAAAATACTACAATGTCCTTTTGGATTAATGGTTAACAGTTACGATACGTGAGAGATTGTATTATGTATTATCATATTTGCCATTCTGAATGTGTTTTGATAATAGATTAAAGGACACAAAGAAACACACGCCTGCATATACACACACAAATCTAAAAATTAAGTTATTAACAATCTAAAATTATTCATTATTAATGTTTGTTTATTTATTAATTATTATGTAGATGTGAAATAATATTTTATTTGAATCTTAAGTAATCAAATTTCTCAAAACATTTCCCCCTGTTGGTCAGAGAGATTCAGTAAAAAAAACTGAATAAACAGTACAATATATCAGAACATAAATAACCATTTGCACGTACAGGGTGTGCAAGAGTGTGACAACCCTTTAGGACTGTACTGTGTGTGTTGGCTCTTCAAATCATAAAAACAGCATGTTTAGTGAAAGAGCTTTTATACTCTATTTATAAATCAGTTAAAATGACCAGACCTAAGTGACCATAATCAGTCGTCCTTCAGGATCTGCTCAAAGAAGAAGATATTTGTGTAATTACGGCAAGGCAGGCCACCCTCTCCCTGCAGTGTGACAAGAGCGTGGTTATGTCAGTCCTACGCAGTCTGGTCTGTTCCAGTTCATTAAAGTACTGAGGGGCCTGTGAATAACAGTTGCAGATGGGGTTGATTAGCTTAGAACCAAACCCTGCAGGAGAGTAGCGCTCTCGTTGGAGCACCAGCAGGCCCCACCTCAGCCTTTCTCAGTGAATATTTTACAGTTGCATTCAGTGATAACATCAGTCGGCTCCAGGTTCTGGAAATGCCAAATATGGTCAAGGAATGTGCATAAATAAACAAATAAACACAAAACATTCAAGCCACGTGAATATTAACGTTGCTGTAAAGGTGATTAGTCTGAAAACGAATTACAGCTTGAGTTCTGTTTGCACTGGCCAAGGTAGGAATATGGTCTTGGCTATGATTTTAAGGCTGATTTGAGACAGAAGGACCCATTTTTTCAATCCCGTTCCCCTTTTGTTTCCTGTCTTCTTCAGCAGTGCTGCAGGGTGACACTGTGTGGCAGTTAATAGAGGGGTTGGGTGAAAACCAGTGTGTGTTGTCTAGCCCAGCCCCTGGAGGAGTGGGTGGAGTCACAGCATACCAGAGCAAAGCAGTCTAGCATAATGATTAGAGTTCGGGCCTCCGGCTGTGTGTTACTACTCAAAAACTCCTCCCTCCTGCCTGATGGTGTTTTGTGTTTTTTAAAACATATGTTTTCTCTCTGCACATCTGGCACTTACAAAATGTTAAATATGTGCTAGTGAGAAGACGTTTATCTTTGTGGAAAGCTCCTTCGATTTTAATTTTTACTAATGGCCGACTTACAATAACTGTTCTGTCACTGTAACTGTATGGGAAATGTTCGTCACTGACATATAATGTTTCCTTGGTCTGGTAACACAAGCCTTTCTGAGTCTCCTATCTGAACAGAAGATCTGAAAATAAACATTTGTACAGCAAACACTAACCCTCCCATGCTATAATAATGATGATGTTGCAAAGCCTATTTTCTTCCTCTGGGCTTTTCTCAGTCTGTTGTGTTTTGTGATCCAGTAAGAGATTGTCTCCTCTCTTCAGCACATGGAAGTCCAGCAGAGTGATCAGCCTTTCCTTTAAGTTAAGGCTCGAGGAGTTAAATCAACATAGGGTCTTAAGCTGCATGTTAAAAATCTAAAAAAATTCACCATGATTCTCCGCAGCAATGATATGGTTATATGTAATCAAGTCTAGTGTGCTGCTGTGTAGTTTCTGTGTGACTGTGTGCCCTGGTCAGGGTGAGCTTCATCTGCAAGTCATGGCTCATTTGCTTGATTTCTACAGGGGGCAAGGGACATGTGTAATGGGTAAAACTCTACATCAGAGCAGAAACTACCTATGAAAATATATCGCTAAGAAAGAAACATATGTGGCGGAATCTCATTTCCTGTGTTGGAGAAACACACCCTGAAAACTCACATATGATGAAATTTCTCATGAGCGGGTGTTCAGTAGAGGGTTAGGAAAAACTGAGCTCTTGTTCTGACCTTCACTAAATAGAGGAGAAAGTCTGAATGGGCAAAAGACCAGTAACCTTTGAGAGGGAAACTCACTCAGGTCTGTGATGGTGCCGGTGGAGTGTTTGTGTGTGTGTAGAGAGAGAGGGTGGGGGTGGTTTGACACTTTGTAAGCTTGTCGGTTGTTTGTTTATGATCACAGGAGGAGCAGGACTGCAGTCGCTACAGCTGTTCTGCTCCGGGCATGAGGGCAGAACGAGGATGAGCTGGGTTTACTTCCCTGCCGGAGGGATGGGGGGGGGTTAGCCGCTTTATCAGCCAGGCGGAGATCCCCATCTCTAAAAGCGACTCTCTCCCTCATCCATGGCAGGTGCCGAGCTCATCGCCATGCCGACCCTCCCTTTTCAGATGTTACGTAATCGGCTTCTCGCCAGCGGCCAGGAGGGGGTGCTTGGCCTTCCAGACCGCAGGCTTTGTGTGCTCAAATGGCACAGAAGCCTTTCAGGAGTCTTTTCTGCTACAGTTAGACACCACAGTTCCTGTCAGCTTCTGAAGCGAGAAGCTCGGTGATGGTGTGTGTGTGTGTGTGTGTGTGTGTGTGTGTGTGTGTGTGTGTGTGTGTTGGGGGGTGTACTCTGTAGGGGGTGTTCCTCTTTGTCCGACCACAGTTGGAACAACTCGCTGTCATGAGTAAGACAGTATGGTGAAATATATGCGACATGCTGACAGCCAAGCACAAACGAGGCCCAGGAGCCGTAATTGCACATTGTCTTCCAAGTTTAAGGGGACGGTTTGATGGTTTCGGGTAGGTGTGGCAGGGTGGGGGGAGTACGTGTAATTCCAGCGCCCGTATCTCCGAACGCGGCACGGCGGGTGTAAATGAAACACGTGCACCTGCTGGTACCTCTGCCGACACTCATTCCCACAAGATGAAGAGGATTTTTCAAACGACTTACATTGCATGGGCCCAATTAGCTACGTCTCCCATCATCACAGTGGTGGAGGCGGTGTGCGGATGGTGGCGATTGGCTGGCTGTTCTGAGATCAGTGTCACTTGTCTGTAACTCACTACTGGTGAACATGTCCACTTCTGCTGTCACTGAAGACGTGATTATTTTTACACCATTTTTTACATGTAAATTGAAATGACCTACTTTTATACATACAAGTCATTTTATACTATCGAGCTTAAAATTCTTTAAAAAATTATGAAAATCAGGCATAAATACTGTGAAAATTATAAAACTGTGACATAGCTCATGTTAATTAGACCAGTAGTGTGAGGAAAAGATGCTGATTGGAGATTAGTTTTTTTTTTTTTTTCTCGTCATGTTTGCAGGTATGGATCTGGCAACCCCAAGGAAAGCCTACACCACCTAATCATTCTCACTGTCACACTACTTACAGTGACACAATGGGAAGTGATTCACAGCACATGTGATTCACACAGTGAAATGACTCAGTGGTTTATATTAGATTCTTAGGCACATGCAAACATGTCCCTTGTTAGACTCCCTGGAGCTTAATTCCCACACCTGGAGACCAGACCTTTCCTGCTGTTTTTCATGATCCTTGCTGGATCCACAGATACTTCCCTGTCTTTTGGCTAAGATCAAGTGTATCTGTTATCCATTTAATATCTGATCCACACATGTGAGAGAGAAGGACAGAAGGCAGTCTCCTCCTCTCCCCATCCAGAAACACCGGTACACGTTCACTCCAAGATCCTTTCTACTGCTCATGGAATACTTCTTAACCCAGCTGGGGAAAACGCACTGAAGCCGATCCAAGGACTGAAAGGCTGCATTTGGGATGTGATTTCACCGTCTTGTAGTGCGAAAGAGACCGAAGTGCGGTTAATCTCTACGTCCTGGGGACTCCTTTGAGGCTGGGCAGACAGGGATTAGCATCTTTCTCTCTCAAGCCTATACCCTGGCTTTGCGCATGTAGCTTGCGTGCACTGCAAGCCTTGCTAAACATTTAACCCAACCCTAAACACCTGCGCAGAGCGCCTCCCTCAGAGAGACACTCATGGCCGCCAGCGAGTGTGAGTTTCATCCGTGTGTACTGCTCCCAGCCTGGCGTGACACATATGCTATCCGCTGTTACTGTAAGTCCCGGTTTAATGATGTGTTCTGTGTGCAGAGCTGGGCGGTGAAGAGTTCAGCGGTCTCCTCTGGGAGCCTAAATAACAGCCTGGGAGGCCTGGCTCTCTCCTGCCCTGCAATCATGGAGGGGACAGAATCTCGTTATCTGAGCCTCAGCTACTGCAGATCATTAGAACGGGTGTCACTGGGATGACTGCATGCAAGGTGTCCAGCCATTGATCTGCTGTTAGAAGATGTTGAAATGTGTGTATGTGTATATATATATATATATATGTGTGTGTGTGTGTGTGTGTGTGTGTGTGTGTGCGCGCGTGATTTTGGCACTGATCACTGGTTGTCATTGCACCATTTTTCACAATAGCGTGGGTGATATATGACACAGCAGATCTAATCATTCATGCAGACATATGACCTGCTTTATACCATTTTTCATACTATTGACTGATGCCTGTTTTAATTCCCCCATCATGAATAAGCCTCTAAATCCTGTGAAAATTGAGACGGGTTGATTGAAAGAGCTGTTTGCATTAGCGGTTGTTAGCACAGTTAGCACCTGTTGGTATCATATAAGATGGTGCACAGTGCGCTGTACAGCACACTAGAGAATGATAAGCTTGCTACATCAACACTGGATATGATCCCTTACCAGCTGTAATATAGTATCAGTGTGGTCTCTGTTGCTCTTGTCCTTTTGCCTCCTTTTAAATACCAGAAGGCATTATGCAGCTCTTATAGCCTGTGATTATGGGAGGATTGTCAAGGCACCTCCTTCATCCTGATCCAGGAACAGTGGCCTTGGTGGATCTGTGTAAGAGAGACTCAACTTTCGACCTTTCAAAGCTCCTCGGATTCCAAATGATTTTCTGTCATCTCTGCACAGGCCGATAGATCGAGCTGCCTGAGGGGTAGGAAACACCCCCACCACCCTTTACATACATGCATACACACATACTGTACACACACTCTCTCTCTCTCACACACACACACACACACACACTTGATGAACTATGAATTTAATCTTTATAACTGTGAACTATGAATGTATTTACATCCAGTCAACACACTGTTTACTATACTATCCTGCTCCTACCAGGGTTTACATCCTGAATTCCTCATTCAGAACAGCAGGCAGCGCTGACTCTGATACACAATCGGTCCAGCTGAACATGCCGTCTCTCTCTCTCTCTCTCTCTCTCTCTCTCTCTCTCTCTCTCTCTCTCTCCAGTTCTCTCTATGTCTGTCCCTCTCTTTCTTTATTTCTCTGTCATTCGCTCTTTTTCAGATTGTTTTCAGCCTAAGGGCCAAGCTGTGATAAGACTGTACAGTGTGTGCTGCCCTATCAGTAGATAACGGCTTTCAGGAGTCCTGCCTGTGGCGTCCGTGCTGCTAATGGAATAGTTTATCCCCTGCCCTTTTCATTGTACTGGGAATCTCATTACGGTTAGATGCCCTGCTACGGCGATCTACTTGATTACATTTAATTTCTCTGTGTTAAATGGATACCCTTTTAAAAGGCTTTAAATTGAATTACACTGAGCTGTTGGTGTGTGAAATGACTTTGACAGAGGGAGACTTGTTAAAGATACCCATCTCGTATTTGTTTCCTGACATGTTATTGGCAGTGTCTCCGCAGTGAAGTGTGCACGGAGCCAACTCATTCAGTGTCCTGTTTTCTCCCCATCACTATTAAACCATGGATGACCTCCCTCATGTAGCTGGTGCTTGAAAACACCATGTTAATAAGAAACAAAAGGCAGGCAAGAGCTGTAAACACTAAATGCCAGTGACTGCAAGCAACACGAAGTGACCACGCGTCAGATATCGAGTGCTGGGTTGAACCACAAACTACACTTTTGTGTTTGGATACCTCCTAGTTTGTTTTCCTTCATTGTCCCTAAAGAAAAGCATGGAGCTAGATGATGCCTAGTTCCCACAGTCGAGGAGGTCTGATTACAGAAGCACATCAACATGTCAGCGCTTTAGTAAGTTCTAATGGGTGTCTTGAAGATGCTGCTAAAACTGCATAGAAGCTGAGTAACGTGGTTCCCTACCCAGTTCCCAGCAGCCATGCCTTAGTCCCGGGCGTCTCACCCAGGACATCGGAACATCTGTGGAATCACACGAGGCGTACAGTTGTAGACACAGCACCACAGATGTAGCAGAAGCCTATTGAGACTCTCAAAGCAGTGAAAGGGACACACTCGTACCAGTCTGGAGTGAGAAACGCAGGCCTTTTCTTGTCTCTTCCTTCACTCCCATAATACCCTAATTATGACAATGACAGAGAATTAATGTCCCGTTTTTGGGAGTAAAAACCAAGACAGCTTACAGCTCTAATGATTTGTCCCATATAATGATCTGTTTGCCCATTCAGGCATAGATTGAGGACGGAGATGAGAAAAAACTCATTTGGGTAGTGGAAGATCACTGAATACTGGATCATTATTAAATCCTTATTAAAGCCTTAATTACACATTCTTCTCTTATTTGATCTGTAATGACCTCTGTAAAGATAAAAAAGACATTTTACAAAGACAAATTACAAAGACAATAAAAGAGGTAAACAACATTATATGTACTTCTTTAATATCGTTAGCTTCTTTTAACAAATACATATACAATGGATGCAGTAATTTGGATGATTTGTGTAATTATTATTAAAATATATTCATTTATTATGTTTATGGTCATAGTAAAGGACCATAATGTATTTACCTACATTACTGAAGTAAAGAGTCTCAGTGAGAATATTAGGAGCACTGGGAATATTCTCCAATGCAACATCAGATATATTATTTGGCCTAGATTTACACATTCAGTATTTTAGGTCACCTCTAAAGAGCACTGTGTTTCCAACAGGGAAAAAGAAGACATACACACACACACACACACACACACACACACACACACACACACACAATTTGAGAATGGAAGAGGTTGTCCTGTTGTTAATAAAGGTGGGAAGTGATAAAGCTGTCATCAAGTTACTATTGTGTGTGTGTGTGTGTGTGTGTGTTTCATATTTATACTAAGATAATTATAAGAAGATTTTATGTTGTATTATAGTAGCCCAGTCTTTGGGGACCTCCAGCTAATTTAAATGTTTCTGTTCCAGGTTCCAACACACATATGGCAGGTAATGATTGATTACGCCAGCTCAGGTGTGTTGGGGCATGGAACACCACGACAACCCTGGGAGGCTCTGCGGTTAACCCATAGGACACAAGTTCAAATCTCATCTGCACTTGCACTGAATTTCTTAAAATATTCTGTTTATTTTCTGTGCACCTGATTGAACACAGTATACACTGATTTCCAGTAATCCTCCACATTGTTCTTTGAGCATTGCAGATATGGTTTGTAAATTTGCAGAAACAACGTTTCCAAGGTCATGCATGGTGTAATCCCAGCTGCCTCCCTTCTCTCTGACTGCATAACTAAGCAGCAAATTAGGGTTGTGATGTCATAATCTGCAGATTCTCGTCTGATCCCAGAGTTCTGTGACCTGGTCCGCATTCACACATCAGTGACTCTAATCTCTGCTGACCCTGTTAGGGAAGAGAGCTTCATTGTTAGATGTCTGGCTTGTCAGTGCAAAAAAAAAAAAAAGACAAACATATTCATTGTCTCTGATGCTTTCCTGTGGTAGGAGCTGCAGTAATCTGGCACACAGAGCTGTTCCAGGATTTCCATAATCCTGCTTTTGAATAACAAGGGTCTAATCTGAGAGAATGCAAATGTAATTTCTTCTCTTAAAACAGTGCTGTTAGCGGGGGACACAGATCTCCAGATGTTCCAGCTCTGAGCAGACACATATAAGACTGTGAACACAATCTCACTCTCTCATTAACAGTTAACATGACTCTGAACACACCATGCTTTTGGGAAGCTGAGGAGCAGGTAGGCAGCAGGAGAGAGGCAGCAAGGAAGAGGCAGCAGGGGAGAGGCAGCAGGAGAGAGGCAGCGCACAGTCAGGTCATGCTGCCTTGGAGCTGAGCGCCGTGGCCGGTGCACTGAAACAGCTGAGCGGCCATGCAGATAATAAACAAGACTTGTGGAGAATGCAATTACCATGAGTCTCGATAGGCTGGAATTCATTTGCATGGTCTAGCCGTGGTCTCTCTCTTTCTCAGCCTCTTCTCTCTCTCTCTCTCTCTCTCTCTCTCTCTCTCTCACACACACACACACACACACAGATGACGCGACACTGCAGCTGGCCCATCGTGCAGACTTGCCGATTTGGGCCTCGTTATCAGGGAGGATCAGATGAGGGTTTGTTGTGTGCAGGATGCGGAGGTGGGAGCTGCAGCAGTTCCAGGACTGAATACAGAAGATCAATACAAAAGCTGCTTTCACTGCATTCCAACGCCCTGCAGTTTAGATGCAGCTGAAGGGAGGAGACGAGCCCACAGGGACAGCAGTAACTTTGTCATTTAGAAAAGTTATAGATGCTATTATAGACTAGCTGTCAACTTACAAAAACTCCCCTCTTCTGTCTTTCAGTTCCCTTTAGTGAAATCTCTCACACTCAGTGGTAATTTTTCTTAATACATGTACTGTCTGTCCTTTCCTTTGTTGGCAAAATAAGCACATTTTGTGACATGAACCTGAGTCCCTTGCACTCTTCCTGCTAACCTGCATGATTAATTAGACAGAAACGCAGACAGGGCAGGGAAGGGAAAGTGTAACCATGGTACTGAGGTTGCTAAGCTACGTGTGAGCATAAGAGGGCGAGGCTTCTCTCTCATAGACACATACAGGAAATGGTCTGCCTGTCAGTCCTTGCCAGCACCTCAGTTGACGGGTTACATGAATGTTGCCTTCATGCACCTGATATCTATGTGCATGTGAAACAGCCAGTAAATGGCCAGCACCAAGCTATAGAGACAGCATGTTCACCTGTGGAGCTATAGACTATGAGAACGACAGCCTCAACATTACTTGAGATGATACAGAGCGATGCCCTGCCGATGGCAGTAAGCAATGCTCTGATTCAACTGCGCTGTGGGCAAGGGAAAATGTGTGTCCCCAACTCATGTGTACCCTCGCACTCAGCCCTCTCTTCTAGGTCTCAGCCCCATTCCATGGAACTCATCCCTCTCCTGAGACTCATCTCTGTCTGCTGGGACTCAGCCCTCTCTCCTGGGTCTCAGCCTCATTCCATGGAACTTATCCCTCTCCTGAGACTCATCTCTGTCCTCTGGGACTCAGCCCTCTCTCCTAGGTCTCAGCCTCATTCCATGGAACTTATCCCTCTCCTGAGACTCATCT
>JAOYMR010000011.1:12155736-12166877 GCA_025802075.1 Tenebrosternarchus preto
TATTAAAATATGTATGTTTGTCTGTGTGTTTTTAATTGATTAAGACTTAAAACAGTTAAACTGTAAATGGGAGCTCCATTTGTTTTTAATTATTTAGATGTAATTTAAGACGGTTAGGGTGTGAAGTGCTGCTCAAGTCTGGAGCTGTTCTCTCACATACATGTAATACAAATATTATTTATTTGTTTATTTTCTTACTTACTTTGATAAATTCAAATGAAATCCGATGAGTTCAAAGGTTACATTGCGAAACGTTTCAGCAATGAAAAACAATGCTGTCATCTAGTGGCGACGTAGTAAAATCTTCTTTACGTTTAGATTTCGCATGGCATTATGCCAGTAATTAACTTCCTGAAGGAAGGAGGTCTGCCGCCCACGTAAATCCAAAAACAATTTCTCTGTACAAACTTGTCTTGACACGAGTCGTGATGTCTGCTATTTTGGGGAAATACATAAGGTACCTGAAAGGCTAAAACTTTCCACAGCGAATGCTCTTTGGGCTATAAATTTTAACACATTTAATTCTCTACAAATTTTGTCAGGGTGTTTCATGTCCACTATAGTGGCAAAAAGTTTGACAATACGTTATTATAGTAGACATGTACCAATATAGTGGACATGAAACATCCTAACTTTGACAAAACTTGTATAGAATTTGTATAGAGCCCATCGGGCTCCGTGTTAAAATGCTCACCATAATGTTAAGACAAACAGTCTTAAAAGTATATATTTCACTTCTGAGTGAAATACCAACAGCGTTCTAACAGTCTTCATATTCCACCTTGGTAACACACTAACAGCTAAATTTGTTGAATCATTTCTATAACATACATAGCCATTTACGGGCTTTCTCTCAGATATACCCTCCATATTAATGCAATAGAAGAAACCTAAAATAGTGTGAGTTTAAATCAAGGATTTTCTGTTCATAATGATGAAGACAACAACAAAGCCTTTGCACACAAATGCTGTATATTTACAGAAGACGTTTTATACATTACCCTATGCAGTTTACCACTTACACGTTTTAGAGTAAGCACACAGAATCACACAATCACAAAAAAAGGAAAAAAAAATCAAATAATAATACTTTAATCATAGTTACACTTCGGGTCCGGCTACAGTTAATCAGTCGCATAGTTACTTAGTCTATTCAGATGAAAATATTATTTGTAAACATTAAAACTCAGACCCACCCAGTATCACGAATGGAGCTGGTGTTATTTCCCCTCTCTAAGACTGTGGGAACTGGTGTTCCCTTATTTTTGTGAAGATCAGACAGTACATATAGTCTGATATTTTGTTATATCAGACTTAACATCTGGGAAGTGCAGAATAAGAGAAACATTCCTCTGAAGTTGCTGCACCTGTTCAGACAGTATCTTCCGTTGTAACACCGTGTATGCACCAGCAGGTGTCGCTATTAAATTTAAATTGCATAAAAACTGTCAGGGTGCTGCTAGGTCGGCTCTTCATTCTGTTTGTTTTGTCATTTTATGTGATTTGACCCCAGACTATTCGAAGTTTGATGTAATATAAAAATTTACTGTTAACTATAAAACTGTTCTAGTGTAAAAATTATTAGCGCTGTAAAAAAAAAAATTAGCATAATAATAATAAATATGTTTCTCATTTTGAATCAACACAAACATGATGTAAACGTTCTGTGATTAATAATTTAACACTGGGAGATTAAACACTACATCCAATGCACATATGCACATTATTTTGTTTGAATTCTGAATACATTCTGCAATTTTATTTATTAATAATAATAATAATAATAATAATAATAATAATAATAATAATAATAATTATAAAAAAAACATAAATAACCAAAGACATTGATTTCTAACCATTTTTTTATGATGTATGAACTTTGTTTTTACTCTTCCTTGTATGATGTCAGCAAATAATTTTAAGGAATTTTCATTTCATCATACTAAAGAATTAAACACTGCATGAGGTGTAGCTGAAACCATGCCGTCATTGTTAAGGTGGAGCCAGTGGAGGGAACTCCACCCTAATAGAACTGGGCACCTGAAGGCAAAGCTCTGCCAACACTATTTATAAGTGAATCCCTAGCTCAGACCCAGGCATAACCAAGTACACCTTGAATCTCATGGAGCTGCTGTATAAGATGTGTGTAGAGGCTGCAGCCTGGAACATGGCACCCAGAGGTTTTATGCAAGGCTTATGCAATCTCTGCATTCGCCAAATGAAGTTAATGGCCATTGCACATCAAAAAGACTAACATCTGCATCAGTAAACAGAATGCAGAAAAGCTTACTGCATAAACTGTTTTATCATCATTTAAATTGTTTTATGACCATTTGAACTGCCAGCATGTGCCGTGTGTGTGTAATTAAACGTTTAAACACCCTATTTCAAAACACAGGATGACTCACAAAACACAATGTGACTCATAGCGCTGCAAAGACAGATCGTGTTTTGTAGGTACTGAGAACTGCACAGTAAACTGGCCTTCTGTTCACTGTAGTATGTACAGGCAGGTAAATACCTTGAGCATGTGTGTGTGTGTGTGTGTGTGTGTGTGTGTTGGTGGGTGGGTTCACAGAACTCTCCTCAGCCAGTCTATTAAGCTGGAGCTATAATTTGGTCCTGAGTAGCAGGCTCTGCTTGTAGAGTGTGAGCAGTCAGAAACGCGTCCCCTGCTACCAGACCTTGCTTCATTAAAACCAGCCTGTAATTGCTCCACTCTGACACAAAACGCCTTGTATCTGTGCATTTGCAAATTTAATTTAACCTTAGCCTCTCCTTCCCAGACCCCTTGTGTATCTCCACTTTGTTTACCACAAATTAAACTTGCCCTGATTGTTTACCAGCCTCAGAGTCCCACCACATTTTCTATAGTGCTCATTTCTTTATTTTAATAATCGCAGAGCTGGGAATCACGTATATGCGAAGCTCATCTGCATGAAAATTGTACAATTAACTTTTGATTAAGCAGCTTGTTCATTTTTTTCCCCCCTCACCATTCTCCCCCATGTGCGGTAGTGTAATGGCTAGCCTGAATTTTAATAAATACCTTTAAATTAGGAGCAGGCCTTTCTTTGAGCAGTGTCAATGCGGGCGAGCAGCAATTGGGCTGAATAAGCTCGGTCCTCCACAATAGCACAAGCTGCTGGGTTGGCGTGTCATCTTTAAATATGCAGAGATGAAAGCCTTGTGATTTGCCCATCAAAACAAATGGGAAAGAAAGCCACTAATTCTGATGGCAAGGTGTCAAGTGTTTTTGCGGCATGGCAGTTCCCCCAGACACCCTACTCCTCCCAATCCCAGCTATTCTTCTGCATCGTTGATGATGCAGGGTACTTGCTGATATGTGTGCATGTGTGAGTTTGTGTGTTTGCGAGTGTGTGTGCATGCACGTGTGTGTGTGTGTGTGTGTGTATGTGTGTGTGTGACTGGTGGAGTGAGGTGTGGGGCTCTGTCTTCTCTGAAATTTCTGCATTACGCAGTACACTTATCTCTAAGTGTTGAGTACAATTAGGAGTAACAATAGCTATAGAATGACTTTTTTGTTTTGCTGAGGAGGCAGGCAGCACAAGCTTAGTGAGATAAAGGCACTGTGAGCAAAGGGAATCTCTCTCCAGACCATGGGCAGGTCTGCTGCCTTCGATTACACTCACCCCCTCTTCACAACTGCCTGCAACATGCCGCGCACACACACAGAAAGGTTGCACTTTCATTCCAACCAGTGAATAGTATATTCAGTATTTTTTTTGTTTGTTTTGTCTCTTATAAAATCAATTCCTATGTGGTGTCCAGCAGGGAAGGGAACTGGACTATGTCGGTCAAAAGGGCAGTAAACAATTTCAATAACATGATGAGTTGAATTCGTTAATTACAGAAACTCTAACCCTCGTCAGGGAGAAGGGCGTAAAGTATGAGGTTAAGATGCAATTCACATCCTTTCAGAATATCAACTTAACAGCTGTATTTCCACCAGCACACAGAAAACAGGCTACTGTTGGTTTAATTGGATTAAATGATAAAAGCGATGATGGGGGCGGGAATATGAATGATACGAAAAGCCAGCCGCGAGCTGAAGCCCTGGCCTGTGGCGTCGCGAACACGCTTTTCGCACGCAGCTCACTCTGGTACTTTACACATCGAACTGCGTCTCGGTCACAGGGTTGCACGCACGGCGGTTTTAGTGAGCGCGTGTTTTTGTGCGTGCAATGTTTTCATTCTGCAAGAAGAAGACGAAGAAGACGAAGAAGGGGAAAAATGTCACCATGAAAGAAGTACGAATTGTCAGTTCTTGAAGACACAGCATGCTCCACTGGGGAAAAGCAGAGAAAGCAATTGGCAAGCGATCTTTCGGAGAGAGATAGAGGGAGAGAGAGTTAGAGGGAGAGAGAGGGAGAGAGAGATAGAGAGCAAGTAACAGGACTGAAAGCTACAGTGGAAGAAAGATGAAACGAATATGGTGCCCCCCCCTCCTTCACTGATGGCTGGCAACAAGGCCTGAATGGCGGTAAAAGAGGAATATGTGATAGGTCATGTGTTGTATAATGAAAGAAGCGGAGACAGGAGACAAGTTGGAAGGCAAGGTGATTCAAATCCTCCAGGGACTCCAGTTCAAGATTCACAGAGAGAGAGAGAGAGAGAGAGAGAGAGAGAGAGAGAGAGAGAGAAGGGGGACCTAAGACAAGACATAGGGTTGATCTATAGTTTATAAACTGACCAAAATAATTAGCATTCAAATTAGATTTGAGGACTTGCCTTGACGGAGGAGCATGGAGTGAAGCATTCTATCGAGCTCTCTGTAGTCCCACAGCCTTGTGTTTCCTCTTCTACACCCACCCACACACACACACACACACACACACACACACACACACACACAGACACACACACACACGCAAACACACACAGACACACAGACACACACATGCACAGGCACACACACATACACACATACACACACACACGCAAACACACACACACACACAGACACACACATGCACAGGCACACACACGCACAGGCACACACACACACACACACAGACACACACACATACACACACACACAGACACACACACGCAAACACACAAACACGCACAGGCACACACACATACACACACACACATGCACTTCGAGTTTCACCTAAGCCTTTGTTGTCTTCCTGCAGTTTTGCAGTTAAGAAAATAATAAAATTCTTTGCTGACGATTTGAAACTGGAGATAAGTACAACAGGGTGAGCACTTTTTAAAAGTGTGCTTTGGAAGTTTTTAGTCCCAGGAGTAATGTATTGGTTATATCGTATTGGGTGTATTAGGTAGCAATATTCTCTCTGTTTCTCTCTCTTTCTGTCTCTCTCTCTTTCTGTATCTCTCTCTTTTTTGACTCTGTATCTCAGTTCTGTGTTTATCTTTCCTCCTTGCCATATTTTGTATAAAAATCAACAGTCACAGACAAAAGATACAGATACACAAAAGACACAAAGTGAAGAGGCCACCAACTTGCTTTTTAACGCTATTCTGCACCCAACAGCACCTTCCACAGGCGTTTTCCATCTCCCAGAGAGGGAGAGCGGGTGAGAGAGAGGAACCAGCTCGGGCGTCTGTCCAGGGCCTGCTAAGAGGGCATTGTTCTAACACAAGAGGCGAGGTCCTGAGAGGGAGATATGAGGGATTTAACAGAGGGACTTTCAGTGCAGCTGGAGAGGGGAAGAGGATTGGGGGAAAGGAGCAGATTACCGGTGTCGGCCTGGAAGTCTCCACGCTGGGGCCCCTCCTCAACTTTATCTCCTTACGCATGACAGCGACAACAAAAAGAACAGCACTAATGCTCCAGGCCCTGAAGCAGAACCTGTAGAACCCACAGCCCTGCTCCTGCTCTCTCTCTCTCTCTCTCTCTCTCTCTCTCTCTCTCTCTCTCTCTCTCTTTCTCTGTCACATGTGAGGGGTAAGGGCTGTTGGAGCACACTGCTCCTCTGGGAGTTGTCAGGGCAGGGGATGCGGAGGGAAAGAGGAACTTTGATGTAAGCTTGTAATCGTGGCACTACAGCCTCCATCACAGCCCGACAAACAGCAAACAAAGCGTGTCAGTCAGAGCACACAAACAAAACAAACTCAAAAGGGCTGATGGCGGCTAACGGAAGCACTTCAAACGCTGCCGTGGTAAAAGTTGAGGCTGGCACTACAAGGAGAAAATAATTGTCTCTTTGTTCTGTGAATTTGCTGGTTTTATTGAAGAGAAATCAAATAAAAAGAACATACCAGTAGAGAGACATATTTAAATATATAAAAACATAGACAATAGTCATTGAAGCTCACAAAGGCAGCTATAATGCACAAGTAATAATACTGTGGAAGGCTTTTTGAGTGCATCAGACATTTATTTTCAAACTTAGAAATTTATGGGAACAAATAATAACATCAGAATTTCTGTCAAATTAATGATTCACTCTAGTGAACCTTTTCCTTATGCTTTTCTGGTCTGGTTGTTGAATCTTGCCACTATCACTTCTCTTATTTTCTAAGGAAGAAAGCAGAAGTATATGATGACAGTTGTGCTGTGTGTGTGTGTTTGTGTGTGTGTGTGTTTGCGTGTGTGTGTGTGTCTGTGTATGTATGTGTGTGTGTTTGTGTGTACGTGTGTTTGTGTGTGTGTGTGTGTGTGTGTTTGTGTGTGTGTGTGTATTTGTGTGTGTGTGTTTGTGTGTGTGTGTGCGTGTATTTGTGTGTGTGTGTTTGTGTGTGTATGTGTGTGTGTGTGTGTGTGTGTGTACACTAACAAAGACACATGCCAAACATGGTTCTGTTTTCCAAAGAAAGCAATTTCCATGTTTTTTTCAAGCTATTAGTACAAACATCAGATTCAACTTGCACACGTTTTTTTTTAACACTGCACCATTCTTGAGGTGACTGATGAAGATCACAAGGAACTCATAGCTGCAGTGTGTTGGGAGAACCTTCATGAAGCACCAGGCTTGCAGGGTCTCCTGGAGCATGTTAGCGTAAGGTGAAACTGTTTTCTGAGGATGGAGGAGAATGTCCAGCTCTCCCTCCTCCACCCCATTCCTGGCTTTCATCTTGAATTAGAGCTGGACGTTTGAAGTGGCCCAGTCACTCTGAGCATACTCATATCTGACAAGACACAGCTCTGACAGTTAGCAGAGCCAAGAAGTTTTACTCCCTCAGTCCCATGAATTAAAAATGAATCTCTATAATAATAATGACTCCTTATTGGCACAAAGTAACTTTTAATTAACCGATCCAATAAAATATGGGAGCACTCGTGCTTAATTCAGAGTTTGTGGGTCTGGAAATGAGATCCTAGCACCAAATTCTGCATCAAAGAGAGATTTATAAAAATCCCAGAAAGAGAAAGCAAAAATAATTAGCCTTTTGGGCATGTAAAGTCTCAGTAGTCTTTAGTGTACCTATCCTGAGCCTCTGTCTTCTGAATCAATACATCTCAATAGGCCCCTGCTAACACAATCATTCGGCATCGAGCTTTTAGCTGAAAAGCAGGCTGTCGTTCAGGAGGAGGCAGGATGGAGTGAAAGTGAATAAGAAGACCCAGAGGGGAGTGGGGAAAGCAGCTAGCACCTGCAGGTGATGAAGATATATACATAGAACCTGCATCTCAGCAGTGGTGTCATTTGCATCATGCATCAGCATAAACCTATCAGGGCCGGACGAGACGAACCGTCAGTGCAAAAAAAATTACATTATCTCAGTGTGAGCGATGGTGAGAAGCTGAAGCTTTACTGGGGCTGTGTCAAGCCCTTTAATGGCTTGCTGTTTCGACCTTCTTAAGTAGCCAAATCTTTATTGAGTGTTGGGCCACTGGGACGTTTTAGCCTTTGAGAAGGTTGTTCTAGTTGCTATTGCTTTAGTGGATAAAACCCACAAGGACGTTCTTTTAACTTGTTTGGATCCTGGCTGTTGTGTTTTATTTGATTTAAAGGTACCGGGGGGGAAAGGCTCATTTAAACAGGTCTGCCGTGGTTTTCGTTTTGGACTTTTTAACTTGAGAAAGGCAGGCAGGTGATCTTTAGGATGTGTCTATGCCGTGTACATGTGCACAGGCTGGAGCTGCTCTGGACATGTTTCCCTACACGGGAGAGTAGACACCCAAGAGTATTCCTGAGGGTTGCCTAGCATCACCGTAGAAACAGCACCGGAGGAAATGACGGAGGGAACCAAACAAGAAGCCAATCCTGTCAAATTCTCTCAGCCTGTTAGAAATCTTTGTGATTGCTTCTGGCATTCATTCATTGGTTATTAAACCACTGCGATAAATTCCGTCATACCTGCAATATTTGTAGTTATGCGTTCAGTGCAGCAAGATACCCAGCCACAAACCAAAACGTGCAAGATACCCAGCCACAAACCAAAACGTGCAAGATACCCAGCCACAAACCAAAACGTGCTGAATATGTTTGGCAAATATCAAAACCAGCGCAAGAGTGAACTGTACTCAAAATCTCAGTTCAATCTCAGACGCAACTGAGATTACATCTATAAAAAAGGATGAACAGGTGTTATTAAAAGTAATATTTAAACATATACCTTACCTGAGTAATCAGAACTGAACTAAACATTTCCTCACATTTTGTACATTATATAGTATATTTTCAAAACGTTTTCAGAAACTTGACATTGATAATGGCATGTAAAACTATGCCTGTATTATGGCTCTAAACTTTATTTTAGAAACAAAGAGAATCAGAAACTAAAGGAATTTAGTCAGTTACAGTATGAAAATTTACCTTAGCAGAATTTTATATGATTTAAATACATCAGGTTTCAGATATTTTTTTCCTCTATCAAAACGACCCACACTACCATTCCCCACACTAACTGAGGGCAATAATCCAGTCTGTTTGGCACTGAGTAAACTGCTTCAGCTGCTGAAACCGCTTTTTAAGACAAAGTCAGGTTTAAGATGAAAGGTAACCGCAGTTTTGAAACTGGACACTAGACATTTTTTTCTTTTAGGACAATTTTTTTTTCCGGTTTTAGAATATGGGATCAAAAGTCCAAAATGTAAATGAGCCCAATGCGTTGTGAAACTAGCATCAGTATGGAACATAAAGCTCCAGTCACAAAATTCTGAAATAGCTAATGTGTGAAGTGAGCTACAGTCACGCTTAACTGACCACAATGAATAAAAGATTAGAAAGCTGTGCTTATTTAGTTTTTGATATTGTCTGTGTACACATTCATATTCTTGTGAAAATATTTTTTCGATAAACAAAAAAATACGCAACCAACGCCAAGCGACCAGCACTTTATTTAAAATGCATTTACTCCATTGACCACAGGGTGGCACTCTTAAGCTGCGTATTAATAAAAAGTTCAAGTGTTCGGACTCTCTCTCTCGGTCGTTACACAGAGCCAGCACACCGGATTTAGGGAACAGCTTCACGATGATTATTGCCCAGACTGGGTCCAAGAAAAAATCTGGCACGTGTTAAAGCATAAATTCCATATGTCTGTATGAATACCTTATAATGCTTTGACATTGCACCAAAGTGACAGTACTGGGAGGAACCAAAACACACTAATGGATCTTTCTAGAACTTGTGGGATCTGTGATACAGTCAAACGACTTTGAAAGTCACAAGTATTTCCCCGACTGAAATGTGAGGAGGCAGCTCTGTTTGGTTGCTGGGGGCAGAAAAGATGTTGACCTTTAGCTGAATCTGAGGGGAAGTTGTGGGAGAGGGGTAATTGTGAGAGAAGGTGGTAGTATTGGTCTGGAGCTGGAGAGGGAAAAGGGGAGTCAATAACACGTTCCAGATCTTCCAAATGGACAGAAGGTCAAGTACACTCACTTAAACACTGACTGCACAGACAAAAACCATATCTCCCACCTCCTTCACCATTCTCTCTGTCTTCATCTTCCATACTAGCCATGTCATTGGGGCTCTGAGAAAGCTGGGATGAATTTCAAAATATGGGAAGACAATGAATTACATAATGTTGGTGTGTATTTGTCACATACAAATACAAGTGTGTATTTATCACATACAAATACATGTGTGTATTTATCACATACAAATACATGTGTGTATTTATACTCATGCAGTAGTATAAGAGCAGAGGTCTTACACAGAAAATTATCATGTTAGGAAAATAAATAATACACAAATAAGCAAACAAATAAAATGTATTTATTTTTCTTTTTTAAAAGCTGTTTTAACTTGTTATATATAGCAGTTGGTACAAATTCTTGACGTAAAACAACAGGAAAATCAGATTTTTTAGGTGTGCGGGAACAGGACTGTATCTAATATGGCTGAGTTAGAATTGGTGTTAAATGCTTTTAAAAATATATATAATTACAATGAATTATATGTATTTTAGAAATTTGTGTTTGATAAATGCATATAATAGTAAGCCAACAAATGCTCCTCCTTTACTGTAGTTGAATTGACGTGTAAAAACAGTTTGGAAGCGTGATGTTCCACTGAGACATTCTCTCCTTCTGAACTGCTTTTAACTTCATAAAATCTTAGTTCAGATGAGATGGACTGGACATCTAATGCAGACAGAGGTTTAATTTTGAGTCTGAAAATGTGTCTCTGAGGGTTCTAACCCCCTCATCGTGAACTAACCTGCAAACTGCTCACCCAGATATGAACACTTTTGTCTTCTGTGATCAAAGCACGGTAGCGAAGTGCTTGAAAGAACAAGCTAAGGTGAAATATAGATGAGGGTGGCCTGGTTTTGATGAAGCTCTATGTGTGTGTGTGTGTGTGTGTGTGTGTGTGTGTGTGTGTGTTGAGAAGAAGCTTTTCTTATCCTCATCTCGGAGGTTAAGGAGCCCATATTTGCATATATAAATGATTGTGTCTTACATAAGGTGATGTGAAGGGCTGTTATATCAGCTCAAATGCAGATAGAGAGAGGAGGAAACCGACCTGGGCACGTGCAGATTTATTTAAGTGTCCTTACCCTGTGATTGAAAAGAGAGAGATGGAGAAACAGGAAGACAGAAGGAGGCAGAGAAAGAGAGAGAGAGAGAGAGAGAGAGAGAACAAATGTGAGAGATACAAAAAAGAGGAGCAAACATTTGAATGCTGCTTTACACTGTTGAATCCTATAAACATATATGAACATTTACAGACCCTAAAACCACACTGTTTATCAGG
>JAOYMR010000011.1:12167044-12180308 GCA_025802075.1 Tenebrosternarchus preto
GCGAGCGCGCGTGTGTGTGTGTGTGTGTGCTTGCACGCGCGCATGTACATCTATTTGTGTTTGTAATTGAGGTTATAAAGAGAAGAGGTACAGAACACTGTCTGTATTTCAGAAGAAGGCTCAGCCCTTCTGCTCTGAGATACTTTGTTTACAATTTGTCTTTACAAACGCGGAAGAGCTGAAAGAGGAGAAAAAGAACAAAAAGGGTGGAGAAAGAGACACTGAGGGGGATTGAGAGAGACCCACAGGACTGACATGGAGTCTTGGAGGAGGACATGTGCAGGTGTCTGGGAAGAACAGTGATATGTTGAGAGGCCAAACCATGTCATTCTTAGGCAACAGCGTCCTTGGCCGTGTGCGGAGACACAGGGGGCCAGCGTAGGCTCTTCTTCCCGTTCGCCAGCGAGGCACCTGGGGCCGGTGCGTCGGGGCCTCCCCCTGCCCGGATCACCTGCAGGGGAGCCCGACTGGGAGTATTAAGCTCTCGATAAAACTCATTACAGCTGTCGTGGGAGGTTCAGGAGTACGGCGGCCGGGCAGCACACGAGAGCTGTGCCTGTCTCAGAGGGATCTTCCTCTAGAATGATCCTCTTCATCCTCCCGACCTGAGCTCTCTCCACCGGGGGACGATGCTGGAGTCCGACAAGACTTCGTGGACCCGCCTTTGCAGCAAAGGTAAAACCCACTCGGGACCTGCTACCAAACAGACAATGGCTGTGTAAATACAGCTGCTGCCGAGAAATTTGGACTTTACATTCTGATGCTCCTCTGTGGAGCAGCAGCCCTCCTTTCCCGTCACTCACTTGCAGTAAGATTCAGGGCAAACAAACCTTTACTTAAGGAAGAAAGTGCAGCTGAAAATGAGGCCCCTTATTAAATGAATGTCTAGAACCAGATGTATGTGTGCATATGTGAAATAAAGTGTTTGGGGAAATGTATGAATAGTTTTTTTTTTTCTGATTTGCTCAAACGCTTTAAGGAGCAAATATTAAGGATGGATCAGCAAGGCCAACAGCACATACTGAGACTCTGCTTGTCTTTCTAATTGTGTGTGTGGGAATGGGTGTGTGTGTGTGTGTGTGTGTGTGTGTATCCTCCGGATCTCTGTCTGAGCATTTCTCTTCCCCTCTCATCACTCTGATTAGACTGATTCCTGTTCTTCTCCCTCCTCTCAGCAGGGTGTGCTGCTAATCCCTGGGAGGACGTCATCAATGCCCTGTCGTGCCACCCTGCCCGTCATCATCAGAGACAGACAGGGGCGGAGACTCACGGAGGAGGTCTGGCCCCCGCCGTCCTAGCCCCGCCTCTTAGGTCGTCCCTTCCACCCGACCCTCGCTCCTCACGCCCCAGATGCCCCCGCACACCCTGCACGCCCGCTTTTGATCAGGCCGGACCCCGGCCGCTCTAGCCTAGCAGCAGGCCCGAGACTGGGGGGAGGTGCGTGTGTGGGGAGGAGGCGGGATGGCTTCCATCCATCCCTGTTTTATACCAGCTGGGCTTCAAGGCAAGGCATACCACTGACTATGAGCTTTAATTAGAGACTAGCATAATAATCTTCAGCTTATGACTGTTAAAAATACCCTATTGAGAGCAAGTGTGTATGTGTGTGTGTGTGTGCATCCATAAAAAGTTCAGCTTGTGCATATGTATGTGCGTGTGTGTGTGTGTGTGTGTGTGTGTGTGTGAGTGTGTGTGCATGTCCATGTGTCCCAACATCATGCTGGGAGTAGCAGCAGTCAGGGGCCCCTGTAACTACCTTCTGTATACGATCGACCCAAATAAATCGACCGGCTAGAAAGTTCTGATGAAGGATGACATGCTAAGATTTAGGAAGTAATTATATCTCCGTTTCATCTCCTGGCCAGCTGGGAACATGCATGTGTGTTAGTTTTCCTCTCTTCTTCTGCTCCTCGTCTGACCAAGTCGCAATTGCATTTTGTATCTTTTATTCCGGGAACAAAAAGGCTGCGAGTGTTTGCTGCCATTTGGGTCTGCACAAGAAAGAGGCGTCTGTTCGACTGGGTCTGAACGCGTGGCGACGTGCTAACGAACATGCCTTCGGTGGATGTGAGGAGTTCTGGACGGAAGCTCAAAGGAGAGACGCGGTCGTGGTTCCTCCAGCGTGTACTGCAGGCCTTCCCTGCTGAACGGCCCTGTTTCAGACGGCCTTTGGAGTTTTCATCCTGACGGCCTTCGGAGTCTTAGCGCTTTCCGCGTGAATGTAGATGTTGTGGAATCTTCTCACATTTTAGGCGATAGTGTTGTTTTGTGCACGTCACTAATGTTTGGCGGTCTGCCAGGTACATGGGAGCTTCATAAAAGCCACTTGTGTGGAATCAGTGCTGTAATCGCAGTAAGTTAGTTCACTAAGCATTGAGACCCATAGTGTGGACAGACAGAATGAGAGATTATATTTATGAATGGACAAATACTCATATTCACAGCAGTTCTCCAGTTTTGCCATGCATGTAGTAGTGTGTGCATGTTTTTTGGGGGGGAAAGGCATTATTCCCCAAGAACAGGACAGAAAGATCTCTTATCACACCTCTCTCTCCCTTCCTCCCTCTCTTTATTTGTGTGTGTGTGTGTGTGTGTGTGCGTGTGTGTTGACCCTGACAGAGGGCCTGATCGAGTAGTGGAGGTCAGGGCTGTGTGTACGATGTAATGAAATATTGATAATCAATGATGTGACTGAAATTAGTAGCTGTGTGACTGTGGATCTTCTCCTGTGTGGCAGCTTCTTCTATCTGAGAGCTTTTCCCCTTCCCACAACTGGGATTAATGTACAGCTTAAAGCTAGGTGATCTGAAAGGTGTGAAATGCTCTTAAATATGGACTCCTAATGTTAGATTATCCCGTGGCAGGAGTGACAAAGATTAGAAATAATTACTGGCCTAATCCTGACAGGCTTGCTCTTAAAGGGGGAGGAGAAGGAAATGAGGCAGCAGGGGATATGAGAGAGAGAGTATATGTTGTGTGTGTGTGTGTGTGTGTGTGTGTGTGTGTGTGTGTGTGTGTGTGTGTGTGTGAGTGTGTGTGTGTGAATAGAATGCTGAGTTTTGTGTGTATGTGTTTGTGTAGTAGAGGGAGGCAGGGTGTGTGGAGAACTTATCTCATTGATCTTTAGCAGGTCAGGGTACACGGCTCATCTGAAGCCCAGGCAGCATTCACTTGACCCGGGCTTCATATCAACACATTACCCCTGGCACTCATGAACAATTGGAGCTCATTTTCCAAATCAAACTGACAGCCTACCAGAGCTATAGGTGAGGATATGTGTGTCTGTGGGTCAGTGTGCATGCATGCATGTGTGTGTGTGTGTGTCCTTCCAAATCTTTCCTTGAAATATTAGTGCTACCCCCAGAGAATATGAAACGTTTATTCACAAAAATGTGTATTAATTAGTGATAGCACACAGGTTTGATCTGCCATGAACTAATAAAGAGGTTAAATTACTGTGAGTTGCCTTTGCTGAATGTGTTTATATTTTCAAAGATTTTAAGTTTTAAATAGCCAGCTTGCTGTTAGTTACATATTGACAAACATACTAAACTGGGTCTATAAGCATAAAAAATTTATTCATCTCAAATAATCTCTGTTCATACACATTAAATTCAATTCCAGAAACTGATTCAGGAAAAAAACAACAACAGAAGTATATGGTAAGAATATAGGAATATATATATATATATATATATGTGTGTGTGTGTGTGTCTTGCAGGTCATGATGTGTAATATACCTCAGTTTTACTTACACAATATGGTATAAGTATTCTTTAAATACCATTTTTAACACTTTCAGACAACAAAACAGCCATACATGTAACTAAAACTGGCCTATATACGGTGTGAAAATACACACTTGGGGACCAGTGTGTTTGGTATTTAAAGACACTCCTGCTGCCATGTTCACAATGAAATCCTTTGCTTTCCCAGTAGGGTGAATGCTGGTCTGGATATTACACTCCACTGTTGAACAAAACCAGGCTTTTTGTACCACTCGGGAACCTTTGCCTTGGTATTGCCACGCTGTAATATTCTGCTTATTTTCCGTGCTTTTTTTATTTATTTATTTATTTATCTTTTTATTTGACTCTGGATTCCAGCCCCCAGAGAGGTATTAGCTGAGCACATGAACAGGTGCACACTAATTTACTCCTATTGCTCGGAGAGTGCACAGGCCCCAGAACTGGAGAAATAATCCCCAATAGCACCACCAGCAGCACAAAAGCCATGTTTAATCCGACTCGGACTGGAGCGTGAGATTGGTTAAAGCATTATCGTAGCGAGCGGCCCTTGTCCAGGAGAGGTTCTGTTCACAGGGGCCACACCCTCTGTCTTCTGCCTAATTTCATCCAATCTTCCCACCTTAAATTCTGAATTCCTCTTTAATAGACATCGATCCTCAAACAACTGAGCACAATTTTATTCACTCTTTTCCTTCAAACCTGTGGGTGTCCCAGGTAGACAATTTGCAGGCTTCTCTTTTTATTAGCAAAGTCATGTTTTGTTTTGTTTTGTTTTTGGTTTGTGCATGTTTTTATTTATTTATTTGATGTTCTTAAACAGTTATTTTCATTTAGCAGAACTCTAAGAATTGTTTTCGCAAGACATATTAACTACTGTCTTCCTCTTTACTTGCAGAGTTTGAAATGAGTTCTAAAAAAAACAATATGAGGATATATTGAACATATCTAGGCTTTTACTCTTAACAACTTTCATACGCTTCTGCCTGGGTCTCTTGAGGTTCCTGCTCTCACATCTCTAGCCTTCTGTAAAATATCCCATTTTGATTGTGCAAAGTCGAATTTCCTTCCTTTCTGAGACAAGGTGGAACTTTTAAATATGTCTCTCCACAGCGCTGTACATTCCTTCCCTCTCTGACATGAGCGTGGTTCAAGAGCCTCTGGTCAATCAAGTACCATGGCCTCCAGGGAGAGAAGAAACGAGTTGAAAATGACTGGAAAAAATCTTGGTTCTGCCAGGACATTTGGGATAAAAAAAGGTGGAGTCAAGGTCAGTAAAGTGCTAAATGCTGTTTGGGAGTCCCTCGACATTCCCAGGGTGCTTTAGCCAGGACTTCCCCACCACACACACACACACACACACACGCACACACACACCTCTGTCCCCTATCCCCCACTGTCCCATGCTCAGAATGGAGTGTAGTTGACTACTTTTAAGAGAAGTCACAGAGGTGCCTGAGCACGGCTGTTAGCCTCATAAAAATATCCACGTTAGGTGGCGTGAGGGCACATTTCCCGCTCCGCCTCCTCGTGGCCGATATTCGATCAGAGGGGCGGGATGTGGAGGAGGGCAGCTCCAGCTCACAGCACTGTCAAATGAGACTGAGCGGAAAATCCGGCTCCCGAAGGCCCTGGGCTTCCTGATGGAACATCTTAGTGCAAACCAAATCAGGGTTCGAGAACTGCTCAGTGTACCTATATTTAACTGATGTATTGCAGCCCTTTACCATTTGAAGGATTTTGACTCTAAATCATCAGGAGAATACTCGCTTTTCCTCTTTCCCCACTACTTCCTTTTTTCCCTTGTCTTTAGAGGACACAAAGTCTACACAGCCATGTGCCCTAATTCCTCTACACTTTTAAGTGCTGCCATTGTGATATGGACTAATGGATTTTTCCCCTTTGTTTCACTATAAGGTTTATAATAAAAAAGGAATAAATATAAAAAAATACAGAGAAAATAAAATAAATAAAAAATAAAGGTTTATGATGACAATAACAATTATTATTATTATTATTATTATTATTATTATTATTATTATTATTATTATTATTGTAACTACGACTACTGCTATATTTATCTTATCAGAATTAGAGAGCTTAGAGGCCCCTGTTAAAATGTTAAATTGCCATGGTGTCCTCAGAACCATCTGACAGTAAATCAGAGTCAGTTCTTATATGACTCTAGTAATACCTATGTCGGACTTTCAAGATGTCTTTTCACCATCTATCATGAGGTCACTAGCAACATTTAGAAAAATCATATCTACAGTCAAAATGAGTTATGAAGTCTGATTAGTCAGGGGAAAACATCTGAGTGACAGAACTACCTGCTAGTCCATCACCTGATTCTGGATCACACCTGTACATCTCTGGGATTCTTTAAGACAGAACGACACAGTTGCATTTAAAATATCCTTTTACTTCTCCAAAGGGGAGGGTTTACAGCCTCTGAGACACACCTCATGGATAAAAATAAACCCAGTTATGAAGGCTGACAGTGTAGCGAAGCGAATAGATGGAAATCAGCGTTAGCCGGAACCTTCCAGTGATACTGTTGCCATAATGTGTACATTACAGTTGTACAGAATGGTATTGCTCCTTATTGACTTTCCTCAGTTACCATAGAAATCGAAATGTTCTTTAAAGTTTGCATTTACCAAGAAATATCATGGAGCTATTGATTTGATTTTAAGTATACAGAACTCTTGACAGTAAATTAATCCAGGCTTCAGAACACAGAAAATAAACAGTATCAGCCTGGCTGTGCTTTCTGTATGTGAAGAGGCAAACTAATCTGAGTAGAGATAATCTGGTTTCCTATGTGAAGATTTGTGTGGCTTTCATGTGCTGAATCTACTCTACAAATAGCTTGTATCCCCCCACACCACACACACACATAAACACACACACACACACGCACACACACGCACGCACGCACACACACACACACACACACACACACACACACTTTTCTGTGTGGTCCAGCAATCTCTGAACTCAATATTTCATTAAACTATTCTCTAGAGAATGGCAAACACTACTGCTTAGAAATCTATAGATGTAAATAAAACAATTAAAATCCTGAATGGGGCCCATGTGGGCCCCTGCTGGGTTTCTGTGAATTTGTGGATTCTTTAACACCATTCCAGGCAATCAGTCCAGAAACTAATCCAAACATCTCTTATTAACAACATTCACAGACTTGAGACTGTGACCTTGTAAAGAGTTCAACCATTTCTGAACTCACAGATTGCATGTTTTCTTTAAATGTTTTACTTGCCACACTGTTATGCATTTTAATATATAGACTGAAAACAAACAAATGAATGAAAAAAATAAATAAAACAATTGGGAGTCTCAGCTTTTACCTACACTGAAACTGTGTGTGTGTGTGTGTATGTGTGTGTGAGAGAGTATGTTGTGTAATTTTCATTACAACTTTCAAAGTCATACTATAGATCAAAGGAAATAGCTTTACACCAGTGCCAAGAACTGGATGCAGAATGTGCCTTTCTGCAGAGTTTGGATTAATGTTGAACTCACTGCGGGACTGAGGTCTTTGTCTGGCTTTCGGAGAACATGTCTATTGTTTGTCATAATGTCACAGTTTCACACTCTCCTCTTTTCATCCTGCCTTTGACTGCTCTTTATTTATTTCCGTGCCAAGCAGGGGGAAGAGTCTCGGGGCACTGTTGGATTGGACTGGGCCTGTGTGTTAGTTCTGTGCGGTTCCCACTCCTGTCGTCTGATGGGCCCGTCTCTCTGTAGCCCTGCGCTGCTCGGTTAATGTCGACTTATCCTGATGTCCTCAACGCTGCCATGTGGTTTTTAACGCCCTCTGTCTCTGTCTGCTTCTGTCTCCCTTCCAGATCGCCCTGTGATCCATTCAATATTCAGAGGCATGAAGGTCGTTTGAAGCCACTGTTTACGCCCAATCATAACTGGAATACAGGTGAACGTGTCCATAAGGTCACACTACTACATGGCAATAAGGCCAGCCGTTTAGTTCAACTCAATCGGTGCGTAGACGTGTAGACATATACAGAGGCAGTCGCGAAGTTTAGATTCAAATCCAGAACGAATCTCCCGACTCACGCGACAATGACGCTTAGCGATGCGTGTGAACAGACGATCTCACAGGTTCAGCATGAATGATTTATCGCTGAAGCTGCTGGATGTCTGTATGTTTGGCACGCTGTGATTTTGTGCCCTGGCACAGTGTCAGTGAGGCAGAGAGTCTGGCTGAAGACAGAAGCAGTTCACACACATGAAACACCAGAGCATCTACATAACAGGCATGTGGAATTATACAGATCAAGATAGGAAAAGACTCAGAGACTCTCCATAAAACACCCAAACGGAAAACTGTCACCAAACAAGAAACAGAAACAAGCTTAGTTATAAAAACAGGACATGAAAACAGAGATAAGGGAATCAAGCTTTTTTTTTTTTTTTTTTTACCCTCCACCCCTCCAAAAATTTCCCCCTTTTCATCCCTCACCCCCCTTTTTTCCACATCGCATTCCTGAAACATAACTTGCAGAAAGTTTGTGCTTGCCTGGTGGATTTTTTATTTCAGATGTTGCCAACTCAAGGGCATTTGGACCAATCAATATCTGTCTGTCTTCTGGCACACACAAAGTTGGCTATTAGAAAAGAGCTTCTTATAGCAGGCTCAGCCAGTGCCATTAGCCCTAGCCTTAGGGCACTTCTATCCATGAGACGAGAGAGGCACCTGCCCCCCCTCCCCTCCCCCACCATTAAGCAGGTCCCTTGGGCTGTCATTTGGACATATCGGGCAAAGAGCACTTCTTTATTCTTTCTCTTTTCTACACCCAGACTCTACCAAAAATCAATAAATCTGTTCTTTGCTTATTTTCAGAACTTTGCTTCAATATAAGCAGGACTTACCTTCCAGCTACAAACTGCTGGTACAGGAGGTCATTTTTCCCCTGTTTCTTTATTTCTCTCTCTCTCTCTCTCTCTCTCTCTCTCTCTCTCTCTCTCTCTCTCTCTCCTTTTTGTTCTCTGTGATTTTTTCCAAAGCCACCAATTTAAAAGCAAATAAATTGGGAAACGATCTGCTTCTCATTTTGTTCTGTCGAGATTAAAAGGCTTCCTTTAACGCACGGGACATCCCCCCCCCCCACACACACACAGAGCCGCCGCCTGCTCTAGCGCGCTCTCGCCCGCCTTAACGAACAACATCTTAAAAAATTAACTTGCCGCGTGCGCAAGCGAGGACCTGTCAGCCTCCAACGGAGACGAGGTCAGAACTCTCACTTACGATAACAAACACCAAAAAGGCGCTGCCGTAAGAGCAGCTTCTGTTGCTTTATCGTTTGCTGATTCACCGTCATCATATTCAATTTATTCGTGCTGATCTGGGTCATGCTGTTTTTTTTTATTGTCATCACGCATCACTGGGTTAACTGAGAGGTTTTTGTTCTGCACACACAGGACACACACACACACACACACACACACACAAACACACACACACACACACCCTCTTTCACGCGTGCGAGCAGCACATGGGTATGCACTGTGTGAAATTGATGGCATACAGGGGGAACGCATTACCTGTAATGCAAAAACAAACACGCAAACAAACAAACTCTTTTATCTACAAAGAAATGACTGAATAAACCACAAGCACTGTGACTTGATTTCCACTCGATCACGGAGACATGCCTTGAGATATGTATTTTTCATGAGACTGTATATTCGTACATATGTACAGTATGTATGCATGATATAAACAGGCACAATTTATCTTGGCTTTGGTGATCAAATTGCCCGGCATATTATTGAACGTGACAAGAGCTTTTATTCCCTATACTGTTGCATTATTTACTGGCAAGTGGACTTCATATCTATTTATTAAATCAGACTCATTATGCTTAGCTTTCAGGACTTGCACAGAGGAAATATCTCCCAGATTGATTGCATTATACAGAGTGACAAATGGCCATTTTAGATTCATGCTACCCAATGCATATCCATATACTTTCATCCTACCGCTTATATACTCTCTCTCTCTCTCTCTCTCTCTCTCTCTCTCTCTCTCTCTCTCTCTCTCTCTCTAGAGACAGACATATGAGGAGGGCGTGTATGAGAATATATTCAGAGTCAACGAGGCCTCTTCCTTCATTCATTCATTCATTCATTCATATATTTTATTTTTTTTACAGTCTGAAATATTGGTCCTGCTGCTGTAGAGCAGTGCTGGGTGGGGGGGGGGGGGGTTGGAGAAGGCTGGCTGGCAGACAGGTGTGGCAGGGCAGAGCAGGAGGGAAGTCCAGCAGGCTGGGTTCAGAGCACAGCACTGGAGGAGCGCCGTTTGGGTGGCCCGGGAACAAGGCCGGCAGGCAGGGCGCTTGCCGTGGCTTGGCTGGCCTGTATTGATCAGCCATAATGAGTTCCAGTGGAGAAGGGTCTAATGGTGCTGGAGCTGGTGAGGAGCAGGCATGGGGTAGAGCTGTAACAACCCCTGGGGTTTTAACAGCTACCGCCCCACCACAAGCCCCCAGGCACCCCAACTATCCAGCCCTCAGTGCATCAAATGAACTGAGCTGCTGACTTGCTTACTCTCCCTCTCCCTCTCTCGCTCTTTTCCTCTCTCTTACTAGCTCTCTCTCCCTCTCTCGCTCTTTTCCTCTCTCTTACTAGCTCTCTCTCCCTCTCTCGCTCTTTCTGTTTCTCTCCCTCTCACCCCCCCCAACACACACGTGCGAAGTCTTTGTCCTCGATCTATATACCGCTCTTTTGTCTTCAATGTTTTCATTTTTCCAGTGAGAGCAAAAAGGTTTTTGTTTTTTTCTTTTTTTCTGTGAACTGGCAGTGACTGAGAACTGTTGATCTTTATAATTGTGTTTCCTCACACCATCAAGTTAGAGGGGTGTAGTAATCATCTATCAAACTAATCAATTACAGCTTTTCCTGCAAAACAACATGAAGCCTGTTGATTAAGAATAGGTGTTTTATATTTAATATCTCACAAGCAATGGAAGTTTATTAAAAAAAATAATTTTCTTCATTTAAAAAAAGTAAATAAATACAAGTATCAACAAATATTATATACATAGCCTTTTAAAAACCATAATAATTTAATAAGTAAAAAAATAATTCTGGGTTGGTCTCTTTTGTGGTAAAGGCCACAAAAACATCACATTGAACAAAATGTGATGGCAAAAAATGTGATTGGTCCCAAGATATCACACAACTAACTTCATCTCAATTCTGCCACATTTGGTGGTTGATTCTGAGCTACTCTGTCCTATCTTCTGTTCTCTCTCTTTCTCTCTCTCTCTCTCTCTCTCTCTCTCTCTCTCTCTCTCTCTCTGTGTCTTTCAGCATCTTTTAGACAATGGCTGTGATGTGTCAGTTGGGACTCAGAACAGAACAGTTCAGAACCTCTGCTCCCCTTCAACAAGTGTCTAGAGATAGTAGCACAGCTTAAGAGGGAAACAGAAAGGAAGAAAGAGGGAGAGAAAGAGAGAGAGAGAGAGAGAGAGAGAGAGAGAGAGATGACCAAACCCCATATCAGAATCAAGATCACATGTACTGTAACAAAATGGATCATAATTAACAAAGGCAACTCAATATACCGACCAGTGCATCAGTTCCACTATGCTTCCTTTACTCCTGCCCATGTGGCGAATCATTCAATAACTATATGATGTAATTTGTGTTAACCTATGGACATGGTCGTAATTTATGGTGTGATTTTATCAGGCTACTAATTTAGCTGCAGCATAAAAATAGGTTCCTCTAGAAATCAGGGCACTAGGTGGATAGAGTGAGCCAATCGATAAGTCACACGGGCTAACGGAAGGAGCCTCGGTGTCCATCACCTCCACATGCCTTTCTTCTCCACTGGCCTGTGAGGGTGGAGCTTTTTTTAGGAGATGCTTGTTACTCCTAATTGATTTCTTTTCATGTGTCTGTCTCTCTCACTAGGGCACTGGTGTGTTAAACGTCTTTGCAAGAGCTGCCTCTCTCTCTCTCTCTTTCTCACACACACATACATGTACACACACACACACACACACACACACACACACACACACACACACACACACACACATGCGTGCGCAGGCAGGCGAGCCAAATTGTACTTTAACTCTAGAAAGATGAAATGCTGTCCCTCAAGAGGTTTTCTGTCCGTCCAGCATCTCGCCGACATTTACCGAAGTAGAGCTCGTCACCGTTCCTCGCCACTGCCTGCTGACAAGTGGTGAAAAACGTGATGGTGAGTCTGTGTTTTGTTAACCCACACAAAACACGCCTTTATGTGTCTCCACACACTTTATTTTGAGCGCAGAAAGAGATATATTTCCTCTGTGATGAAGCAAAGGCAGTTTGCTTGTCTGACTCCCTGCCTGTCTGGAGAAAAGTTTCTTTTTCTCTCTCCCTCTCCTTCTCTCCTTCTTCTTTCTCTGTGACTCTCTGTCATTCTCTCCCCTTCCCTTTATGATATGTCACACTACAAATGGTGCAAAAAAGATTGTTTGAAAAGTTACAAGTCATTAAATTTAGGGTAGGTGCAAGGTTGGCATTAGGTTGGCACTTCTGGAATAATGTTTTTTTTTTTTTTTCTACCAACGCCTTTTATACAAATTTTCAAACAAATTTTACATTCTCACACGGTCTCACATGAATAGTTTGGGAGGTCAGGTTCCGTCTCCCTGCAGCAGGCCTCCCTGAGGTGGCCTCTGCGTCTTATATTTGCTGTTTCAGGGAAGTCTGTGACCTCCTTGTCTCGGAGGATGCACTCCCCTAACTCTGACCTTTGACCTCAGACTATTTGTGGGGTCACACAGTCCCTCTGGAATCAGTCAGTGCGACACCTCTGGTGCTCCCAGTCAGATCCTGCAGGACAAGATCAGGCACCACTCACCTCCACCTCTCTGTTCTCCACCTCCATCTCCCTTTTTACTCTTAGAATTCTCTCTCTCTCTCTCTCTCTCTCTCTCTCTCTCTCTCTCTCTCCTTTTTCAGCCACAACAAAGTTAACAACATAATGTTTAGAGACATGAGCAAGACCTTGTCTCTAAAGACCTATATCTCCATCTACACCAGAACCTATAAAATACATGATAATTCTTTAACATCTGAATAACAACATATACATAAACAATCAAAATGAAACAAACAAACAAACAAAAGCAACTTCCCATACATCATTTCCCTTTGGTCCAGTTCACTTTATTAGTTCCATGCCCAGTTTTAAAACACAGGGCAAATGTGCTTCTTTTCATCATTGCCAGTTACACAATGAACATAACTAAAGCACCCAAAGGAAGCTGGTGAATATTGCAAACAAACACAGTGGGACAGTTGGGAACATCATCCTTAACACTGCCAGATTTGTTTTGTTTTTTAAACATACCACAGAAATAAAAAATGAGATCAGAAGCTCACAACCCTCCCCTGGTGCGCGGGGGGGGGGGGGGGGGGGGGGGGGGGGGGGGGGGGGGGGGGGGGGGGGGGGGGGGGGGGGGGGGGGGGGG
>JAOYMR010000011.1:12180408-12203356 GCA_025802075.1 Tenebrosternarchus preto
CTGTCTGTTAGCGGCTCCTAATTCCAGGCCGCCAGCCGAACTTCAGGAAACCCGCCTCATTCATTTGGCCTCATAGGGCCATGAGAATGGGCAACGTGTCGAAAACTGTCACTCTCAATGTGGTTTAACCTCTCCAACCCCAATACACAGTGGAGAACTGCTTTTTAAATGATGGTTTCCGGATGTTAACACAGTTCAGATATACAGAGGTTTGCCATAACTATTTTAGGTCAAATATTCCAAATCTGACTTTTGAAATTGTGAGCTCTATATTCATCTCCTCTCGCATCTCATTTACATTTGATAAGTATAATTTTCTTGCTGGGAGGTAAAACAACCATAATCATTCCATGACCATAACCAAACCATAATCATTCATTCGTGCAAATGTACATTTAAATAGTCTAAATGATGAACAGCATGAAGCTACATATACCTGAACACATACAGTGAAAAACATAGTTTGGTCACTGAACCATTGGTGTGTGTGTGTGTGTGTGTGTGTGTGTCAATCTGGAAAAAAAATGTTGAAGAATTTGCTCTTTTAAACACTGCATTAGAATTTGCAACGTGAGTCAGTGAAGCAAATGAAATTAAAATATATGCCAATACACAACCCTAAAAAAATATTTTTAAAAAAGTCCTGATGATGTATGTTTTTTAATTTTAATCCCAAACAATGTGAGGAAAGGTGCTTGTTTCCCAGCTAGTCTGCACTTGGCGGGAGAGGAAACCAGGCTCAGATTAACTCATCACCCTGTAAATGGGCTGTCAGGGCGTGCAGGCAGGCCTTGCCAGTACAAATTCAAATGCATGTAAATTTCCCTGGTGGCTTGACTACCAAGCATGCAGCACTGTCAGAGAGTGACATGCAAGAAACGCATTAACACCGTTAAAAATACATCACCTGTGCAGATCTTATGTTTCAGTAACATTTGAAGGGACAAATCACACACAACAAATGTGGTCTTATTTTAGCTGCATTATCAGGGATGTAGAAAACTCCATATACAAAGAAGGTGGGATTGAATGAGATAGCAAGAGAGCAAAACATGATGCAACTGGGTAGCGGTGAGTTGGCGCGTCAACGTTTTGCCAGGATGCCCCTATAACAATTAACAATTAGCTGTCAGTGCCCTGGCATGGTCCCCGGGGGGGGGGGCATCAACCGAAGAGCAAGATAGTGCGGCAGCGTTCCAATAGTCTGCTCTGTCAAGTTCACTTCGTCTCACAATAAAGTGATTAAAAGCCTGAAGGAGAAGCGCTGCGACCCGCCCTAGCTGTGAGCGCTTGATCTCAGAGAGAAGAAGGGAAGGATGTGAGGCGGGGAGGGTGTTGTGGAAGACTGGCCCTCCAACCAAGCGGCACTCCTGTTGTACTGTATGGCAGCATGGTATGTGAACACGTCAGAGATGTGCATGCTTCCACAGTGCCTCTTCAGCAAAACAAAGGGAGCTTTGCTCTGAAATGGGTGACAGCTATTTTTTTTTTCTCCCTAATTGCTTTCGTTACTGTTGTGCATCTTTGTTAACATGGGTGCTTAATTGTTGTTAAAGATTAATTGTCAGAATTTGAGAGACGTTGACAGAAACTTCAAAATGTTCTTGAGCATGGCTTGGAAGTTGAAGATAAACCTTCAAACACATATTTTTAGCAATGTTCAAAACCCATAATAAACAATATAACACTGAATACAATCTACAATGCAATTAATTTCAAGTCTTCTGTCTTCAGACAAGACAGCATTTTGCTCAAAACGTGAAGGATGTAGTTTGGAGTGGCAAATGACACCCACTACAATGATTCTTCCTTTAACTGTCAACCAGTGGAGTGTGTGTATGCAGGAGATCGTGCGTATGTGTGCATGTGTGTGTGCGTGTGTACATGCGTGTGTGTGTGTGTGCGTGTGTGTGTGTGTGTGTGTATGAAGCAATTGCAGTAGCCTAAGTGTGGCTCCTCCCTTTGGCATCGATGTCAAAAGTGACACGGAGTAGACCCAGCCCTTCACACACTTATAAAACAGATCTGTCATCTATTAAAGATTCATAAACAGGAGAATGCAGAGGAGTCAGAAGGCATCAGAGAGGGGAGGGGGGGCGGAGCAAAGCCGCAGGCATGCATGTGGGGCGTAGCTTTGAAGCCAAAGTGAACACGACAAAGGGCAACCCATCAGAGGCCTAGACAGAGAGAACGAGAGAGAGAGAGAGAGAGAGAGAGAGAACGAGAGAGAGAGAGAGAGAGAGAGAGAGAGAGAGAGAGAGACAGAGAGAGACAGAGAGGGAAGATTGTGGAATCGTGGAATGAGTGAGTCTTAAACAGTGGTGTTAGCTGTCATGGCTGCAGACTGTGAAACACAGGGCCACTCTCATTGTCTTTGGAATGAAACTGTAGGAACCTATATGTTAAACCTATACGTTAAACCTGTACGTTAAACCTATACATTAAACCTATATGTTAAACCTATACATTAAACCTATATGTTAAACCTATACATTAAACTTGTATGTTAAACCTATATGTTAAACCTGTACGTTAAACCTATATGTTAAACCTATACGTTAAACCTGTACGTTAAACCTGTACGTTAAACCTATATGTTAAACCTATACGTTAAACCTGTACATTAAACCTATATGTTAATCCTATACGTTAATCCTATATGTTAAATCAGATTTAACCACTCACACAACATATATTATGTTAAAGATATAAAAATGTGGTGTAAAAAAAGTTATTGTGCACAGACCAGAAGACACTTGAATAACAGGAGCCATAGTGACCTACAAAAGTGCCGTTGATGTGTGCTGCCTACCTGTCCTTCAAGGACCCCTCCCCCGCCCCCCCCCCACTTTAGGGGAACTTTAGGAAAAGCCTAAAATAAAAACGCATTAATAACTTCACACATGACAACCAACATAGCCCCAATCTTACCACTCACTAACAATGGCCTCCCAAATTGCATTATGCATGTTGGAGAAGGCTTAATTTCTACCTCATCCCCATCAACCTGTCAGAAGAGTGACAATTAAAAAAAGCTCCGTTTAAAGTTTAATGAGATGTGGTGATGACAGAACGCTGGAGGGAGAACAAAAAGAGAGAACGTGCGCTCAGGTCTCTCTCCTTCAGACGCCATCGCCGCCGACAACGCCGAGGCTCCATACACGAGACCTGCTCATCACTGTACTCCCAAATCTATGCTAATCATATTATGCCACATTTTTAAATAGGCAGACGAGGTATGTATAATTCACAGCTTCTTAAGCCCCTCAGAATTAATATTTGATGCAAGTTCTTTCTTTCTTTTTTTTTTTTTTTTTTTTTTTTTTACCCATCCAGAGGAATAAATCCTAAATTCTCTGTCTGATTTACAGTGCAGGTGTCTGCATGTTTATGGCCCCTGTGTCAGCTGGGCTTTGAAGATGTTTTTTTTTTTTTTTTTTTTTTTAAAGTTGAGAAAAACTTTCCTGACAGGAGAAAAGTCCAAATGAAACTCTAAGTGTGTGTAGTGTCCCAGTGTCATGATGGAGGCTGGTGAACAGTGGCTTTAGATACATTAAAGAAAAATACTCTCGATGAAGTTCAAAGACTTTTTTTTGTGGTTTGAGGAGATGTGGTTTACATAAAGACAAATATATAGGGCAAGATCTGGTGAAGCTCTCTGACCCAGAACGATCCATGTTAGATCCTTCCGGTGAAAGCAGGTACACTTATATCAATAGGGCAAGATCTGGTGAAGCTCTCTGACCCAGAACGATCCATGCTAGATCCTTCCGGTGAAAGCAGGTACACTTATATATTAACTTCTCTGCTCTGTGTTACTGTTCTCACTTCTTCAGGTATGAAATGTGAAGAAAGGTTGAAACTTGAAACTCTCAGAAATCAAGAAATCATGCAGATTTCTTTTAAAGGTTATTTAGTGCCAGCTTGGCGTCTGTGAGCTGTTATCTTTTCAAGTCTGGTTGTTCTATCTTTACACCAGTCATATAATTTCATATAACTGAATTAACTTTTTTTTTTTTGCAGTTGCCTTGTAGATGTTTACATCAAAATAAATATTGGCCATGGTTTCCAGGAGAGGAGCACAGCACAGTAACACTGGAATGCTGGGATACAGTGCCATGTTGTCCTGGTGAGCTGGAGGAGACTGGAGTACAATGACACTGGAATCTTGTGTTGCTGAGAATGACGCTAAGACTCTCTCTGCTGGAGTATAACTATCAATGTTCATGCTGCTGAGAGCATGTGTGTGTGTGTGAGTGTTTGTGTGTGTAAGAGTGAATGTTTGCTATTCATATTTCTATAACTTTGTGTGTGTGTGTGTGTGTGTGTTTGTGTGTGTGTGTATGTGGATGTGCACAAGCAGTTCTGAGTATAAATGTGAGTGAGAATGGCCAATGCTTATCTATATAGCTCTCTCTCTCTCTCTCTCTGTGTGTGTGTGTGTGTGTGTGTGTGTGTGTGTGTGTGTGTGTGTGTGGTCTGCTGGAGCAGGATAAATGGCAGCAGTAGTGTCAGCAGCAGTGGACGAGTGTTGATGGGTAGAATGGGAGAAGCCTTGGGCTGGCCTGGTAAATGGGAACTGATTGAGGAAGTGCATGACTGACTGCCTGACTGATCGACTTCAGGCCTAAACGCCTACTCGTCTGCCCTCTCCCTCCCTCCCTCTCTCTCTCACTCCCTCCCTCTCTCTCTCTCTCTCTCTCTCTCTCTCTCAATCTCCCCCTCCCCACCATGCTCCCACTCCATTCCCTGGATTGTGAAGTTCTTTGACAAGGCTTTGCCAGTCAAACTGAGTGGGCCTTGACCTTAGACATCAGCAACAGATGCTATAGTCAGTCAGTCAGTCTGCCTAGCTTCATACGCTAGACTGCACAATATCCCAGGCAGCTCTGCAATGAAATGCTATTACACCATTAGCTCAGGAAGAATGCACATTAGCTCTCTTCAGTACCCTTGTTCTCTGATAGTTAACATGTAAGGCTTTGGACAGTCTAGATTTTTTCTTTCAAAACGTGTTCAAATATCTGAGGAAATTAGATTGATTATTATTTTATTGCAAATCCCTAAAATTCATTAATATATAATATATAATAATATATGTAAAAGGTAAGTAAAATATTCTGGTCATACACGTTTTTAAAAATATTTTAATACACATTCTTAGATGATTATGTGAACATTCCAGCCCAGAAATACATTACTGGCAATTAATGAAATATTTATGAAATAATAACAAACAAACAAATAAATAAATAAACTGCAGCAAGCCTACAGTTTCCTTCCAGTTTTAGACGCCCCTACGATTTTATGGCTCGTTTTAAAAGTGTTGAAGGGTCAATTAAAAAGGATTGCGAGACTGTGAGCAGGCTCACATTGTTCTACTCCTGTGGAGCCAAAGGGGACAAGGCCGTAAAATCCAATAAGAGATCTGTAGCTGCTTGCGCACTGACTGTGCCCTCCCTGTTTTCCACTCGGTGGGCCCTGATTGTTTACTGCAGTTGCTAAGCCACCATCTGGCCTTGCCAGCTATTGGCCAGTGTCAGCTCACCCCGTACATCAACCCCGTCCTGCCCCCTCCAAAACCCCAATAAACCTTTTGGGCTACTCTGCTTTTTACACTCTTTTTTTTCCCAGTGTCTCAGAATTGTTAGTGGTAGGCTAACGTTTGTCCGGCCACCCCGCCGCAGAGCATCATGGGACGGCCTCCGGCGGCAAGGTGAACCAGGATAGGTCCGACACTGCAGCAACCTTTTCCAGTTTGAACCCAAGAAACGTTACCGTTCACCTAACTTACTCGCGCACATGATCATACCATGCGAAACACGGGTGCTTCCAAACAAATCAGTGGTGAAAATATGTGTGCAGTATCTGTCTGCAGGATTGACAGTGGAAACTGTATTCCTTAGTGCTCCTGAAGTGTTCCAACACATTCCAATAGATGCTGTCACAGAGGAACCGGCTAGCCACTCTCAAGACAAAATGTCTCATAAAAGAGAAGGAAAGTGAGCCCATTTGTGTCTATTAGAAGCAAAAGTTCCGGCAAGCCAGCCCTTCCCGGGAACATTGGCTGTCGCGGCAGAGATTCCCGTGGGATTCCCGCTCTCCCCACCTGCGGCGGCTGGGTTATTATTTCCTCTCCTCCTCTCCATCCCTCCATCCCGGGCCGCCAGAGGAAGAGAAAAGCCTCTTCAGGTAGAAAGGGCCAGGAAGTGAACTGGGTGGTGTCGTTTTAGATGAATTAGGCTATAGACTGTGATTGCTGCTCTTATAAACGTCATTATTCACCTTCAGGTTTGCTAAACCTGCTTGATGTTGCTGATGCTGCTGTATCTGTTACACTGTTGCCCTGTAGCTGTTCTCTGTGTCTGAACTGTTTGCTACAAAATGAGTGATGGGAATGGATTAAAGACTTTTTCTGCCTTAATAATTTATTCTGTAGTATAAAAAAATATATATAATTTAACCTTCTGGAAGGTTATTACATTTTACAATCTAAAATGAACTGCTGGTGTTTTCTATGGCAAATCTGTTTTTTTCAAGTATTTGCACAAAATATTTTACAGTACACAAATAATTCAAAGAACTGTGCACATTTTTAAATATTAAAAAGGTATTTTAATATTTTTAAATATTAAATGTTAAAGGTATTTTAAAGGTATATATATATATATATATATATATATATATGTATATATATATGACATGACAATATTCGAGATGAGTAACTGCAGCGTACTACTGTAGTAGCATAGTAGAGATAATTAAAAATGTACGCAAAAAAAGTACGCAAGATTTCTAAGTAGAGAAGTACACAAGATTTCCAAAGAAACACGACTGTTTCTATGGAAACCTTGTGTACCTCTCTTCATTTTTAAATATCTCCCACTATATATATATATATATAAAAACATCATATATATATATATATATATATATATATACTCGTATAATGTAGCGAAGAGAATTCTAATAGAACTATATAACTTTTTTATTGCTTTGGATATCACTAACCTGCTGTCCTAAATTCAGAATTCAGTAGTGGGAAAGACAGCTGAATTGACAGCAGAGCTGATGTAATATAGTCATTTTATCTGCAGATGAATGCTTTTCTCCTCTCTATCTCCATGGGCAATTTAAAAGATGTCTTCCTCTCTCTTTTACCCAGCCACGTTTGCAGCCAACAGTGAAGAGGACGCAGGGAAAAAGATTGAAAAAATAAGGAGTGAAAGAGATCCGGAATTTAGAGAACTAGCTGTGGATCTATCAAAATGTTGGCCACTTACAGTCTACCAAAAGAGAGAAAAAGACCCCCTACTCCCCTGGTTTATAGAGATGGCAGGATATTCTTAATGGCCTAAAAACACCCAGGCAAGAATGAGGTACATTTTCCAGCTTGTGTTCCAGGGCATGTTGCTATTACTGGGCAACACTCCTGAAGGAAGCGGCATGGGTCTACATGGATAGATGGCCTGTCACCCAGCCGTGCAATTACTCTTCCCCCCATCGTACAATGAGCAGTAATGGGCAGGAAGGTTAGGCTGAAACTCAGGAGAGAGAGAGAGAGAGAGAGAGAGAGAGAGAGAGAGAGAGAGAGAGAGAGAGAGAAAGAGAGACCGACCTGGTTTTCTGGTCATTACTCTGACATAAAGCCCAGCTAAGGTCCTGATGTCCTGATGTTTTTTACAGAGCACTACTATAAAATATAACGAGACTGCCAATACCCCACACATTAACGATGGGTGACCAGAAAGTTTGTTTAAGCTTAACATAGTGAACTATTGTAAATCTAGCCACTGGTGAAGAGCCTATAGCTCGTTTCAGGTTTCCTCGTACTGATTCAGAAGCAGCTCTCCTGAATACTGAATTGTTTGAATTAACACTCACTGTTGATCTGAAAATGACTGAGTGAGAATATTGCAGTAGTTTTTCAGAGTAAAAATTAAGTCATGACTTTTAATAGCATCTGTTTAAATAATGTCAGTACAATGCCATCACTTTTACATGAAGCTTAAATGTTAGTTTTTTTGTCACACCATATGTCGTTTTAAAAGGTTTTATTTAATAAATCTCTTTCAAATATATAAAAAAGGGTAAGAAGATTATGTTCAAAAGCCTTAAACTCTTTGAATTTGTTTGCACACAAAAATATTTCTTTCTTTGTTCAGCCATACAATGGGTTAAAAAGATTGCGCTCAATCTTCTGAGCTGTGAAAACTGGCAAGCTTTTTCAAAACTGCCTAATCTACGCCAGGTGATTCCAATTTAAGGAGCACCACGCCAAAAAAGACCCAGTCCTTTCTACTTTGAGAAACAACACTTACAGATTTAGGAAACAACGGTCCAAAATTCCCCAGGTAGAAACCTGAATAGTAGCTAAAACGGACGGATGTCTGGGTGTGTACAGACCTGCTGCTAGAGGGAGCTGAAACAGTTACAATATTATAAAGAAATCACAGATTAAACTAAAATCACGAAAACTTATTTTTTTAGTAACCTTTAATGCCTTCTGGTCAAATATATCATGTTGTATTATGTCTGGAACAAATTCCTGAAATTAAGTCCCAGTAGCCTGGAAAAGTCACGTTCCCTGAAATAACATGAAATTGATCTTGCATTGCCTGTTAGCTAGTGTATCGTATGTTGGCTCTGGGGCCGTTCAGATTCTCTTTCGTTAAAGGACTATCGGCACAGTTCTTTACTCCAAGCTCAGAGATCAAAATATTGTTATATAAAACATCAGAAAACAGGCTGGTCCAATATGCCATAGTTAAGATAGATTTTTAATTAATTACAAATAAATTGCAATTAGCAAGATATTAGCTATTAACTAAGATTTATACTGTAACGGCGTGATTTATGTCAGAGCGCTTTGAAATGTTATGTGTGGGTGTTCAACAATAACTAAAACAATATCATTTTACATTGTTAGAAGCCTTTATTGTTATCACACTTTGGTTAACCACAGGTTAGCAGATTCTTTGGCTTGTGCGGTAGATGGTGCAGGCAGCTTTGGACTGTCTCCTTCTGTTGTGCTACTGCCATAACTGGACCCAGCCTGCCAACATTTCTTCCACTCCAAAGAGCCTTGCTCAGCGTTTGCTGTAGAATGAAGGGAACTAGGACAATAGCCTGAGTAGTGTATACATTTCAATACATTTTATGGTTTGATTTTTTGGATTATTGAGATTAATATAATCAAATAAAGATTTGGTGATAGTTGAGATGGACAGTAGTATCCAGCAGGTGAGAACAAACAAACAAACAAACAAACAAACAAACAAACAAAAACAAAACAAAATGACTATACCATGTGTACTGGTCAGCTATACAAGCTCTGTTCTGTTATGACTGGAAATCACAGTAATTGTTCTGCAATCCAGTAAAATAGTTAAATAGTTTTGTCCTTTTTTCTACTGACATGAGTAATCCACTTTCATTTAACAATGTAAATGACCTAAAATATTTGTACAAGTTGCTGCATTTATGAACATTAAGCCTTTTTGTACCTTGGTGTTGTGTGTTGGCCAATAACTCAGCAGATCCCTGTGTGCTCGTGTGTTCTGATCCATTAGTGTCTGGCTACCTAATCGCCTCGAATCCATTATCATTAGTGTGTCTTCATATGCAGGTACGTGTGTGTGTGTGTGTGTGTGTATGTGTGTGAGTGTGTGTGTGTGTTTGGGGATGCGGTCCTGGCCCGTTTAGCTGTGGTCGTGTGCGCTCTGGGGTCTCCGCTCCATTGCAGCCGCCGATGAACAGCACCTGCTCCTGGATCTCTGAGACCCGCCCGCGCATCTCATGCAACACTTGTTCTGTCAGAATGCGATGCCGACCACCATCCCTGCCAGAAAGCCCTGACTCGTGGGCAGATGCCCAGACCTGTCCCCTTCACACCCACGCCTCCCCCCTCCCCCCATCCCATCCCCTCCTCATCTCCACCCCTCCTCATCTCCACATCACCCCAGGCCCAGGCAGCCGGCACCCAGCCTTCCACCGTAGGCTGTCCAGGCCTGAGCCCTGCCCTTGGGGCCAGCCAGACAGGGGACGCTGGGTGGGGAGGGCCCTTTGGAAGCTCCAGTCATGCGTGGCAGAGAGAGCCCTGGCTGTCCCATGTCACTCTCTCCATGATATCCTCCAGTGCATTTCAACCAGCCTATACCTACCTGCATTATGAATGAGAGCCTGTGATTTCCATCACAGACACTCGCTGTGAAAGGTTGAGACAGAAACTGCAGGATTTTTGATGCTTTTGTCATTTCAAGGCCAGCCTTTGGTGTTGTTGACTTGTGTTAGACACAAAACTGTTGCACTGGAGACACTGGGACTCTCAGATGAACAGGACAAGTGTAGTATTACAATCACGTTTGTTATGCAACAGTAGATATGTTACATTGAGGGGTTACATTACTGCTTATACGCTTATACTTACCACAGTAAATAAAAAAAAGGGTTCATCTTAGATAATGTGCGTGAAACTCACCCATACAGCCTGTGAGTATTTCCTAATAAAGCACTTATAGGACACTCTGTTTCTGTAAGCCAGAATTAACTTCCAATGTGACTGCTTTTTTGACATTGCATTTTAAATAGGCCAATTAGAATAAATCTCGCTAGATATGAGTCTTTGTTTCTCCTGTTTTTTTAATCAGTAATGGTCAGAAATGACAGGAACATAAGACTATACTACAGGATGGCATAAATGCAAAAGACCCTGACTTGTTGCCATGAATTTTATATGGAGTTGCCAAACAATCATTAAAAACAGAATAAAGCTTATTAAAAAGATATTATTATCTCTCCAGACTGGATTAAGGCCAAAATTTGCTCTTGACATACATCTAAAGAGGACCCCAACCCTGTGTCTTGTAATTAACAGTTACTTAAATGTTTTTTTATATATAATTAGATCTACCAGACTTTAATGCTCATACTCCTAAATATCTGAAAAAGTCACAAAAAAATAAAACGTGTTAAATATGACCATGATCGTACTGCACGTGAGTTTTAGACATGTAGAGAACAGTAGAAAATGCCTAAAGGTTATGAGAGGAAAATTAAATCAACCCGTGCTAAAACAGAATGCAGGTCTTAAAAGATTTTCAGCTTGGCATTTATTGAATTTAAGAATTTAACGGCTTAATATTGTACAGGCAAAAAGCCCCCCTCCCCCCTAAAAAAACCAAAAACCTCAACCTAAGCTTTCTGCTTGTTTTATTCACAAATTCCATTAAAGCATAAAACAGAGCAAAAGAAGATAAAGTGTTCATTGTGTGAATGTTAAGTGTGCGTGTGTGTGTGTATACTTTGTGTATGTGTGTGTGTTTTTTAATCTGCACCCACTTTCTGATGAAATCCAAACACGTCCTTTATAAAACTAGCACTGTGAATAGTCCTGTTTCTCAGATCAGGCTAGGGGCAGGGCCAGATTCGGCTCCATACAGTGGCAAACTTCCTAATTAGGTTATATCGCCTGCAGTCATATTTTTCAAGAGTCTTCTCTGTGTTCTGTGGAAGACCAATTAGCACTGGAAGCCTTGCGAACATTCGCATAATGAGTACACTCAACCCTGGTGGAAGGCAAATACCACGACTCGGCAATAAGAAGCTTACATCCCTGTCCCTTCTTCTTTCGGCCCTCGCCAGCTGGCTCCAAAACGCAGTAAAACTGGAGAACGAGAGAGAGAGAGAGAGAGAGAGATGGAGAGAGAGAGAGAGAGAGAGAGAGAGAGAAAGAGAGAGAAAAGGGGGGACTTTTGGAGGACAAGCTGTCCATCTTCCAGTATCTCTGTGCGCCATAAGATGTCCGGTTGCACAAAAACGGCTGGCGGCACGAGAAATGGCAGGAGGCTTTCGAGCCTGAATGGTGGCAGGCTTGGGGGCTTTGCTAAGCAGTACGTATTCTTCTCCAGATTTAACATGAATAAGCTCGAATTTGGGGGATTACTGCGGATGCAGTGTTTATTTCTTTTGGTGCGAACAGCGCTTGGCATGTAGAGGAGGTGCAGCACGGCCAAAAGTGCCCTTGGCAACGCAGCGTTCAGGGAGGGCCCATCCAGGCTCCCGTCCACGCTCGCCTCCTTATCACACGCTCAATGTGTCCTGCGTTAGTTTTGCTGTTTTACTGAAGATTTCCTCCTAAATCTGCATTGTTTCTCCCTCCTCCAACTGCAGTCAGTCACTCAGAGCTTCAGGGACACCGGGCACGGCAGAAACAAGGTTTTGAAGTGGCACTCAAAGGCATAAAGAATGCACTTGACCTTTTTTTTCTGTATTTAAATAGGCTAAGTAAATGATCAAGTAGATTCAAGCAATGGCTTGAAATACAAGAAAGGATTCATTGTATTTTGAATTACTTCTAAATCTAACTGACTTGCTACATAATCCATGAATGCGATGAAACCAGAGGTTACAAGATCAGTTTCTTGTAAGTGAGCACATTCTAGTGGAGAAGCCTCCGTATATGATAAGTGGGAGTGTCCGACTGTCCATAGATCAGAGGACCTTCTCTGTGTTCTGTGTTCTGCTCTTTATGTCTTTACAAAGTGACAGCATCTGGGCCCCTTAGCCTTGACTGTAAATGTGGCCTTTCTCTCTCTCTCTCTCTCTCTCTCTCTCTCTCTCTCTCTCTCTCTCTCTCTCTCTCTCTTTCTCCCTCTCATCACCGTGTTTCTTCTAGCCTTCGGTGCAGAAGAGACAGAGATTGTGATTCCCTTTATGAAGCGTGTGATGGGAGCGTGAAACAGTGGCTGGAGGACATGCAGGAAGCGTCACCGTGATGTTGTCACGACGGCAGTGGCTGGAGAGGCATCCGTTTGCCCCCAGGATAGCGATGCTCCTCAACCACATGAAGAGGCTGTCTGATGTCCACATGGACGTTTACAGCAAGAGAGAGTGAAAGAGGGGGGGGGGGGAAATGAAGGACACCCTTGAAAGATGGCAGTTAATGTGCTTCTCATACACACTGATTACAGCTCATGCCAGACAAATCTGAAGGCGTTTCCTAAAATGTACAGATTCAGGGCCAAGTCTGAAGAAGTAGAGAAGATTCTTCTGGGGTGGGGGAAGAGCTGTTGGATCATTTTTGCACTGCCTTTTTCATCAAACACTTTTGTAATGAGGTAACCAGGCCTGGTTCATGAACTGGAGGTCCATATCTTCTTCCCACATCTCCTGGACTCTGATTACCAGTTGGAGCTCTTTCCGTCAGTTTAACAGTCCTCTTTAAAAGAGGCTTCCTTTTGCTATTTTCAATCTCAAACCCCACTTGAACCCAATGGAAGGCGAGACCCTTATCCTAGATTAAGGGCCCATTTTTGTGTCTCTGTAGGAAGTTCCGGAAGTCTCAGCAGGCAGACGGCGGAGGCCGGTGGGGTTCCAGTGTGGCCTCGATTCCAACCACATCATGAAATGATCAGACTGCTGATCCTGAGTGTAGCTGACAGCAGCGCAGGGACTGAACTCAGGCTGGCTTAGACCCCCTCTTCCTGTTCACGCCCCAGCCTCTACTCGTGCTTGATAGATATTTCCTGCTCATTACAGCTGCATTTTAAGGCTCATATGACACGATTTTCAAAACCTAAAGATGGAACATCTCTTAACATTTCGTTGGTCCTTAAATGTGGTTGCTTTTTCATTTCCTTTTTTCAATGTTGCCAGTTGTAATGTCATTAGAGAAGATGGTCTACGGTGTGGTGGAAACTCGGAAAAGCTGGCAGAAATAAAAATCAATCTTCGTGATGTTTTTTGTCTTGCTGTGTGAATCAGTTGAAACAGTCATCAAGTTACAGCCATCCCCTATATTTCAGTGAGAACTGGCTAAATTGAAGTGTGAGTTGAAGAGTTGGCAAAAAAAGCTATTTCTTACCCTGGGGGGGACTGTGGGGAGTACCGCCCTTTAAATCTAAAGAAACAACATCGATATCAACATCTGGGGCATCTTCTCCTCCCAACACGGACTACTCTCTTTCTCTCTCTGCCTGTCTGTCTGTCTCTCTCTCTCTCTCTCTCTCACACACACACACACTCTGTCTCTCTTTGCCTTCCTCTGATACTAGCTTTTACTCTCCTTTTCACACACAACACAAACACACACTGTTCAGTTTTCACATCGAATATAAAGGTCTTTGAGTAAAAAAAAATAACAAGCTGCTCACATCAAGATATTCCTTTAAAATATTATTATTCGATTCTTCTCTTTCCTTCTCTGTCCAGCTCCATCTGTTATCATCCCAGTGTTGCTTCAAGACCCCCAGTTAGCGTTAATTGAACTATTAAACACACATGCCAGATGAAGAAAATAGCACATTTACCAGATCAAATTCTCTCCAGCCAGGATATTTAATCTCTTGTCAGAGAGGTAAATCAGACCTTACTTACACTCTTTCTGCTTCCTGATACCTCCTGCTGTCAACATACTCACATCACAACCCACTGTCTGTTTTCCACAGGAAGAGCAGCCAACGTGGAGACAGTGACCTTTCTGAGCCTGACATTGACCCCTGGGGGGGTACCAGTCACTTCCTGCCTTCAACCCTGGGCAACTACTGCTGGTAACCTGCGACCAGCAGAGGAGACGGATAAGCTGAAGTCTGGAGACTCCCAGAAAATACTGCTCGGCTGTGAAAGAGTCACCGTTCGCAGAACAGGTTTCTCTGTCTGGCTGGGCGGAAGAGATGAGGATGGGCCAGACATCCTGCTGGGAGCTGAAGGATAGTTTAAACCCATGTGGGAACAACACATTGTGAATGAGGCTCCATTTATAGGTATTGTAAGAGTGCAATGTGTCAGTCCTGGTAAAAAAAAAAAAAAAAAGAAAACATGAAAAAGGCAGGATGACATGGAATGACACACAAAACAAGAAAAGAGTAGGTGATTGTTTACAGTTTACATGGAAACCTCAGTGCAACATGTTTTTTGTGGTCTCTATAGAGATGTCATAACATGCTTATAACTGTACACAGTGCCACTGTAACAGCCATACAGAGATTGATATACTGTTTTCATATCATCCCTACTGCAAATCATCCCTACTGACTTTCTTGAAGCATAATAACAAACAAACAAACAAACAAACAAACAAACAAATAAATAAATGCAGCTGACCCACACCATTTTCTATCCAAACAGGAAACAAACAGAGGCAACATGGAGAAGATGAGAATGTCATGGTGTGTAGTCTGTGAACAGTCGTCTTACACCCCCTTCAGCCCAAGGTGCTTTAGTCTCTGCGCATCAGGTCCACCTGGGCTGTCCTGTCCTGTTGCCCCAGATGATCATATGGACAGGTCAGAGAACACAGCATGCACACACACATGCACCTGGAGAAATCAAGGAACACACACACACACACACACACACAAATACTCACAAACATACACACAAATGCAACTGGAGAAATCAAGGAACACACACACACACACACACACACAAATACTCACAAACATACACATAAATTCATTGAGGCGCACATGAGCATGACCCACTAATGTACACACATGTAAACAGTAGCGTGGAGCTCAGAGTACCTGGATGTGCAGGGGGCTGTCAGGAAACCAACAAGCACACCTGGGCATTTACTGACCCACAATGCCATGTGGACGACAGGGAACAAGAGCACCTGGGGCATCTTGGGTAAGTGCACAGAGAGGGGGAGAGTGGGGGAGAGGGAGGGAAAGAGGATGAGAGAGAGGGAGAGATAGAGAGAGAGAGAGAGAGAGAGAGAAAGAGAGAGATACAGAGCCTTGGTGGAGCCCAGCTGGGACAGCGACTCTGTGTGTGTGTGTGTGTGTGTGTGTGTGTGTGTGTGTGTGTGTGTGTGATTATATGATGTATCTGCAATTAATTTAGTTAAAATTGTATGTATATATTTTTATTTTGGGAATCAGTTCATATATACTGTATATGTATATCTATATCTATATATCTATATCTATATGACACTAATTCTTTTTGTCTTAAAAGCACATTTTAATATCAATGCTTAGATTAAGAGCGCTTTAAGAGCAATATGCAGTCACACACTCATTTTAATGGGTTGTGAGGACTTTCATTAGGAGCTCATTTAGGGCAGTGCTTTCTCCTAATAAGAGTCCCATCATCCTCGTCTTCCTCTGCATCATTTCCAGCTTTTAACGGCGTCATATCTTTCTTTTATTCGACCGTTATCCGTCCGTGTCTCTTAAGAGCTCGCTGTGGGCTGACGAGGTGTCGTTTCACCTCGTGAAATATCTCTTTCAGGTGCTTTATTTGATTACTTTAATCTTTTCTTTTCAAACGCAGGACTTTAGTAGTAGCAAAGGGAGGCAGATGCCTTCTTAAAAGGCGATTATTGTCAAGGGCCTGCTCTCTCGCCAGCACCTGTTCCATGGCAATTTACTTGTTTACTGACGAACTCTGAAGGTGATAATTTATCCCAGCCTGGTCTTTGTTCCCTGTCCGTACACCCACTGTTCTATACAGCAGTGCAACCTGTCTCATATTTGCACGTGTGTGTGTGTGTGTGTGTGTGTGTGTGTGTGTGTGTGTGTGTGTAGGAGAGAGAGAATTCACTGTAAATGTGTACTAATTCCTCTGAGCATGTGGAAGTACAATTGTGTGTGTGTGTAATTTGGAGGAGGCCACACTAGCTAGTTTCATTATGTCTGCCCCTGTATGGCTGATGGTCTCATGCACAGTGGATTTAGGCCAACTGTTCATATCATTAATTTATGATTTAAAGTGATTAGCATTTAGTGATTAGAATGATTATTTCAAGTGGGGTGCATTTATATCCACATAATGTGTGTCTCAGCTCCCTCTCCCTCACTCTGTGTGTGTGTCTCTCTCTCCACCCCCCCCCCCCTCACTTTCTCTCTGTTTCTCTCTCTCTCATATATATATGGCCAGGCTGTGTGCAGCTTTAAGACTACAGCAGGGATGCCCTAAGTCTCTGCCAGTACCTCTAATCAGCCATCATTCACGTCTGACTCGTACAAACTGCTAGCGTTAATGTGGGTGGCTGGCACCTGCCTACGACCGCTCCACTGCACTTCCCTTGCCCGCAGTAAATGAGAGGAAGCTGGGCAAAGGGGCGCGTGCCGGCGGGCGGGCGTGCCGGAGAGTGGGCAGCTCTCTCCAGGTGATGCTGTACTAAAAGCAGTGGAGCTTGACGTGTCAGAATCGGCGATTTGGGTTTTTGCGTTGGATGACTACTTTCTCCGCTCGTGTGCGTTTCTGTAGAGCTTCACTTTGATGCGTGAGAGGGGTGGTGGTGGTGGGGGGGGGGGGGTTTGATGGGGCTCTTCTGGCAACCCCAGTGCAGTCCAATCTGGCCCTGGGTGAATGAAACGATGGTGCTGAAAATACGGCATTGACCGAAACAATTACAACAAGTAGATGGATCATCTGTGTGCCATCCACGGTAGCTGGAGCAGTTACACCGGCTCTGTTCATTTGTTGACGCATGCCGCCAGGGGTTTTATGGACAGAAGGGAGAATTTGTAGGCAGAGACATGTGGTTTGGAAGGCGGTCTGTGCATTAAAATTACTTTTCCCCCTTATCTATGCAAAACAAGTGTTGTAAAAATAAAGGTACCTGGCAACTCTTCAATCAAGGACCACCATGACACACCCTGGTGCTACATGATCCCCTTAGTGTTAAAGCACTGTGCCCTGCTTGGATATTGAGATGCGCTGATGTTCTTGCTTCACACAATACCATTAGCTTAAAACTGCTCAAGTACAAATGAACTAGCACAGAATTGAATGTTTCTCTGTACTTCTAAGTGGGAATTATGGATGCATCAAAATAGGTTGAGATTTCACAATCAAGGGGCTGTTTTTCTTCATTTTGACTTTGAAGTTATCAAGTAGGAAAGTGTTGCTGTTTGAATGTTGTGTTCGTGATCAGCTAGCAGATGCCCACTCCCAGTCCACATCTAAAACATTTGTGATCTATCGTAAAACCTATTATGCACCATGAATATGAATTCACAAAACTCAATTCAGGAACCACAACGCAAGAAGATGCATTCAGTGTAACGGATCTAACTTTCAAAGAGTCACAGGCAGAACAAGGCAAATTCTTCTTCATTTTTTTCCTTTTCAGTATTTGGACAGCAGTACCTATCTCTGCTTGAAGGTTGCTCATTAAATTAAGTTTCAAATGAAATGTGAAGCAGTCATGTTTACAGCAGAAGCCAGTACACAGGCAGCTTCGTTACCGCTAGGAAAAGCCATAACGCGGCTCTAAACGACCACCACTTCCACTTTTGTTATTAATCTAATAAGTGAAGTTTAGGTGCTAAAAGAGGGCCAGGTGTGCATGTGTGTGGCAGCCTGGCCTCAGGGACAGTGTGTCACAGTAATTGTGTGTGTGTGTGTGTGTGTTGTGTGTGTGTGTGTGTGTGCATCAGGTGGGCTTGAACTGCCTCATTTGACACAGACAGCATGTGTTCTGAACGTGTCGTAACCTGAGCAGCAGGACTGTGCAGCCTAATGATGAAAAACTGCCGTCTGCAGCCTAAATTATCATAGCAGCTTCCCCTCTATGCTTCCCATAAACCCTGCCCCCTTCCCATAATGCTCTCCACTGTCTCTCACTGATCACATGAACTAACACTCTCGAACCCTGGAAGTGTCTCAGCAGTCAGCTAAAGTAAGTGAGGTTCAGGGTGAGGTGAGCGTCGGCAAAAGACAAAAAAGACAAGATTGTCCAAAACACTTCCTCAAGAAAGCGAACACTGGCCACCCTTCCCCACACCCTGTTACCCAGGTGAAGCAGGTGACAAGTATAATTAATGTCCCATAATCCATACCAGTGACTATCACATTGTCATGTCATGTCATGTTTCCTCATTTTAAAGAGAGCAATATATATATATAGAGATAGAGACAGAGAGGGATATATATATATATATATATATATATGTGTGTGTGTGTGTGTGTGTGTGTGTGTATGTATGCATGTATAGCCCCAAAGCCAAATATATAGCTGTGCATGAATCAAAGGTCTCAACAAAGCACCATAAATGTTATAAATACAAATGTCCCATGGAGCCAGCAATCTGGGCCCCCACGCAGAGGTGAGAGAACCTTGTTCAGCACACTGGCTGTCGTCTCCATGGCGTGGGCCAGAACCTTCAGCCGCCCTGAGAAATAATAAATAATGGGTCCGTTTTGTTCTCGTTTGTGGCTCGCAGCCCATGCCATCAGACATTAGAAGCAATTTGCAGTCAGCGCTCGGGCCTTACTTCATCCAAAATATTATCAATGATCGTGTCAAGCCCAGCCCTAACCTCCTTTTGTTATTTTCGGCAGTGGCCTCGGTAGGACGTGTGCTTCGTGCCGGGCCCGGACCCCTGCTCCCCCTGCAGACTAGCAACAGGATGTCATACACCTGTTTTGCTTAAGGCTGGGACTCGGGGCGGCCCTCTCCCCTGCTCCTCCTCTGGCCCGCACGCTCGCCCGGCTGGGCGTATATGTCAGGATGTGAAATGATGGTTGTTGTAGGTGCAGCTGTTGCATAAGAAGAGTGCCAGGGGCACAAGCTTCCCACCGTGAGCCTTAATTTGCTCTCTCTCTCTCTCTCTCTCTCTCTCTGTCCCTTTCCCCCATTTTTGTCTCCCCCTTACCCTTTCTCTCTCTTTTTCTCTCTTTCTGCCTCACTTTCTCGCTCTCTCTCTTTCTCTCGTGGTGCCTCACCTTCACTAGGCCTCTGCAGATGCAGCAGGACCAACACCCTCACACAGATGGGTCCCAGCCCAAGGCGATTTATGTTCCTGTGTGTGTGTGTGTGTGTGTGTGTGTGTGAGTACATGTGTGAGATGCTGCCATGGCTACCTTGTGACATGAAGCTCCAACTCCAATCTATTTTAGACTTAATTTTACAATTATTCAATTTAAATTGAATAAAAATTATAAAATGAGTACTAATTCAAAAGGTCAATCTTTTAGCATTATTACATTCTGTTTTGCTTATAGAATATTAGGTTTATTAGATTAAAGTGTGCTATTTATTATTACTTTTTTAAAACAGTGTTGATGTGGCTGCCTTGTAGGGCATTTTGTTTCCTAGGCTAAGCTGTCTTCAGACTCCTAGAGACGTTCTCATTGTGTATTCTAGCTCACATCAATAGATGCCATTTTCTCGCTGTAATCAGAAGCCTGAGTGTACTGACTGGGGGAGCGTTTAAGATCGTGTGACTGGTAGTATATCCTCGGCGGCATTTCACTGGAGGCCCCTCGACAGGAGGCCCCTTTGTGAAGATGTCTTCCTCCCAGCCAATCAATAGCTTTTGTTGAGCTCCCAGCTTCCAGCAGGAGAGGACCTGTCTGTTGATGGCTGGCAGGTAGGAAATCTTTGGGAAGTACGCCCACATAACTGCTTATACAAATATGTCATTTCAGCTGCGTTCATGTTTACAGCAACATTAAACAACTGACTAATTAAATTAAGCATGTGGATGTTTGAACGTATGTTCAGCAACGTATGATGGGTTTTGTTATAGCCTCCGGGACGTGTGCGCTATGTTTGCTCTACTGCTACCAGGTCAAGTAAGCTATTCTTAACACACTGGTACAAGTTCCCTTTCCAGTGCTGTTTGGGAAAAACAAACAAACAAACAAACAAAAAATTCAACCTTTGTTCACGGCAAGCATAAACCTTCCAGTGATCATATATACTATTAGGTTTTTAAAGGGCTCTGACTACCGATATGTTAGCATTTGTCACGTAACTTTTAAATTTATTACACAAATATGTTATCATGAACATGTAAGATCTACCTGTGCTGTTGCTGTCAGCATCCAGGTTTTGTTCGCCACTGATTGGAAGTGATGCTGTTTATTAACAAAAGAAAAGAAAGACTCGCACTCTCCCGCTTTCACACATCAACGTGACAGCGCAGCCTCCTTTCAAGCCACTATTTACCCATGAGCAGGCGAGTCAAATGAAGTCTATTCTCACTGCACGTTTACACGCCACACAAGCAAAAAGATTCAATTGTCACCTTTCAGGAGCAACCACCAGTGCTCTGCCTGCCTCCGCGACAGCTGCCTTTGATGTTAGCGACTACCACGCGAGCTATGAAGACGCGCTGTGGAGGGAAGTTGACAGATAAAACGCAGAACGCCGCTGTTGCTCGCGCGCCCTGCATAATGAGGGGGGTCCGGAGAGCGAGGAAGACAGCAGCGCGGTCGAATTACCGCGCCACCGCTGAGGTGTGTGTTTTCTGACAGCTTTTCAGGCAGCCAAACGCATTTCCATACCACTCTCCCTCAGAAGTGCTGACACCAAAAACGAGAGAGCGAGCGAGCGAGCAAGTCTTTGATGAGGATGTTAGTTGTAGTCGCCCCCCCCCCCCCATACATCGTATCAAGGAACAACAACGTCTAAAGCAGAGGGGAATGGTGTTGAGTCAAGCAGAGGCTCAAAGCACTCAAATCTCCCTGCATGTTTTCATCTAGTCATTCCACCACATAGCACCTGAAGGAACCTGAGATCAGTGCTCAAAATAAATGTTTATTTATTTATTCATGTAAAGGCCAAAACATAAACCTCCTGCTATTTTCCAGAGATTCAGTCATTCATTTATTTATTTATTTATCATTCGTAGTGGGACACTGGGACATTTTATTAGCCAGGGATAATGTTTTGGGATATTAAATATGGATTGAGATTTATCACTTTTTTTTGTCCCAGAGCCGTAAGTATCTTCCCCATATAGCTGGGAAATGTACTAATTCCTTTGCATTTGCTGAAACGTTCTGTAGCCAAGCAGCTGCATTCTCTGGCCCAGTCTGGTGTGGGCGTGTGCTCTCTCCTGCTCAGAGCCTGCTGACTGCGTAGCTTGACGACGGGGCTAAACAGCGGAGGCGTTATTGCCCCCTGGATAGGTCATTTGGTGGCTGTAGCCAAGAGCTAAACTGAAAGAGGGCTTTTAAAGAGGGGAACAGGTGCGACTCTCTGCAGGGGTGGGATGAGGCACAAACGCCGGGGCCCGATCGTCACCGGCGAACATTCTCTCGCTGCCTCGCAATTAGGCCACGGCTTCAATGGAAACTAACTCAGGCCATATGGGCTAATGTAGCCGCAATGGAGACCCCCCACACAGGTAACAGTCTGTCGACACCGAGGCCAGCTCCCAGTAAACCAACACCAGTGCTGCCAGCTAACCCAGTGCTTACAGCAGGCGGGCGTGTGAAAAGGAGAAACGAACACGGCTTTTTAAAGACTGAATGGCGACTGAAGGTCAGTGTGGATATGAGGCGTATCTAAATGTAGCTGTTGTTTCAATAGGGCTCACTTTAAAAAATAAATAAATAAGGGACAATCCTTTGCAGATAACAAACCCATTTTGTTGTAGTAAGTGGTTTTGGAATGTTATAGAACAAAATGAAATCTGCGTTATAAATGGTCTAATTGTTTGCTTTTAATCCCTCTTTCTCTCTCTCTCTCTCTCTCTCTCTCTCTCTCTCTCTCTCTCTCTCTCTCTCTCTCTTTCTCTCTCTCACAAAACGTGCTGAGTTGGGAGCATGGCTCAGGTGCATCTGTTACTTTATCCTGGGAACGAAACGCTCTCCAGAACCTTGGTCGGGTGGAGCAAGCCTCAGTCGGAATAGCTACGGTGTCCGACTCATTTCGAGTTCATTTAGAGGAAAATAGTCGGACGTTTAGAGTAGGAGCTTTAGCTCCATATGTCAGTGCAGTTAGTGGAGGCTTTAGCATCCTAAATGGTGAGGGACTCATAGTGGTAACAGCCTTATGCCAGATGAGGTGGCTGCAAACAAAAGAACCGGGCATCCAATCTGTCAGCAACAGGGGAAGGCGTTATGAGAGCTTGTGGGAGCCAACATCTGTTGTGGAGAGAATACGATGCAACACGACCAAATGATGTGTGTGTGTGTGTGTGTGTGTGTGTGTGTGTGTGTGTGAGTGTGTGTGTGTGTGTGTGTGTGTGTGTGTGTGTGT
>JAOYMR010000011.1:12228338-12239577 GCA_025802075.1 Tenebrosternarchus preto
GTGTGTGCGTGTGTGTGTGTATGTGTGTGTGTGTGTGTATGTGTGTGTGTGTGTATGTGTGTGTATGCGTGTGTGTGTGTGTGTATGTGTGTGTGTGTGTGTGTGTGTGTGTGTGTGTGTGTGTGCGTGTGTGAGTGTGTGTGTGTATGTGTGTGTGTGTGTATGTCATGCTCTGCTAACTGCCGATGTTGATCATGTTGATGTGGTTAGTTGCAATGCTGAGTGAACAGCAAAATCTCCTTTGTTTTGATTTTTCCATGACCTTAATTGCAAAAACCTAATCAGCTATTTGTACTGAGGCAGATTAATCTTTTTAATTTAATGATTTCTGCAACTGTACAGCTGAAGAAATGTTTTTTTGGCTCCCAAAGGGTCCTGGTAATGCTGCCAGCCCCCTCCTCTTCACCGCGCTGGAGTTTGTAGGCACACAGGAACCTGAAAGAAGGCATAGCTCTGTATCAGACCGGCTTAACCATGCAAAACACCTTTCCGTTCTCTCTGAGGGGCATTCATGCTCTCACACTTCCCGTTCGCTGTACGAATCGGCCTTTCGGCAGGCGTCTGCAGGAGTGTCCCCGCTCCCCAGCCACGGCCACACTTTCACAAGGATTTCACCTAAGGGCCAATGTGCAGTTGTCTTTTCAGCTGCAGGGGATGTGACGTGCAGAGAGCATATGCCTGGGGAAAGGGTTTGCAGTTGTGCTCCCAGAGAGAACGTCCCTGTGCTCCCCCCTTCTCACAGCAATGGCATGCAGCGACATGCCTCGCGACTGAGGCCGCTGCTTCTACAAATGGAATCCATACATTTCTAACAACAGATTCTTTAGGATTCTACCAACGTATTGAATATTTCTGGTCCCTGCAAGGGTAATACCTTCATGCCAACACGACTACCACCGTTTCTTAATGCCACAGAGTTATCCCAGTGTCAGTAGATAAATGTGGTGATGTATTGTGTATTTACTAGTAGGTATGTATGTACAGCAGTCATACACAGCACATAAAAATTACATTTTGTTTTTTATCCAGTTTCCAATAAAAAAAATCATTTGTAAACATTACACAACTATGGAACAGGTCCAGCAGAACCTAAGAGGCTAAGCACCTGAACTGGGGACTAGCTGTTCAGTCAGTGTAAGCTGACAGCTGTAGTTCGGCAGGAAATAGGTCATCATCAGACAGACATGGACTTTTACAACCTCATATCTCACCAGCAGGCTCTTCCATGGACTTATGTCCCAGTTTCTTTTACTCTGGAATGTCTAAAAGAACTGCAGTGACATTTTTTTTTTTTGTTTTGCCTTAAAGATGCGTTTACATTCAGATGTCATTCATGTCTTTGGGAATATCATAAACCACAGTGTGTCAGAAGGACGTCCCCAGGTTCTCTTCTGCTGGAGATTTTTTGTTTTTTTTCCCCCTGCTTTTTGTATCTGACAGATAGACTGATAAAGAGCAGAATACACTTTATCTGGTTTTCACGGTTGTACATACAATGCAGTTCCATCCCAAAAAGCTCCTGGCGAAGTTAAAATCCCAGAAGCACATTAAACTCTGCAGCACAAGGCCTTGGGTAATGCAATGATTTCATATTTCATTCACTCACTCCCTGCCTCTCTCTCTCTCTCTCTCTCTCTCTCTCATTCTCTTATATAGCTATTTTTACTGAGCTTCATTAATCTTTGTTGAATACAATGACATACATCTTTAATGTGTTTGCTGTCAAGTCATATTTCAGTTCGAGAACTGCAAAGTGAATGACAGCGAGCAATATTAATAAATTTAACATGGACTGTATAAATTTTTAACTGAACAAGAATGAGAGGGTGGGCTTCTTCTCCCTCCTCCTTACTTACTGTGTCTGTTTTCAAACCATCGGATTTATTGCAAGTAAGATGGGCGCGTTTCCTGAAAATCGAGAGCCTCAGTATAAATAGATTTACATGTCATTAATAAGTAAATTAGGAAAATGCCTTTCAAGTAGACACGAATACATAAGCATAATCTCCACATTAAAGGAATGTCCTTTGATAAAAACCACAGAGGAAGAGCTGAAGTCAGAATACATGTCATGCTCTCATCTCTTCCCTCGCTCTTTCTCTCTCTCTCTCTCTCTCTCTCTCTCTCTCTCTCTCTCTGTCACTCTCTCTTTGTATCTGTTTCTCTCTTCACCTTACTCCACTTTAATTGCTGGATGTGATTATGGATCCAGAGTGTTGCCACCTAAGTGTCAAAAATGAATGGCATGCAGATTTCAATTCAAACTTAATGTATGCAGTGGAGAGGAGAGGAGAGGAGAGGAGAAGAGAAGGGAAGAGAGGAGTGGAGTGGAAAGGAGTGGAGAGGAGAGGAGAGGAGAGGAGCATACTGGACTGAAGAGGTTGTAACAGAAGTGAGAGCTGTAACATTTATGTAAAAGAATTTGTGGTAGTTGATCCTCCACAACAGCTTTAAAACATGAATTCCTTTAAAGCATGCACACATAAAAATGATTAAGGTGCTATTTTAAATTAACATACAAACACAGGACAAATTGTGTGTGTGTGTGGGGGGGGGGGATTCTTACCAAGTCTCTGCAGAGATCATTTGCTGTTTATTCAAACCCAATGAGAACTCCTGCAGTCCATAAATAAGAGTCACGGTTGATGTGAGACATGTTTTCGCAGTAGCTTTAGTGATTATGGGAAATTATATGCAAAGCCGGAGTCCTGATCCAAAGTTAATTTATAATTGTGTAGAAGTTATTAATTAGCAAAGTTGTTATTAGAAGAGCATGCACTACAAAGGATTTATCTTCTACACCACAACATGCTATGGAAGCATGGTCAAAGTCCTGCAATGTTCTTCTTTGCCCCCAACCCTCCCCTTTCACCCTTTCAGCGATGTTGAGTGATTTCTTTATTTTTATAAAGCGTAAGAGTTTAGCAGTTTGAGCTATGGCCAACATAGTTGTAGGATGCAGCCAAGGTTAACAGTAACGTTCTGTTGAAGGAAACTCTATTAAAAATGTCATCAAAACAATGCAATGATATCACACTTAATTAAACTATATATTTTTCAAAAGTTTTTTTTTTTTTTTTTGTTAATTTTCATTAATATAGAATGAAAGAAAATATAGGGAAAAATGTCCATTCAAAATGTGTGACCCAAATATCTGAAATATGCCTTACACTCAAATGAAAGCCTCATAGAAATCCTCTGGAAATAACATATTGGATCCAATTTTCCATCTCAGGCTGGCTGCCAAACTAATTAATTTAGTGTGGAATGGGCAGTTAGCTCGCAGTGTGCCGACAGCGGAAAACATAAATAAGAATCATCGTGATCCGTCGTATCCTGAGGAGCAGATTGGGCACATATGCACAGTTAATGTCAATCAAAGTTACTTCACAAATGTGCTGCTTTTCCACAATATGGTCCTCTAACTACAACCTGCCACAGAGACACATGCACTGAGTCATAAAGTGTCATTTAATACTGTTACATCCGAGTTATTAGTCCAATCTATCCTAATTAAGAAAAGATTCCATACCTACGAAGTTCAAAAAAAGCCAAAAAAAAAAGACCATGAAAACAAACATAATCAAAGGCATAATACTTATGAAAACAACAACAACAATTTCTGATAAACAGAGTTGGATTCCATGTGGCTGGGGAGTAAGATGTGTGTAAGAAAGAACGCCAGCTTATTACACGCGTTTTATTTCAGCAAGTTCGAGCCATGAATCTGGCAACGTCTCTCAGTGTGAGAGCAGCTCTGATCGTCAGGGTCAGGCCTGTATGCATATGTGTGTACTGTGGTTTAAATTATTGTGGAGTTGTCCATGTAGCAGAAAAACACTTTGGATATGCTCAAAAGAAAGCCCCATCTCAAAGGAAGTGCATCCTCAAAGAGGTAGAGGATATCTGAAATTCTTTTTAATGTCTGGATAGGCAGCGGAGAGAAGCCGAGGTCTGCTGGTGACTTTGCCATTAACCGCTGGCCTAGATTCCCATGACCCAGCAGCCAGTCTGCTCCCCACAGTACACACACAGTACACACACACACACACACACACACACACACACTCACACACACAGACATACACAGACATGCACACACACAAATGTGTGTGGACCCTCATACTGACAGCTGCTCAAACCAACATAAATATCTCCTCAAAATGTCAATTTCTATTACTGGCTAAGTTACTGAGCATTAAGTAAGTTACTGAGCATTAAGTAAGCGTAAGTACTGAGCGTTTATGTGATCACCTCTTATTCGCTCAGTTCTGATGTCTTACTCTGCGGTAAACCCTGATCACTAGGTCACATCTGGCAAAACGATCCTCGAAATGTCTGCGCAGTACACTGAACAGATGACCTCTCGAGTGTCAGCCTGTGTTCAAGTGCACTTGATTTTCCCATTAGCCTTCCCTGCACTCATCAGTTCATCAGTTGCCCAGATAAAACTGGTATTGGGACAAAGGTTCGAAAAACCTTCTTCTATGTATGATGGACCAATAGACTGAGTGGAGGTGACAGGAGAGGAAGAATGGAGCTGGCTAGCAGGAAGTGGCGAGGGCGAGGGGCGAGGAGCAGGCCTCTGGGGTTATCTGAAGATATACTTGAGGTGTCAGAAAATGATCCACAACTTCATGGTCGGAAATTGGAAATGTATGTATTTATTTATTTATTTGTTTGTCTTGGTTCAAGTCTTGGTTCAAGTAAGATTATCCATATTACACTGCTGAAAAAACAAACAAACAAACATTTTTTTTTTTTTATTCTTGCAGTGAATGCCTGAATCTAAACTAAAAACAGAATACACACTAACAGAATATAGACTAACAATTACCTATAAAATATTCAGTCAGGATTTAAATATTCATTGTCTGTATCATATAGGACCGATCATTAGCATATTCGCATGGTGCAGAACTAAAAGTCGACATTATGCATATAGCCATGTCCCTTTTTCTTGTTCTGTTTGTCTTTGGAGTTTTTACGGATTTCAGGTTTGAGAATTGTTTGTCTTGGTGTTCTGTCTCCCTCTGTGGTCTCACTTAACTGTCTCTCTGTCACACTCTGGTCAAAAAATAAATAAATAAAAAAATAAAAAACAACACCCAAACATGTTAGCCCATGTTTGGGAGGTACAGGAAAGACATGTTTCACTGTCACCAGGCCCCCTGTAAATAACCTCAGTGGGAGCCAATGAATGTCACTAGCCTCCTCAAGAAATGACACTGTAAAGGCATCCTCCAATAAACCGGCAGCTAGCACGTGGAAGCACGGGTGGGCAGGCTGTCGAGGGCTTTGAAAAGGAGACGGAATCATTACTTCTGAGGCAGCCTTTGTTCCAACCCGCCGCCGCTCTCAGATCAAGCTCTATTTAAAGCCATCTCACACTGCTTGAGTTGTGATGAATGTTCTTTGAAAATGTTATGAAGCTCGTTCATCATCAGATGATGAGATGTGAGAGAGGAGTGCGGTGTGGTGCGATCAGGAGTCTTGCTCCTTCTTGTCATTGTTTGCCTTTAATTCATGTCAGAACGAAGACACAAAACAAAACAAAAAAACCCACACACACTTTCACTACTTCAGGCCAAATTAAGCATTTCTAAAGAGGGTGCTTAGGGGGCCATTAGTTGAGTTAAGCACTTCAGGAATCAAAGCCAGTTTTCTTTTGACAGTGATTCAGTTGAAAAGTATAATGACACATTGATTTTATTGTTTATTTATTTATAGGGACTATGTTTTTCCAACTGCCAAGGTCTGAGACAAAATGATATCTAAGTGGAACACCAGTTCAAGTAAAGCACGTTTGACAGATATTAATAATTTTCCACTCAATATAACACTAAACTTCCATGGAAACAAATGTACATACAATTAGACAGTAGGACTCATTTTTGGAATAAATTACCCCAGAATTGGACTGTTGTATTTTTTTTAATAGCTGAACTTCCTATGTGTATGTGAACACTCTAAAAAGTGCCTAAGCTTCAAGTTATTGTACATTTGTGCTACTTTTATGTAGTCTGCATAGGCTGCTACGAGCCAGAACTATAAGCAAAAAATTTGTGGGAGGTTTGGTTATATAATGTTCCACTTGTTTCAGTTCTGTGATGCTGTAAACTAAATGCTGTCCAACGTTGTGCTCATGAGGTTTTTAACAAGGTGACTTGCCAGTGTAAGTCTTTTACTTGGGCTATAAAGTAGGTTCGATAAGCCATAACTCACGGTTGAACTGAAAAACGACCATACGTCAATCAGTCCATACACATACTGTGTCTGTGTCCAGGATCATAAAGCACTATATGGCTTTTCACAGGTATTACACATGTGGTGTGAAGCCCATAAGCACCACCTGTGCTGGTTTATATGAGTGCCGTGAGGTGGGCACGCTGTCACGTAAGTGCAAAGCCACTCGTAGTAAATGAGAGTATGATCTACCATTACCTTCTGCTGCATGGAGATCGTGTTACTGCGCTGCTTGTTGTGATGTTTTTTTTTTCGTCGCTGGGCGAGCAGAGGTTGGACGGGCTCAGCTGTAGCGCGGTTCACACATTCAATACTTCATTCAGAAAATGGAACATCTGAGTCGAGTGAAACCAACCCTCTTGAAGTGTGACACAACAATGAACTCAACCTCTTCAATTATCAACTTTTCCAAGTATTAACTTTTAAAATGCTGCACATAAAGGTCATAGGGGAAAGAAATGTTACTAGGTGCCATAACTTGGCAGGAGAATAAAAAATAATGGATGGAATAAATTGTCATTAGATGGGCAAGGCCTTGATTTATTGTGATATTCTACAAATTTGGAGGGTATTAAGAGTGCCCTAAAAAACCGCATTAAGCAGGCACATAAAAAGCCGAATTAAAGAAGCTCCGTTATGTGTGTGAGGTACAGCATAATGTAATACGTATGCTATAAATAGCAGAGGAATGATTGGGTTTAAGTTTCCTTCTGATGGTGTGGAATGGGAGATTCTTGGGTCAGTTTTTGGAGCTCATTAAAGACACTTGCTAACAGGCCTAATAAAAAAAATGAACAGAAATTAGCAGTCGTAATTTGACAGAAGAACTAAGGTAACAGTAATGACAGAAAGTATACTGTCAGTGGCGTGACAGGCCTACTGCCTTCACTCTACTAAGCCCAAGCCTGAGCAAATGTCATTCATAGTTTAGCTGCCGAGCCCCTCTAATTGACTCAACCTTTCTTCTCCTGGTTTAAATTTCCGGCTTCTCAACCTCACCTTTAAAGTGGAATCATTTGAATTCAAAAGAAAGACCAAGTGATAGAGAGCGAGTGCAACGAAGAAGAAGGAACAGACACGGAGTGAGAAAAGAAAAAAAAAAAAAAAAAAAAAAAAACCCTCCTAACTTTCTTCCCGGATCTTTTTAATGAGATAAAAAAATCTCGCTTCTCTCCATTTCCCCGCCATAATTGCTGATTATGTTGTTATAGGCTTGCCTTTACCCGTCTCCCCACTCCATCACGGTGATTCGGGCTGGCGTGAAGGGACCTTCAAAGGCAGGAACGAACAGTCGGAGCCTCGTTTGGTCCTCCAGTTTTAGGACCACAGGTATGAGGAAAGGTAAACACTCCATGCTTAGAGGTAATTACCCTCATGCCATGACCATAGCCGACCAGTGGATGCTGACCCTTATGGTAATAAACCGTAGGGCCATATTGTATTTCTTTTGACAGTTTAATTAGAAATTCAGCTGTAAGGGCAGAAAGCAAAGCTTCGCTATGAATATTTAAATAGAGGGATAGCAAACGAGGGGGAAAAAAGAAAAAGAAAAAGAAAAAAAAAACATCAAAAAGCCCTCACTGAAGTACATGACAGACAAGGGGATATTAGGCAAGTGATTCTAATCAATAATCTCTTGATCTCTTACATATTAATGATCTGCCTGCTGGTATTAGGCTCTGTAATAAGAAGGGTGTAGGCACAGGGTGGGGGGTAGGTGGCAGGGTGTGGGTGATGGCTGAGATCAGGGTGAGAGTGGGTCAGCTCTGGGTGATGCGGGTGACAGTGAGGGATGTAGCTGAGGGTGGGGTTCAATAGAGGCTCCGCAGGGAGCACTGCTGTAGACCTGAAGGCCCCTGGGGGGGTTGTACGCTAACCAAGCTAAAACAAGCTGCATGGAGCCAGTTCGAGTACACATCCCATTTCTCCAGTCACATCCCATCTGCCAGACTGGCAGACCTGGCGCCTCCACACTGGACTATTATCTGATCAGACAATGTGAAGACATTCGCATGTAAATGAGGCTCCCATGTGATCCCACCCTCCACCTCCCCAGCCATTCAGATCACAGACAGCAGAGGCATCGACCAATCAAAGATGCCAGACACCCACCCTCTTGACGGGTCAAGGACAGTGGGCTGCCACTCGTGCATTACTGACATCATAAAATGAACTTTGTCATCGAAGATTATACTAAACTACAAGATATTTAATTCAACAGTCACTCTCCTTTACAGTAAGTGTTCAGTGTATAGGTTGTTTAATTTAGCACACAGATGAGGAGCTTGAAGAAGCAGTGCTCATATGTGTTATCAGAGTGAATGGAAGGAGCGATGATAGATTAATTACATATTAATCCAGTGGAATTGGTTTGCAGTGATGTACCAGGGGAAGCCACATCCAGCTCATTTACAGAACACAGACTGGGGGCTTCTTATTACAGCTGATGTTTATTTGCACTGCACAGCTAGCGGATGAGGCTGTGCATATTTTACGAATTAATGACTCTTGCCTCTCTTCATATGGATGTGTCAGTGCTTGTAGTTTCGCAGATCAGTCTGGAACAAGACACGCTGGAAAACACAGCCAGTGCCAGAGCAGAAGCAGGTCCTGTCGGAGCGAGAGGCTAAAGGACAGACAGTCTTCCTTGGGAACTGCATAGTAAAACACGAGTGGACATCCATATTCATAAAGACCTCCTGCAAGGTCAATGAGAGGATATAATATCACTGCATTTGTTAAGGGTGCAAAGAGTTAGTGGCCAGGCACTTATGGGAAAAATGCAGATCAAATTGGACTATTCTGCAGCTGTTAATGGGAAGGTTACAGCCAAAAAAAACCTAGATACTGTATTAATGAGATGGGGGGGTCTTTCCCACCTAGTCAAAGATTTTCTCACTGCATTCTCAAATGATGTAGTTCCTCATTTGCAAGAGTAATTTTTTTCAGGATTATTTGGAGAAAGAAAGAAAGAACAAACGAAAGAAGGAACGAAAGAAAGAAAAGCACCCTTTTGCTTATTTGTGTGATCTCCATGGACGTGAGTGTTATGTCAGACATGAGCGAGTGATGAAGCTACAGAGGTTGGGCCTTAATGAGACGCTTCGTCTCTACAGGCGCTAATACCACCGCGGCCTCTTAGGCATGGTTAACATGAAGACAAATCATTGCGGTCTGCGTGCAGGATGTTAGACAAGTAGAGGAAAGCTGTGGTGGGGCCACCGCAGTTGGACTCCAGATATTCTTGGCCGCCGGCATCGTGAGAAAATGTGGCTTCGCTCAAGAATATTCCGGGGGAAGACCAAAATCTGGAAACAATTAAGCCAGGCTCAAAACAAGTAAATTCCATTTCACCACAGCGTCCATCTTCGAAGGGAGGCTGGCGTGGAGTATTTTGGTGAGGTTTACTTTCTGGAGCTTAGCAACATAAATTTGTTGTCACTGAACTATTAAACACAGCAGACACATGTTGGCAGGAAGCATGGATAGGGAGGCATGGAACTGATTATGGGAGAGTCCATGAAATAATAACGCAAATGGGTCCACTGCTGGACTTTAATATCCCTCGACAACCCTCAACCGTCAATGGCTTCCAACTCCGCCAGGCCGCACAGCAGCCTCTGCCAGAGAGGGAGGATTTATCCCCCTGTTCCACAGGCAGACAGCAAGAGGAAATGCCAGCAACCTGTGGGAATCCAGAGAGGCAGGAAGGAGGACTAAGAGAGTGGATGGGTGGAAAATGGAGGAGGAGCGGGAGGAGGAGAGGTGTAACCGGAGGAGTAGAAAGCCGGTCGGATAAGAGATATATTCTGAACTCTTAAACATATAATAAATGTTCCTCAGTCGCCGTCCTGCTGTTGATGGTGCAGACAAAAGCTGAGTGGAGGACTGCAACCTGGGAACTGAACTGTTCACGTCTTCTCGGGTTTGGAGGTTTTGGAGCTGTGATGTAAATCTGGGTCCAGTTTCATATAGCGTCTTGAGCACACCTGCCTAACACATTAGACGAAACAGAATGGTTATAAATCAGGGGTTTAATAGATACAAGTCAGGCTTATTTATCGTGTGTCTCCTTCGGTAGGGGAAAGCTTAAAGCCCAGTGCTGTTTAATTTTGTAGCAAACACGTGGTCTGAGAGAAGAGGCAATGTGATACTTCCATTCGTCCAGGGAGGGGAGACTCAAAATGACCAAAAGATCAAATGATACATTTGTCCCTGTCTCCTATCCCCCTTTCTGTATCTCTCCAAACTATTCCAAATGCAGCACTTATAAGAGAAATGAACCCCATTGCTTCTGGTTCTGACCCAACATAAACAAAGTCATGTAAACTGTAACGGACTAGAACTTGAACACAGGCAGTGATGCATCAGTTTCACGCTGTATTATGCAACTAGCTGTTCGACAACTCCGTAACACAGCACATCCGTAAATCTCAGCATCTGCACTTACCACAACGTATCTACAACACCCAGAACAATCCAGCATGTGCAGCATATACAACAACAATAAACTGATGTCCTACTCAGACAGTTCATTCGCTGTTGCCACATTGCTGCAATTAGCATTAGCCTATCCCTGGAGCTGCTGCAATTAGCATTAGCCTATCCCTGGAGCCGCTGCAATTAGCATTAGCCTATCCCTGGAGCTGTAGAGCTTGATTGAAATGGAGACAGCCAGTTTCAGACACTTGTTGCACTACCTTTTCACGCCAAGCACTGCAACAATATAGCTGACAACTCTCCAGGAGGGGGGATGAAAGGATGCGTGACACATGTAAATGCGGGCATCACTCACACACTCACACACACAGACCCACACACACACACACACACACACATTCTTCCAAACACACTTGTCCCATGAGAGACACTAATAGCTGGGCACTTTTTTCCTTTTTTTTTTGTTTTCTCTTTACAGCCTATTACTGTCTTATCACAAACTCAGCCTTTCCACAAACTGACAACTTGAAATGGTGGATGAAGAGGGTGGTGG
>JAOYMR010000011.1:12270198-12291767 GCA_025802075.1 Tenebrosternarchus preto
TATTTTTTTTTTTTTTAACATTACCTTTGGTGTCCAGCTTGCCTTTGAGGCTTTGAGGAAGAGGAAGGTAGAATCGGGGATAGCGCAGTGGTGAAGTATAATAAGGGTGGCGTTATTGGCAGGCTCTGCCTCTACAAAGGGATCTAAAGATCTAAATGATATGCAGTATACATGCTCTCCCAGTACAAACAGAGGCACAGGGCGAACGTTGTCTGTTTGATCCAGTCTTCCATGTGCTGCCTGCTTCTCTTTTATCTAATCCGAGCTTTCCAAAATTGTCCCCCAGAATTTTACTCACATGCTAGAGGGATAGATCAGGAATAGAGATAAGACCGTTAGAGTTACAGAGGCAAATGCCTTTATGTGAATCAGAATCACGTTAATAGCCATGTTTGATCTGCATTGCAGGAACTGGTCATGGTCTGGATACATCAAAACTAAAAACCTCACCTAAACTCACACATACAACAACAAACCACCTCCGACCTCATTTATAAACAATGCAGCATTTACATCATGAAGTGCCAATAGTTGACAAATTGTGTAATTAAGTGTAACATTGTCACAGTGACAGTGAAGGAGTGCAAAGGGCAACCAGAGTGTTGACAGCTGGAGAGGAGGAGAGCCGAGATGTGAAATGCTGTTCACGCTTGGCTCTGAATCCTTGAATTACTTCATTTGTTTGTTTTTGCTTTTAATTTTTTCCCCCAGAAATACAATTATACAACATTTTCTACCATTAACAGAACAGCCTTAAAATCAGCTATTTTTATCCAGTATGTTTCTTTCAAACTACATCCAGTATAATTTCATTGGATATTTGGCTTTATAACAGTCTCCTGAATTGGCACAATTCTGTTCATTCTGGCTTGTGACATTTGACCTCGGAAATAATGCTGAGTGGTTTAGTGCAGAGGAAGTCAAGTGTAAGGTCCCAGTCTTCTGCCAGGTTCTGTAAATCAGACCAGGTACGAGTACCATTGATCAATACAATTTAGTAAATAAATCCTGTCCTACTTTTCAGCACCCACAGTAATGTTTGTGACCCACATTGATTAAAGCAAAAGCTTGCAAGCATAAACATAAACAAGGTAACAGAGGAGGTGTTATTATTGTGTGTGTGTGGGGGGGGGGTGTATCATTACAGCCCCACGCATGGTCAGTGGGATTTTGCTGGCATGTGTCATACGTTGCTTACAGTGTGTACTGTATGTACTGTATGTACTGTGTGTACTGTGTGTATTGTGTGTACTGTATGTACTGTATGTACTGTGTGTATTGTGTGTATTGTATGTACTGTATGGACTGTGTGTACTGTGTATTGTTTGTACTGTATGCACTGTGTGTACTGTATGTACTGTATGTCCTGTGTGTACTGTGTGTATTGTGTGTACTGTATGTACTGTATGTATTGTATGTACTGTGTGTACTGTATGCACTGTGTGTACTGTATGTACTGTGTGTATTGTGTGTACTGTATGTACTGTATGTACTGTATGTCCTGTGTGTACTGTGTGTATTGTGTGTACTGTATGTACTGTATGTATTGTATGTACTGTGTGTACTGTATGCACTGTGTGTACTGTATGTACTGTGTGTATTGTGTGTACTGTATGTACTGTATGTATTGTATGTACTGTGTGTACTGTATGTACTGTATGTACACCAAACAACTATTAAATGGTTAACAAATGGTAAAAAAAATATATATATATATATATATACATTCTTAGTAGTTATACCATTGCTAAAACAACAACTCAACTGTAATGGTAGCCTAAGACTTTTGTATATTTTTATATATTAAATATTATATATATATATATATATATTTTTTTTTTTTTTCCTACTGAGTCCAAACAGATGACTTTTAAGTCACCCCATTCACTGCCTTTTCAACTCAGCTTCCTTAAGTCCACCATTAAGCACTTCTTACTGAATCCAATCAACGTGTCAGTTAAATTGCTCTTCATCTGAGCAGATTAAGTGTGCCAGTATTACCTTCGATTTAGCCATCGCGCCGAACCCCAGCACATTTCCACAGGGCCATTAGTAACACCTGGAGTCTTTCGCATTAGTTGGGGAATCTGGCATCATAAATTTCGGCCCATTAATGATTATTCAGACTTCTCAGGATAAATGGCTCAATGTTTTTGATAATGAAAATATACACTCTGCTCAGGAACAGTTTCCTACATTCACATTACCTTTGTAATGTACTTCATGGTTGATCATATCAGACGATGTCATAACTTTTACCAGAAAGGACTTATTAGCACTGGAATATATTTCAGAGTTGCTCCATTTCTCTGCCTTAAAGTCTCCAGTTTAAAGTCTGGCCGTGGGCATTCTTGGAGAAATTAAATACATGAAATAAATGTGAACAGACTGACATTAAAAGTTCACCCTTATTTAAGAATCACAGAGTGGTGACCTGAGCATTTGATATCCTATAAAGTTGAAGGAGAGACTTGAAGGTGATTACACCCACTGAAATTGTAGAAAGTTTTATTTGCTCACATTTTTCACTGTTTGTCAGTATTTTTATACAGATTTGTAAACTCCATTGAATTACTACATTGAATAATTAGAGTATTGTGGGAAAATAAAACTTCATATGAATTCATCTTACTTTTGGTACTCAGATGTAACAATGATTTGCTACGATGTTGTGTAACCTCTCATGCTAATTTAAAGAGTTTTGATTTAAACAAGCATTTTACAAAACATCTAAAGGTATTTAAGTAAGTCATCATTAACTTTGGATAAGTTCGTCCATTTCTTGAGATCAAGCTAAATGCCCCAAATGGGACATTTTCAACATGTTCAGGCAACCTGTACATTTAATAGGGTTTAGCACCATCAACTCAACAAAAAGCCTTTGTGCTTTATACTGTGAACATAACCAACTGTGATCACTCCAAGGCAAATATAACATGGATTTTATTTAACGGGACCTGGACTAAATGTGAACAGCAGTCTGGGGCATCACCGCAAGTGCTCTTCTATGGCTGCCTCTCAGTACGTTAGTTTCTAAGATTTCCCAGAATTTTATATGTCTCATATCATGAAAATTGATTCGTTCAGGAAAAAAAAGTGGCACAAGTTAATCGAGACCTTAAGTAAGAGGGATAATTCACAGGGATGGTGACAATAGTCCCTCTCAGCTCTTTTATGACTGTGCCAGTCTTTATGACTTCAAAGAAAATGTCACTGCTGGTGAATGACGTGCCAGCGAATAACGTCGTAATAGTGAAGGAGACATTTAAAATCCAGCACCATCCACACAAGTGGTACAAGCAGTTCTGCTGAACATACAATTTCTCCTGGTGCAGAGAACAGAATATTGAATTTTCAGCTCTTACTCCTCATCCAGATGAATTCTTCTTCTGACCAGATTCCACTTCTCTCTTGGTAACTGCTGCACTCTGAGGTCCTCCAAGGTACTTGGTTCCCAAAACCCTCACTGATGACAGTCACTTGAAAGTGCAAATCTCACTTTAAAAACACTCTCTGCCATGATGCTGCAATTCTGTTACTGAGCTCCTTTAAATGCACTTCAGTTAAGAGTCACGCTGCTAAAAGCTAAATTCCACCAAACTTGAAGTCATTTGCTTTCTGTTAGTTGGCAACAGCAAAATGTCAGTTCTGTTAGAGGAAAAAAAAAATGCTATTGGTTACGCTCCAAGAGAATGGAAAGAGGTTGTTTCAAATCAAAAGATCTTTTTTTTTTTTTAACAAAAGTCACAATGAGCTGTTCGTGGCCTTGAGAAACATGTGGTATGTTAAAATACCCTCTCATCTGTTCATCTGTTCAGCGGCAGACAACCAAAGCAAATAATGGGATGGAAAGATCTTTGGGTAAAGACTGCACTGCAGAAGTTCACCCAGCCATACAGCAGTGAGAAGAAAGCATGCTTCTGGAAATATGCTGGAATTATACAGCAAGTCACATAACAGACATCACAGCACAGACACAGGTGCAGACAGTGACTTGTGCGGCTTTCACATAAGACTGATTGGGAATTAAAACAAATGTCATTTTCCCTCCAACAGTTTGTAAACGAGCAACACAGCACTGCTGAAAATACACAGCTAAGTAACTTCAAATGCTTCAATTTAGTGCATAATGTCATACCCAACCACCACTATATTCAGAACAATGAAGTTGCTCTCTGATTAACTTCTCTATTAGTTTCCATTTTGACTCTCAAACTTTTCCTCTTTAAATGCTAATCTTTCCGTCTGAATCCGCGGCTAATCTTCTACATCTAATTACTACGTTACATCTCATAAAATGCAAGTGTGCGGCTTCTCCTCCAAAGCTTGTACACAATTATTGTAGACACAGAAAATAAATCAATATTCCCAATCCAACTGTAAAAAACAATCAAAGAAAGCATGGGCCCACAAGAAAAATAGCAGCGAATAATATTTATTAACCACATCCCCATCTGCCATGGAGACCTGCTCCCAGCATGCTCTCTGCTCAGACACATGGAACCAGCTAATACCCAACACTTGACAGAGGTGACAGATGCCAATATATTTGTTGTGGAACACAGAGGTGTAATTGAAGAAATTAATGAGTAACAAAAGCAATACGAGAGGAGTGAGGTGCTTTACATGGAGTGTGTGTTTGGGGGTGGAGGGGGGTGGGGGTCGTTAAAGAGTGAAATCCAGTCTTCGAGTCTTGTTCACTTACTGCATTTTGTGAGGGTTAATCAGGGAGGAAACACAGCACACATGCACTTGCAAAAGTAGGCAGTGGTTGCTGGCATGTTCAAGGTCTTGGTCATTTTGTGGCTAGGAGGAACAAAATCCATTCTCTTTGTTTCCAAAGTGAAACTTCATTGTTTTTGCAGTGTTTTGTGACTATGAACGTTTTAGACTTTCATTTTAGGGATGAAACATGTTAATGTAATGTAATGTAATGAAAATAATCACACACCCAGTCCTGTGTGACTGCATGTGCACACACACACACACACACACACATACAAAGTGTCGTGTCTAAAAACTAAATAAAATAGGTGAAAAGTAACCATATAAAAATATATAAAAGCTTATATTGTGTATATTGTGTTTCCTTTCCAGACAGCCAAATTTCAAGACCTGTTCTTTGAAGCAGTGTTTTTTAACAGCTCTGTTAATGCCAGGTGTGTTCTGTTGTGGGGACTTTACTGCCACCAACCTCAGGACATGGCAGGCAGCCTTGGGAAATAACAATTAGCATAATTACTAAACAATAACAATTAACATAATTACTAAAAGGAGACTTCTTTCTTTATTGGATTTTATTTATTTATGTATTTTTTTTTACTGAAGGCCCTAATGTTAAATAGTAATATGAAAGAATACTTTCATATTTACTTAAGAATAAGAATAAGAATTTCATAAGAATACTTTCAGTACCTCCACTGTTTATCTTCAACTCTGTGGACAAGGCAGATGAAATCACGACAAACCATTTTATGCAGCACATTTTACACTCTTCTTCCTTTATGAAGAACCGTACTGCAGTCAGTGGAGCAGCTTTTGAGTGTGTGGGAGTTTTCTGGCCTCAGTGAACTCAATGCTGGGCAGGCGGCTGTAGATCCAGGGTGCCCTGCGACTTCTGGTCGAGGCACAAGCAGAGACAAATATCTTACCCAGAGAAACTAATGTGATTTCCATCACGCTACGTCCTAAAGCTGTGGCATTAACATGGCTCACGGGTCATGGAAGATGACAGACTGCCTGAGACAAAAGGTCAAGGAACCAAATGATTTAGATGATAAAAATATTGTATTAGATTCATAAGATAAGCCAGAAATTATTTAGTAGTCTCTTAAACGAGATACTAGCTTGAACATAAAACATATTTATTTATCTCTACATTAAATTTATATATATATAATTTATATAAATAAATACATCTATGATACATTTCTTATAAGAGTGTTAGTGTAATCTCTATTATGACCTCATGTTTAGGTCCCAGCTCAATACAAATAATCTGTATTACTGCAGTATTCACGCGTATCCACAGGCTACGGTTAATGTGAGGATGACCACGCTAGAATTTGTTTTGGACAGAGCACTGCACAAACCACTGAAATGTGTCTAGTCTGTACCACCCAAATATACTCAAGTCTCACATAATGAAGGCATTGCTACAGAGCCAAAATTCCCAGGTTTCTGACCTGGGAGCTTCATAATTGGATACTCATAGACCATGGAAATGCACCACTGCTTTCACATGGATGCTGACTTAATATTTCAGCATGTCAATTATCGTATGCATCATTTGGCTTTTCTCAGAAAGTAAACAGGCACAGCGGCAATGCAAACTGTGTTCTACAGGCGCGTGAATACCAGCAGGGCCTGTACATACATACTCCATTGACTCCATGTCGTTAATCCATATTAATAAATACTAATAAATCACTAAACACACACGTGTAATGAAATGGAAGTAAATCGAAGCTAGAATCTGTTCCACTCAGTCCCTTTTATTAGAACGCTGGCGCTTGTGGAAAGCTGCTCAGTGGTTCGTACTTCTTAGCTAATAAAGTTCATCTCATCCAGAGGTGGCCTGGACCAGTTCTTCATCTTGAATGTTAAAAGAATGCCAACGCAAAGGCACTGAGTCTACATAATTCCCACATGATTATAGATCATGTTCTCACAGAGTTCACCTGAATTCTGGGAGGATGTCCTAAAGCATTTGTGCTCTATCTGCCAGATACCGTGAGAGTTTCTGCCCACAGGCAGGACACATTATGAATGAGCTGATGTCATCATCTTGATCCCAACAGCTCAGTGATCTCTCTAAACCACCTCGACACTGTAAAAAGTTCATATTCTAAAAACTCAGTATGTGGGTAAAATGCTGAGTTAATACAGAAAAAAACTTCACAGAATGTTTCTAAACCTTTAGTAAACTCACTGTATGTGTCACTTGGTTGTGTCTCTGACTGCTCCCACCAGCATCTTGTATCCTGTTACTAAGGGTTTGTTTGCACAGGCTGCACATTGGACCTTGTTTGGTGTGATGCACCACTGCTTCAAGTAACTTAGTGCACAGTAGTTTTACTTTTGCTGCCAGTGTTAGTGTCTCTGTCCTTAAATCCTGTCTCTTCTAGTAGGTATTGTCTTATGACAGCCACCCCTGCTGTCTTGCAGTGGTAAATCCAATGTAAGGTCTTATCCTGCCATGTGACCTTCTCTATTTCAATGGTATCTGTTTTCCCTATTTGTTTGAAGCTCATCTATGGGGGTCGTTGCTTCCATGTATTCATGGAAGTTTGGTGTCTCACCCTTGGCAGTAAACTCTACAATTTGTAGAGCCCCTTTAGCCCTCCTTCCAGTTGATGGGCAGTCTTTGTTGGATCTTGGGTGGAGTTTTCATGCATTGTGTATGTGAATTATCTAGTCTTGACATCTGCAGTTTCCAACCATTCATCATGGTCAGGTTATTCTGCCAGCTGGATATCTGATGACTGGCAGGGCATATATGTTTATGACTTTTATCTAAAAGCCCCCATTGAGCTGACTTTTGAATACTTGGCTAATCCTGTTGCTATCCTTATGGTTTGTTATATGGCCTTGTGATGGTGTAACTGACCACACTTCTCCAGCTCCAGTGACAGCTGTTGCATTTCAGCTAAGGGTGGAGCCACATTAAGGGTGGCTGGGAAAATAGTTTGGATGAGTCTTTGGCAAAAAACAGGACCTATTGGCTGCTTTTTTTCCCCTTTTTTTCTTGGATCTCTGTAGTCTGGCTGATGATGATGTTCACCTGTTTCTCAGACTCCAAGACCTCACTGATGGGCAGTCCATCGATTTTTGTCTGTAACCATACTCCATTTTTGATTGTTTTAACCTTCTTGAAGCTCAGTCAACTTGTTGACCTCCAGCTAGGTTGGGTAACTAGCTGTTCGTAAGTGTAGATAAAGCTTCCTTTTTCACATTCACAGTTCCCTCATGGAATTCATGTAGCTTTTTTAACTGGACTTGCTGTTATAGTAACATTCCATGAACTCGATATTATCTGTCCATGTCCACAAGTGGAATATACGGTTTGTTCCAGTAACCCACATCCCATCAAACTGTTTGTTCCAGTAACCGACATCCCATCAAACTGTTCTGGTCCTACGACATTCTGCATATCTTTGTTCTCATGTTTCAGAGGTGTGTGACCTGTAGCATTTTTTCCTGATTTACTAATATGCTAATCTATTTATGAATTAGCAGATGCACTTATCCAAAGCAACTTACAACCATGTTACAGAGATACAGAGTGTTAAGAGTCTTGCCTATGGAGTCTTACTGGTATAGCATGATTGAATACCAATCTACCACAGAGAGGCAGCATTCTAACCCACCACATCAATGCCAATCACATGAACGTTTGTGTGCTAATGTGTGCAAACTCTCATGAGATAATAAATTTGTGTAATTACCTACCAAAAGCAAAGGTGTTCTGCTGCCTTAAGGGTTTATGTAGTCCTCTCAGAAATGTTAGTGTATGACTCTCTTCAGAGACCCTTCTCCTCCAATCACAGATAAGAGCTGCCCTAGGTCAGCTACCTTGGGGTTATGATGTGTTCTGAGAGAGAACAGTCACATGACACTTTATTCAAAGACACATGACATATATATGACCTATACCAGAGTTATTTACACTGTGCTAGTCCTCTTGACATTACATCCTCTTAACTTCTCTACCCCCACCAGCAAAACTGCCTTTAGGCCTCAGCCTCTGTCTTTCTCTCTCTCTCTCTCTCTCTCTCTCTCTCTCTCTCTCTCTCTCTCTCTCTCTCTCTCTCTCTCTCTGTCCCTCTCCAATTACCATAGTACTGGTCTCATGTGATGCTGGCAAAACTCTAAACAGAGATAGGGAGAGTTACAGAGAGTGGAAGCAAGCGAGAGACAGAGAGAGCCAGACAGAATGTGAGGGAACACAGAGCAACTCAAGAGTCACCCTTCAGTAATTCAAACCAGCTATGACCTCATCACACACGCACAGAGACACATGGTCGGCCTCCTGTAACCACCCTTCTGGTTTCCTGCACCGCTGAACTGACTGTTATGATTTAAAACAGGATTTGCAGTTGTAAGGCCACAGCAAAAGCCACCTAAACTATTCCAGACGCCCAAGCTATAATACACGCTAACCATAAAACAGCTACAGGAGAAAACCTCTAAACAAACTGTCTTGATTGATGCCTCACACCATGTTCTTTCTTGAAGTTTGTGTGTGTGTGTGTGTGTGTGTGTGTGTGTGTGAATGCATGATGCATTTCTCAAAAACATGGCAAATGTTTTATCATTATGTTCATATAGGAAATGGTATTTTAACACGTCACTCTCTCTCTCTCTCTCTCTCTCTCTCACACACACACACACACACACACACACACACACACACAACGACTTATTATAGGGATATAAATAATATCACATATACAAGCAAATTACGAAACACTTCTTAAATTAACACAACATGGGGATGGCAAGTCTCTTCATTCCAGACACACTTCAATACCATTTCTTGCAGATCTTTCCAACAGGCTAAATGATGACTTAATCTAACAGTTGTTTTTTTTGGTTTTTTTTAGGGGGGTGTTTGCGTTTCTATGGCCTGCGTTTCTGTGCCCTGCGTTTCTATGCCCTGTGTTTCTGTACCCTGTGTTTCTGTGCCCTGTGTTTCTGTGCTCTGTATTTCTATGCCCTGTGTTTCTGTACCCTGTGTTTCTATGCCCTGTGTTTCTGTGCCCTGTGTTTCTGTACCCTGTGTTTCTGTGCCCTGTGTTTCTGTACCCTGTATTTCTGTGCCCTGTGTTTCTATGCCCTGTATTTCTGTGCCCTGTGTTTCTATGCCCTGTGTTTCTGTACCCTGTGTTTCTATGTCCTGTGTTTTTGTGCCCTGTGTTTCTATGCCCTGTGTTTCTATGCCCTGTGTTTCAGAAAGGTTAAGGTAATGGGAGAGCATGAGTGGGTCAGCATGTTTTTTCCCCAGCTGGGCCTCAGAAGCCCCCCAATCCCCAGGCAGCCTCTAGTCCCCACAGTCTCCTCTCCTTCATTCCCCAAAACGACTTACATTCACACAAAAACTACATAATGTGCTCCTCTAATGGGGATACTCCACCAATGGCCGACATTACCCTTGTGTGTGTGTGTGTGTGTGTGTGCGTGTGTATGATTTGAACATTTTATATAGTCATTACACAAAATATTTAAATTCCTCATTACACACACACACGTTTTAATAAAATATATATATATATATATATATACAGAGTCCTATAAATGTATTCTCATCCCGTCTTAAAGGTGACGGGATGCCAGTAATTTTCAAGCGTGTGAGAAAACACAAATGAAAACTGTGGAAGGATAAACAAAAGAGCTAAGGACGAGTCAAAGAGGAGAAAAGCACCGTTACCGTAGTAATGCATTTCACAGAATCCACCCTCAGGCTAAATGGAATATCTCCATTTGGATGACTTCAGACAATTCTTCTGTGTTGTAATCACGTTTAAACAATTGGCCATGCTAAGCTTTAACTCTCTTTAACGCTGAACAACAGTTCCCTCTTTGGTCTAACAGTGATTCATGTTACAGGTCATTGTTTAGACAAGATATCCATAATTCGACATTTACCAGCACATTCACCATGTTGCCCGACTGAAGTCCTGCGACCACATGGACTCCTGCATGGCAGATGTACATTTAGTACTGTCAGAAAACAAAAGCAACATGCTCCTAATTTGAGATTTAACACAACCGGATCATCCTTTTCCCTTTGAAAAGGTAAAGGCTGTTGGGATGAGTCAATGATGGCTAATAACTCACTGTGTTCTGCCAAACCGGCAACTCGTCCACGATACCTATTTCAACTGTGCTCGGATACAGCACTAGAACTGGGAAAGACTTAACCCACTTTAGTGGAGTCACCCTGGTCCTCTACTGGAGCTTTCCACACACTCCCAGAAAACATCTTAAGTTCTTACACTCGGGGAAACACTAATAGAGACAATCCGTAAAAGACAGATTGCAATGGAAATCAATACTTTCTCGAAAACGATGCATTCAGTAGATACCAGCAACATGCAGGCTCTGTCGTGCGCTTCCCTGTTCATGAGTTTGCCATGATTCTGCTGCTCCAGGTTGGATGTGTGCACAAATCAAAGCTTTTGTCTGTGAACTTGAACTCAACACTGGCATCAAAGATGCATGTCCGGTTGATATGAAGTATTCTGGATTAGCAACAGGATGTTTCTGATTTCTGTAACAAGACAAATAGGACCTTGAGTAAAATCACCTTCCTTACATTTGGTCCTGGAAGCCTTGGTCAGCCTACCTCATACTGCACATGCTTACACAATGATACTGACAGTGTTAATGGCCTACCTGCATTAAAATTGTACATTGGCATATTTTTTTCGTTCAGATAGGCAGTAGTGCGAGGAGAAAGGTCCTCAAAGGGCTGTGTGTGTGTGTGTGTGTGTGTGTCTGCGTGAATACGTGTGGTGGAGAGGGTGCCATCATATTTTGGCAACGATGTCCATCTCTGCTTCTCCCTCCTCAGGGTTTGCCAGATGCCAGAAAAGTACCCGGCTGCCACAGGCACTCACACACACAGACACACACACATACACACACGCACACACACACACATGCCCACAAACACTCACGCACACACAGTAAGTAGGTGGGAGAGGACGACGGTTTCCCGGGGGGCAGGGATGATGGAGAGAAACAGCGTGAGAGAGAAAAAAAAGAGAGAGAGAGAGAGAGTGTGAGAGAGAGAAAGGGAGAGAGAGAGAGAAAGAGTGAGTGATAAGAGAAGGAGGGGGCACGATGACTGTGTAATATTCGCCCTGGGCCTCAGAGCCCTGAGAAAAGCCAGCCCTATTACTGCCTGTAAAAGATGCAAATTTGGTGAAATAATCAGTGGCAGGGCCGGAGGCTGTTTTCCAGCCCTCCTCGCTCGGCCCCTTGGCCCCCGTGCTGAAGGAGATATTAAAGAGGCGAGCCGAGAAGGCCGAAGTTCACTTCGCTTCAAGCGAGCCCCTAACCAAACTCCGCCAATCAGCGCCAGAGGAAGACTTCGCTCGCTTGAAAGGCTTCTTAACGCCTGCCGCCACAGAAACCAAACACAAGCAAATGGAGAATGTGTGTGTGTGTGTGTGTGTGTGTGTTCAGAGGGTGAGGGAAATAGAGAGAGAGAGAGAGAAAGAGAGAGAGAGAGAGAGAGAGAGAGAGAGAAGGGAGGAAAACGACAGCTCCTCTAGGCATGTTACAGTAATGCAGGAAGCAATAAGAATATATATATATATATATGTATATATATTTATGTAAACACATGGGCTTGTAAATTCAAAAAGCTAGTGTGAGTTTGTGCTTGTGTTGTCCACAAGCACAAAGCATCTTTCTTCATACAGTACCAGCTAGGAGAGCAGAGGAGATGTTCAGAGCTGTTAACATGAGCTAATCTTTTCCTGGACAAAGGCAAGAAGGGGAAGTGTGGGTGGAAAAAGTGCGTCAGGAAAAGCGGCGAGAAATGTGGATTTGAGGAAGAGCTGCTGCAGAACCATCCCTCTCTGAACAGACTTCCTGCTACAGTGTGCAGCGGTTTAGCAGTACCTGCTGGGCTTCATGCAGTCCCTGATGCGGAAACAAAATAAAATGTCACTTATGTTATCCACAGCTAGGGGGCGCCACTATAACTGCTCCAAAACAATCGCAAAACAATGCTTCCTCCACAAAAGCGTGTGTGGGTTTCAAAAAATGATTTCATTATGAAAATCACTTTCCTAATTTGGGAAGAAAATTTCATTGACTTGTCAAAATCTTAATTTAGTAGGAGCAGCCTACATTTTTTTCCACACTTTCATGGCCCAAATCCTCTGCCTTCGACACCGCGTGTGATGTGGTGGTGTGGTTTGGTTAAAGCACGGAGTGCTCGGATGTGTAGGGGTGGGTGGGGTGTGGAGGACAGGTTTTAGAAGTAGTCATGGTGTTTTGGAGGGAGAGAAGGGAGAGTAACCACAGTGGTCCACACCAGAGACTGTGGTTTGTGGTAATTAATCATAACCGCTCGTATTTGTGATTCACATAAAAAAAAAAAGAGAAAAGAAACAGAAAAAAAAAGAAACAAAGTATATGTGGTGTTAATTTTAGAAATATGAACTCTCCTTCAACTGGTCCAAAATAGCCCTAAAAATAAAATAGAATTGTTTGCTAAAAAAAAATAGATTGACTGCAGTTCTGATATGCAGTTCTCTTCCAGTCAAGCAGTGGAGGAGGTAGAATGACAGCAGGCATGGCTGACCACAGTGCATGTGCAACCAGGGGTACAGCGTGCTTCACGGGCACGCTCACGGGCACGCTCACGGTGAATGATAGTGGCTTTAAATATTTGATATTTAACTACCTAATTGTGTTTTTAAGCTTGCTCGCCTGTAATTCTGCAGGACGAGGAGGCGAATCCTGGGAGAGAACATATGGCGTGGGATTTCTAGAGCTCACTACTGGAGTCTGTCATAGGCGCATCCTCGGCAAGCCAACGAATGTCAGGAGACGCCCATTCTGGAGCTCTCCACTCACCCATTAAAGCAGGGGAGAAGAGAGGACGAGGGGACAACTAACAGGGGCTGCGCCATCTTAGCTGTAAAGAAGTTACAGGTTCCGATATTAGCACAGAGACTTGCTCTCTGGTAAGCTGTGATCTGCAGGGACACAGTGATCTAAGATTGCTTTTCTCACCAATCTCTTCTAAATGTCATAGTTTTTTCTTTTTTTTTTTTTTTTCCATCTCGCTCTCTCTTTTCCAAAGGAAGAAGAATGGAAAAAGGCTGGAATAATATACACAAGTGCAGTACACAGGTGGGAATGCACAGACATGTCGGAGGAGAGACGATAGGAATGGTCAGGACCTGAGAGGAAGCACCCCCATGAGAGGACACTGCCCTGGCCTCAGCAACACTCCTGGGTCCTGCTGAAACACACTGCGTGCGTACAAACACACACACACACACACACACACACACAAGCTGAAAAAATAACTCAATCATTATATCATACCAGACCAGAAAATAATTAACTGTGCACTATCAAATACTTTTGTAGAAAGAAATATTTTATATTACTTTTTACTTTTATATTAGGTTTTGATTTCAATTACATTTTAATTTTATATGATTTACCTAAATATTTAATTTGTAGAAAATGCTAAAATGCTGATTTACTAATATTTTGATAGATTTTATAATGTTTTGAATTTCAAAATCAAACATTTTTATACTGTTTCATTAATGTACAGATTTTGTCTTTAATTATCTAAACAAGATGTAGAATTCAAGAAATGATGAAACCTTTAAAAAAAAAGACATTTCAGAAAATGTTCATTGTTTTCATAATTAAAGACATTTCAGAAAATGTTAATTGTTTTCATAATTATTCAGCATTTGCTTCAGCAACAGCCCTGTTAATTCAGCATTATCATTTCTGTGATGATGATGACTATCAGCACTTTGCCAAGACTTCCTCTGATGAGAGGACGAGTGTGTGTGTGTGTGTGTGTGTGTGTGTGTGTGTGTGTGTGTGTGTGCGTGTGATGGTGGGTGTATGTGTTGCTGCTGGATTCGAGGTAATCCAGTGTGTGTGCCACAGGGAGGAGCTGTGGATCTGCCTCCCTCACTAACACACACACACACACACACACACACACACACACACATGCACAGTGATTGAGCACAATCCAACCCTCCTCACCACCACCACCACCATCACCCCTCCCTGCCACAAGCAAGTTGAACGGTAAAAGTTGTGGGGCGTGTGCTACTAGTGTCATTAGATATGAATCTGAATCGATGATTTAAACACTTCTACCTGTTCATATAATATCGCAAGGATGATTAACACAGGTTATAAACAGACAACACAGCTGTAATTTAAGTTCAGGAGTCATTTACAAAGAATACATTTTTAAAAAAATATATTATATATGACATCCTGATTACAACCAAAAACGATTCACTTATGCATTAGATATATTACACAAGCAGTCGAAAAAATATTATATTTGTGCAGATATTGGGATAATAGTTAAAATATATAGAGTCTGTAATGCAGAAGAAAGACACAGAGTTCATTTTCATTTCATAACATTTGTAGTCACGTTTTAATTACTCTTATGCTTTAAAAGTGGACAATCGGAGTTTCATTTGCAAGATCAACAAGTTAAAAACAAAACATGTACAGTAAAAGTTTTCATCTGATTGATTTATGCCCCTTTACTTTAAACGTGTGATCATAATAAACAAGTATCTCAAACTTTTCCTGTTGCTTGAACCCTCGGAAATACACCTCCCCCCCTCCTCCCCCCCCCTCCCATAAAGCAGTCATGAACTGCATGGAGGATACAGGGAGCTACAGTGTGGCTGTGTTAGACGCACCGCGTCCCAGGCGAGGTAACTCGATCAGTAAAATGCCACTCCCGGCGAGTCTTCCCCTCGGAGAGACGTCAACCTCATGATTTCAGGCCCTGCACTTCTGACCATCGCACCAAGGTGGTTTCCATTTGCGGTCGTGTTCCGTTGTCATATGTCAGCAACACATGTGGTTGAAGAAATTAGACAAAGCTCAGTGAAACATAAGGAAACAGGTTTTATATGTGAAACGAGGTTATTGTTAAAGCTGTATGTTCGCTGGTGCTGCTGTTGGTTTATTGATCCTGAGAAGCTCTGCAGTTTATGTCTCTTTTTGTCTGCATGTAGAAGACCTTCACATTTCCCTTAAAGCACATAATAAATCAGAATCTGAAAATCATGACACTTTACTGAGTAATAGTACATCTTTTTTACTGTGCATTTGTATATATTATAAAATTAATTTGTGCATATATTAAAGTATATATTTGTGCATATATTAGAATATATATTTGCGCATATATTAGAGTACATATATGTGCATATATTAAAGTATATATTTGCACATATATTAGAGTACATATATGTGCATATATTTGACATGCATTTTATTAGCTTTAAGGACGGTTAATACTTGGTATATGGAATTCTTAAGCAACTTATCTATCCATTCATACAATACTGTAAAAAAAGATTAAGCTTACAGAGCTTCCTTTTAAAAACAACAACAAACAAACAAAAATAAAAGAAACCAAAACAACAGAAAAGACACACACACACACACACACACACACACGCATACACACTGTCAAGGGTCCAGCGTAGTACATTCTGAAGACAGCATGTTTCCTGTTGGACGGAGCGGGACTTCACTGTCCTGCTCAGGTCCAGCAGAAGACGACAGAAGGTACTTTCTGTCTCTCTGGTTGAACTTTGTGTACAGCTCTGACGAGCTTATCTGTCTCCAGCTCATTATAGGTGATCATCCACAACTGCTCTAAATAATAGCTGCACTGATTTCACACACTGCACTTACAATAACCCCAGTGCTGCCTGCTAGGCAACTACCGCTTGACCTCAGAAACCAATGGCAGCATGTATTTATTTATATATTTGTAGTTCACTAATTAAAAGAGAATGGGAACGTACTGAGCACCTTTTACGGTGGTGGGTGGAGATGCCGACAGTGAAGAGAGTGAATGTAAATGACTAGTCGGAAGATGTCAGGTTTTCCAGGCGTTCTGACAAAAGGCACGGCAAATAAGACGTTGCCCTGCTTGTATCCGTGATCAGTTCTTACATGCTCTGGTTCGTGCGTTAAACATTACACACGCTATGATGTCAACCTAACAGTTTAATCCCCCCCCCCCCTCTCAGTGTTAAGCCTGTCATAATAAAACAAAGCAAAGCACATGAAACCAAAAGCAGAGCACGAGGAGGAAGAGCAAAAACCTCCACTCCTGATCTCCTCTTCTGTTCATTCCTTCAGAGTGAGGGAGAAGGGGAGAATCCTAGTCCTCTCGTCTCCTCTCCTCTCTTTTCGTCTCAGCTGGCCCTCCTCTCCTCTCCTCTCCACTGCTCCTGCAAATCACCCTGCTCTTACACGGAGGTGATCCTGCCACGTGCTTCGCGAGTGACACTCCAATTCAATCTCCGCTGTGGCACGCGGAGGCCAGCCTATCTGTGGGCCGCAGGGTGAGGTAGAAGCATGTGGAGCCAGGCGATAGCAGGGCCTTCAAAAGCGCCCTCCCCCCCTCTCTCCTCATCGCCTCTGGAGCCCCTACAATGGAGCCCACTTCTGTCAACAAAGACTAGAACGAGGGAACCCACATATCTACTCTATAGAAAAGATTAACTGTACTAAATCCTTTTAGCCTCCCTCCCTCTCTCTCCCTACCCCCTTATTCCTTCCTGTTATCAAAAACATTTTTTTTTATATATATATAAATAAGTTATTTAGAGGATGCTAATCTCCAAGGTTGAAATGTAACAGGAGGTTTGCTAACTACTACCGTGACGTGTATCTTTTATGATGTACAGTAAAGGAAGGGTGGATTATAACATTGAATGCTTCATGAGGCAGAGCTTCCCACAGAAAACTTTTCAATGGCAGTGATCCATTGCAAATACAGTTTAATATATAGTGCACATCCGACAGCCCATGCAGTGCATGGGTTAAAACCACACTGGTATTTCTCCATTACGGTCAGAAAGAGAGAAGGGGAGCATAGATGGTGGGGGGGGGAGGGTGGGGGGGGGGCAAAAAATCTGAACTGCCTTGCATTACCCCAACACGAGGTGAAATAGCTCTGCAAACAGTTCAATACCTCTGCCACTATCCAAACAGAACGTTCCAGTCATTAATTTTAAAAAGTTGGGTGAATCTGCCTCGAACAGTAAATATTTAACTAGCACTCTGCATCGGCTGGCCGTCATAAGCCAGGCTCTAAACAGAAGCAAGTGCAGACCCACGTGCACACAGAGCGGGTGAAAACTAATTACCAGTGCCAAAGCCACATGTCCACTCGTACAAGAAACGGAAGGTCAGAAGAGTCAGCGAGCCACTGTCAAACAGTTGTGCTACTGAATGATACAAATTAGCCATATAGGCCAGTCTCTCTCTAAACCCTCATCTCACACACAAGACACACATGTTAAGAGTTCCTTGATCAATGAGTACAAAGAGCCAGTTCTACAGAAGAACATTAGCATATGTGAAATCAAAACACAACAATAGTTACAACAAAGAACAAAACATATTTTATTAGTGTGGACAGAGGGAGGGATAGCAGAGTCAGTACTGACAGTATGAGGGAGTGGAGTCTGTGCATTGAGGGATAGGTAGGTAGAGAATGAGAGAGAGAGAGAGAGAGAGAGGGAGAACGAGACAGAGAGAGGGAGGGAAAGAGAGAGAGAAATGCTACTGCAGAGAAATGACAAAGCAATGGGCTGAAAAATGAGATCAAATACACATCCACAAGAGTTGAAAAAAAAAGACTGAAGGGAAATAAAATTAAATATTTCTGGAAAACTTCAGCTTATATGGTCTGTCAACACCAGAGAAATTTGCAAGGTGATTTCTTTGAGGCCGCAGCACATTTGAATAACTTCAGCATGTTTATAATCTCACAGTCAGACGCCTGTTGCGGACATTTAAAATAATGCATTTATGAACATGTTGTGATAAGAGCCTACATGGTTGAGTTTGAAAACAGTGATAAACCACCTTTTTATGATCATTTTATCATATTGTCATAATACATCATGTTTAAATGAGCCTGCTGATAGCAATGGCTGCAAATGATGAGATCTTCATGGAAACAGCAGTTCCATCACTGGTACTCAGGGAGTAGATCTTTTCACCGTGTCCCCACTCTCACGCTGGGTTATACTGTAGTAAACTGAGGCTCCGTCACATAGAACAACTGGTCTTCATTGCGCTGTTGGAACTCTCTCATCCAACAGTGAACCACACACACACACACACAGATACTCACACACACACCACTCCCTTTTCCAGCAGTAACCAGGAGCAGATCACCACATGATAGTAGGTGTGTGTTTCTGATTAGCTTGGCTGGTGCGGTCGCTCACACGAGAGAAATCCTCAAGCAAATAATCACTTCAGATTGACACCATAAATCAAATTTCATTTGTCAGGGTCAAACACCACTGTTGCTTAGCATGTTAGCTGGAGTGGTGAGGAAGATCTACGAATCTCTTGGTGAGAGAGGAGAGGACAGAGTGAAGAAGGGAGAGAAGCTGTGAAACAGAGAAGCATCTGAAATCGTTCATCAGCTGGTCATGGTCATGTGATTAGCAGTGAGAACAATCACACACACACACACACACGTATATATATACACACATTCTAACACACAACACAATCTCCCACACACACTCTGAGTGTAAGCCAGTAAGACAGGGATGTGTGGGACTGTCCTGGGACTGGCGAAAGCCAGAGAAAGGCACGCTGGTTCTTGGCAGAGGAGCTGAACATCTGCATTTGGGCGGAGCAGGGGAATACCACGCTCTACAGAGAAGCGGCCTCTCCGGCTCCCACTAGGACACGTTTGGAGGTCAGGGTGTGTTGAACAGGCAAAGCTGAGAATTATCAAAGAGAAAAGAGTCAAATGAAAGCAAAGGAGGCAATCCAAACATGCAGAAGGGGCAGGCAGCTACGAGCAGCGCTGCTGTCCAGCACAACCTGAGCTCCTCACCGTGGGACCCCAACAAACCCAACCACACACTACACCTGCACCCACACACACCAGCACCCTCACACCACACCAGCACCCTCACACCACACCAGCACCCTCATACTACACCAGCACCCACACACACCAGCACCCTCACACCACACCAGCACCCTCACACTACACCAGCACCCTCACACCACACCAGCACCCTCATACTACACCAGCACCCACACACACCAGCACCCTCATACTACACCAGCACCCTCACACTACACCAGCACCCTCACACCACACCAGCACCCTCACACTACACCAGCACCCACACACACCAGCACCCTCACACTACACCAGCACCCTCACACTACACCAGCACCCTCACACCACACCAGCACCCTCACACTACACCAGCACCCTCATACTACACCAGCACCCACACACTACACCAGCACCCTCACACCACACCAGCACCCACACACACCAGCACCCTCACACCACACCAGCACCCTCACACTCCAGCACTCACACACACCATTTTCTTTATTACAAATGCATCTTTCTTTACCAAGGAGTGTAAAAAACATTTTATGTTTCATATGCCAGGTCTGAAATGTGATGCTTTTGATCAGCCAAAGAGTTTGATTTTAAATCACTCATTTGGCCCAATGTCAGCCCATTGAGATACACATCACTATGTTGTATAGAGTAACATTCATATCTCAGTGCTACAGAGAGATCGCTCATGGTCTTATTCCATGATAACGTAGTACTTGGATAACAATGTAAACATAATACTGGTTTACCACCAGCAGAACAAACCTGTTCTTATGTAGTAATGGATACCAACTCTCTCATCATATACTAATTATTATACATTACCATTACTAATTATTATACATTACCATTACTAATTATTATACATTACCATTACTAATTATACACATTACCATTACTGTCCTAAAACAATCACACAAACAAACAAAGTAAAACAGCATGAGTGGAGTCAGCATGAGCAAAACAACAGTACAAAATATAATGTACATGGTTATTACCAGTACACTATAGTTCACTTTTATTTGATTCGATATAATTTTTTTTTTCTTTTGTTTATTTTGTTCCTTTATTTTATTTAACATTTGCTTTTATTTATTTAGTTCCTTTCTGCATTTATTTTCACAGGTCAATCTTTGCCCTGAAGCCGTGAGGGTTAGGGTTAGGGTTAAGGTTAGGGTTAGTGCTCGTCTAAACTGAGTGGTAGGAGTTGCACACAGATGCCATTCTCATTGCAGAGATGCAGCCACTAATGTGGCCAAAAGTTAATTATAAATGATTATATGTGGCACTCACACCTGGTACACGACTGTATCTCGGGCTCACTGTCAGTCATCGAAAAATCCCTTTCCGCTATGTTTCATACAGAAAATAAATACATAAATAATAAAAAACTTCTCAAGAATCCATTGGTTCTTTCCTGAGCAAAAAAAAAAAAATCATTTCCAACCAAACAAACCCACATTTTCTGAATGCAAAAAACATCACGCATCATACACCACAAAAAATAAAAAATAAAAAACACAATCAATAAATCAATAAAAATAACTCATCTTTCTAGGGCACATCATTTATGGGTATTGTGGAATGCGATTACGGTCATGCCTGGATTTGCTAATTATGTGAGGGAATACAACGATCCTTGAGCTGTCTGTCAGAACACTACCCCAGGTGATGAGGAAATGAATGTTTAGTTTGGACCTTTGCAAGGAAATGATATCATAGATGGTGTTGACAGAATGAGAGGGAGAAGTGAGAAAGAGAGAGAACTGCCACTGACGTGAGCTTGGGAGAGACAGACAAAAACAAGGAAAAGGGAGAAAGCTACTAGATAGATAGATAGATAGATAGATAGATAGATAGATAGATAGATAGATAGATAGATAGATAGATAGATAGATAG
>JAOYMR010000011.1:12291891-12306389 GCA_025802075.1 Tenebrosternarchus preto
ACCTGTGCATACAGCACAACCCCCCCCCCCCCCCCACCCCCCAGTCATATCACAAAATAAATCAGCAAGTAAATAAATAAATAAATAATCGCAGACTTGTTACTGTCATGTATAAATTCAAAACTGTTTATGCCAAACAGATTTCATCATTTCCCAGCTACACTGCTTCCTCATGCTGAGCTAAACAAATGTCATGAGAGTTGAACACACATCAGATTAGACTAAGAAAGCCTGCAAGAGCAGAAGGCATCTGGCCTGTTTACTTAGACTGCACAGAGTTGGCTATGAGCAGCGTGTCCCGCTGTCCTGCTGCTGAGTTCCTGACAGGCCATCTTCAACTGTCCTGAATTGAGCTGTGGAACCTGGAAGAACCAGTTGTAATCTCACAATTACACATTCAGAATGGTACAACCTAATTCTATTTCAGATGTTCCAAATGGTTAGGCCTGCTCATGCTGGGCACGGTCTTTAAACCATTTCTTGATTCACACAGAGCCAGTGGAGATCGTTTTCCCTTATACGAACTGCTCTGAATTTTTGCTGGGCTCCAGCCAGAATAATTCTATGAGGGTTATTCCTTTTCCTTGCTTACTAATTTTAGTATGGTACTGAATTGAATTTTGAATTTTGTCCTGAAAATATACATCCTTTGAACTCATTTATTATAGTAGCACAGCAATGAAACACAGTATGTATCAAAAACATGTACTGCAAGTGAACACAGCAAATGACTGAATTATGCAACAATGCCTTATAATGAAGGACGTCAATATGCCAAATAATATGAAAAGAGCTGCCATCCCATTTTCATACTAACTTGTGTATTCATGCACACACACACACACACACGCACACACACACACACACACACACAATCATACACACAAGCCTTACACAAGTGCCAACACCTCAGTGTCTTCACTGAGCTGTTGGAATGAATCATGTCTCATAACATTACTCTGATAGTTATGGTGTCTATGGTTCAGTAGGATATACCAACACAATGACCTGTTCAGAACACCTAGCGCTTGGCCAACGTGTTTAAAACACCTAACAGCACCATCCTGAATACTGCAAAATATACATATGTACGTATGTCAAGTGAAATAATGTAATAGTCAAAGAAAGGTTGAAACTTTTCCTGAAAAACAGTAAAATTGGCTGTAGAGATACATGTACTCCCCATCAAAAACACAGTGGATTTATTAAATTGGAAACTGAAAAGGGAGCGAAAAATAACAGAAAGGCTTTTAGCTAAAGTAGAGATTGTCTAAAAGGCGTATTTAGCTGCCTGAATGTTCACTGCAAGGTAGAAGCGTTGTTTTATCCCCTCAGTAACCATTCCAATTATCTGTAAAGTTTTCTCTCTATCTCCCTCCTCTCTTTCTCTCTCTCTCTCTCTCTCTCACACACACACACACACACACACACACATTCTCTCTCTCACTCGCCCTTTTTTTCATATTTAATGCATCCCCCGTCTCTCTCACCATCTGCCCTCCCCCCTTTAACATTCTGGAATTTTCATGAGATAGGACAAAAATGGGCATTTCCCTTATTACCATCTCACAGTGGAAATCAAATATGCAAGGAAAGTAGTGTATATACTAATTAGTGGGGAATTCATAATTACCGTGCTCATTGATGGAGATACATTTGAATACGTTCGGCTCCTCTGGGAACTGCACAGCCTGTCCAGAATAGTCAGAGAGAGAGAGAGAGAGAGAGAGAGAGAGAGAGAGAGAGAGAGAGAGAGAGAGGAAGAGGGAGGAAAAAAACATTGCCCTTACTCCCCTCTCTCTTCTTGAAACTAGGGATCTGTGGCATTCTGTAGCACTGCCAGACGGAAGATTCAAAGTGCTCGCAATTTCTTTAAATATAATTAATCAAGTGGAGCATGTAACCTAATGAATGTATTTGATAACAGCCGCTATTCAAACACAGAGGCGGTGCCGGGGCAGTGCCGTGTGCCGTGGTCGCTGGCTGGCTCACGTGCGCCAGGCTACGCAGGGCGCTCACGTGCACAAGGCTCGCCCCACGTCTCCGCGCGTGTCAACAGTGCACATGCCTGTCACGGAGAGAAGCGGAAAGCAGTGACAGGCTTAGACGCCCGTTTTAATTGGAGCAGATTAATAACAATTAGAGGTATTGAGCTGGCAGGCAGGGCTGGGGGGGGTTGGGGAGTCGAGCCGAAGCCCTGGCACCCCGGACGCATGGCACCGGCCTCCTGCCAGTCTCCCTCACCTCGACTGCTTCCCCGTGCCGAGGAGCGGAGGGGATGTGGAGAGCGCAGAGGGAGGGACGTGGAGGTGGAGCGGTGAGAGCCTTGCAGCTGGACCAGACGCACACCACCCAGAAACAACTCCACTGCCACTAATGTCCTAAAGGAGCACTAGACAGACCATCAGAAGAACCGTGCTGCTGAGCCTCCCACACTGCTAACTCACAGGCCGGCCGTTTTAGGCTTATTGCCCTTTTATATTACTTGTTTTGTAGGAGATACAACTCTGCCTCATGAATTGTACCTTATAATGCAACACGTTTGCCTTGGAGGTCTGGGATCCGCTATGCATTATGGGATACGAGATGGGAACGTGTGTCTCTGCTGGTTCCCCCAGTGTGTTGCTCTGTCCTGTGTTTACGTCCAGTTAGGGGGTAAACTACTCTGGCACTAGCTACTGGGCTGCAGCCCAGAATGTGAAATGCTGATGTAGTCCGCCAAGCTGCAGCCAGTGGGAACCTGCAGGACGCGCTTCACTTCTGCATAGAGCCGCCTGAGCTGCTTCCCGCACACCAATTTAGAAATGTAATACAAAATACCTACTGCAGTAGGTTTGGCTGTTACACGCATGGCTGCGTAGTTCGGTGATCTTAGCAGTTGCCACATTGTACTAGGATTCTGCATGCTTGTTTGACCTTGGCCTTGGAGGACACGCACTCAGTTCTGCGTAATTTATCTTTCACCTTTTCCATCCCAACCTGGAACACTGCGTTTATTCACACGTGCAGTCGTGGATCACGATGGAAACGCAGATCTTTAATTCATCTGCTGCCTTATCTGAGCTTCTGCTGAACAGCAGCCTCATGTCCATGACAGCGTTGGTCGTCACACTGCAGTGAGTTGTGTTAAAACAGCGCGGAAGTAGTAAATCAGGATCACCATCAAAACAGGAACAGGGCCATGATTCTGCCACTGATGAAAGAAGACTTTAAATAAGTCTCTGCTCTCATCAAATCTTCCCACGTTGCTTTGGGTTTTTAATTGATCACATGGACAGTGTCCCGTGGCTCTGAGTCCCTGCCCACACTGGCCAGCCCGCCACCACTAACCTGAACTCCACCTCCGTATTAATGACGAGACAGGGGGAAGTCTGCAGTAATGAGGCCCCATGCAGGAGAATCTACCAGTTGGGATTCCACACAGAGCCATATGTGGGGCCAGTGTTGCATGAATTAACATACGGCAGGTCAAGTTAACATATGTAGAGTGAGAAATGACTAATGACTTATCACACCCAATGTTATTTTTGGACCTTCCTGCAAGCATGCAACCTTTCTGAAAGGAGGGAGGGAGACGGAGGAAGAAGAGACAGAGGGAGAGAAAGAGGAAGTGAAAGAAAGGGCAAGAGAAAGGATTGAACCGGGGGAGAGGGAGAGTTTGTACACACCCAAGCCCGACTGCTTTCCTGTGATGGGGGGGCGAGAGGTATTAAAGGGAAGCATATGCGGGCACACGTGCCAGCGGGCGCACGTGCCAGCGGGTGAGTGGCGTGGAGGCACCAGCATGGGGCCGTAGCACCCTGTCACCAGGCACAAGCCAAAGGGGAGAGGCGCCTGCCGGACCCCCTCTGCCCCCCCCGCCGGGCTCCCTGACTACTGCCCCTTCTGCCACCAGCAGGCCTAGACGACAGATGCTCCCATCCAGAAGTCTGCCACCACTGCCTTGGGTCTCAGAGACGGGTGAGATCAGCAGGAGCAAGCGTGTGTGTGTGTGTGTGTGTGTGAGTGTGTGTGTGTGCAAAGGGTAGAGAGGAAGGAGGAAAGAGCAGGAGCTTTCATTTGGCAGGGTGTAAAAAAATACCCTGCTTTTTTTTGTTGTGTTTTTGTGATGGAGGAGGCAGGTATTAGCTTGGAGACCTCGGTGGTCCCTGCTAGCCATTAGTTTCCTCTCCAGCTGCAGTAAGATCCGCACTGTGAATCTGCCACACTCCCTCATTCATCAGACTCCCCATCCGCACCAGCACACACATTCCAATAACAACACACACACACACACACACACACGGTCCCATACACAACCTGCTTACTGCTCAGTAACTTCAGCACCACAACTACAAACCATTCAAACATAGAACTCAGAATACAGAGAGAATGACAGACAAAAGAAAACAGGAGCTTCTGAATGTGTGTGTGTGTGTGTGTGTGTGTGTGTGTGTGTGTGTGTGTGTTTGTACATGTAGGTGATGAAACGTAATATATATTACCCAGGTTCCAGCATGCTGACGGTTGTTTCATGGTATTGAGCACACTCCAGTCAGTTTTGTGTGTGTGTGTGTGTGTGTGTGTGTGTGTGTGTGTGTGTGTGTGTGCACGTTTGCATGTGCGTGTAACTTCCTGCCACTTGCCTGTCTAAAAGGAAGCATGTAAATGTTGGCAGGAGAGTTGTGGAATGGCCAGTGGAAACTAAGAGACCAGGGTCAACGTGGAAGGTCATCTGCCAAGACCCGGCATGTCCACCCCCTCCCTCGCTGTTCCTCACCACACACTCTCACCAGGCTCTGTTTTCTAAGCTTCTTACACTCTAAAATAAAAGGAAAAGAAAAACATGAAAGCATTTCCTGAACATTTAACACATGTGGAAAAAGTCACTACATACTCTTTGGGTTAATTGCAGCCTTTCTCCACCCCCCCCCCCCTCCCAAGAAGAAAGAAAACACATATAAAAGCCCTTAATTCTGACACTATTTATTCGAGATTGTTTTGTTTCACTACCTTAAATGAGCGTTCCTTTGTCATATCACACAATAAGCTAGTTCAATTAAATAAGTGTGTGCATATCCATGGAGTAAAAGAAAAGATGTATGCATTAAAAGAGAAAATTTAGCACTTGAGCGGATTTCTTTAAATTGGAGGGGAAATTAGTGCAGAGAGTGCTGGCCATTTTGGAGAGAGCAGAGCTGGCGGTTGGGGTAATTATCTCGCTAAAGTGCTTAAGTGACACGGCTGGTCACATAGGTCAGTTTGTGTTAGACAGCTTTTCCCCTTCCCTTAGTCCTCTCAGACACTCATTAGCAGCTGCAGAGCAAACAGAGATAAAGAGTATTGTTAACATATAGAGGCTCTTAGTTCTTATAGAGTGTACCAGAGAAAGACAAGAGAGAGAGAGGAAGAGAGAAAGAAAGAAAGAAAGAAAGAAAGAAAGAAAGAAAGAAAGAAAGGGAGTCTTTTATTAGAATGAAAACGTGCACACAGAGCCCGTCTCTGGTTTAGAGACTCTTCTATGATACTCATACTGGGTCTTCATTCATTCCTTTTTTTCCTGGAAAATCATGACAGGCTGCTGAAATAAATCAAACTACTGAACTATAGAGGTAACATCTTTTATAGACTTCTTGTTGTCATCAATCTCAGCGCCAAGAGTGAATTATCAGAACTACAAAAAGATGTATGTTTTCTGAGTTCCAATAACTGCCCAAGTCAGGGATATTTTTTTTTTCTTTTTTCTTTTTTTTTTCATAAGCTCAACCTGCCAACAGTGAGTGATAAGCATCATTATTGTTTTGTGAGATTGTAGTTTATGTCCCATCACTGAGCTGTTGGCACAGTTTTCATACGACGGACCAGACCAATTTCAACTAGACATGTAATGACACATAAGGAATACATTAAGGATGGATACAAGCAAGCATATGTGTTCCTTCATCAATACAGTGAAATGAGAGGCCTCATAGTGGCATCTAATACACAGGAATGTCCTGTGATGAGCCCATGATCTACTGCATTTTAAATCTATATTTTCCCTGAAATATTGTTCCTACAAAAGACATTGTAGAAGCAGGCAGACAGAATAAAATTTAAATCTCAATAAAAAATACAAAAAAATATATAGTTCACATGTACTAAGTTTTTACTTTTTTATCTTTAAATTTGGAATTTTATTATCGTATACCTTATAGATTTCTCTATAAATAAATGAACAAACAAATAAATAAACATTGCACACCTGGAGGACATATGCTCATTTAGACATACATACCCTTTCAAAGGCAAGTGAAAAAAATCCAGAGGTGAAGCGTGTTTTATTTTCCAGTGACCCTGGCCGGTGTGTTTGTGAGCGTGGGAGTTGCAGAACCAGCGGTGCTAATGACAGTAATAAATGCATAACCTGTCGGTACCCAACTCTGACCTCCGAGAGGGAACGCACCTTCTCACCGTTCACTGCGCTCAAGGGGACCCGCGTAGGGCAAGATTCCATTACCACCCCTGACCTCCCACATCTCCAAACTGCCCCTCTCCTTCTTGCCTCTGCGGTGGGCCAAGGCTCTGAAGAGCCTCTTCCCGCTGGTCGGCCTTCGGAGCAGAACCGTGCCCTGGTGGACCACAGACCCAGAGCTTATTAGGCCAACGTCTCGGCGCAGCCGCTGCTGTAAGTTTCTGGCCATATCAGACGTGAGCGTTGTCTTTTATTTCTAATTAGGTTGGTTCATCAGGGCATTGTGTAGAATGCTGGTTCAGAGAGGAGCCTGTGTGCTGGAACGTACTGCTGCTCTCTGTCTGAGGGGAGCAGGAAGGTTAGGGAGATGCTTTGAGGATATTTCTTTTCTCTTGGTGTAATCAGTACGCATACAGGTGCGTGGAAATTCTTACTCTGTGATACTAGTTAATCGCTACTGGCCAAAAAAGACTATAACAGTCTTGAAATATGAAACTATGCCATTAAATGATTATTTAAATCTAACAATGTGGAACAAAACCTTCATCTTCTGTTCCCGCCCTTGCTTAATATGTACGTGTTGATACTTTTTCAATAATGTTGGTATGATGTATTAAGGTGTCATTACACAGTGATACTAAATATATTATACTGCGATTAAGACCTTCATCTTCTTCATTCACTACTTTATTTAAATTGATCATTATGCAAATGTCCACTCTAATTCCACTATGGTAATAAATGTATGCAGATAATAATGTATGCATAATTTGGATTTTTTTTTAATCTTCAGTCCTACTACTACACTAGTGTCAGCTGTTTGATAACTATTTGCTAATCTCAAGGTCAGAATATCTTGCTGGACCAAAGTGTTTGCGGCCAAAGGTCCAGCAGCCAGTTGCAAGTGAAGCTGTATGAGGTTCTCCATGCTAAAGGCAGGTAAAGAAAAACCGCAGCCTCTTTTTGACTGCATCATTAAATGAGGCTAATCCTCGTGCGACTGAGGACGTTCCAGATCGTTGTCTGACTGATCAGCCCAGCAGAACCGTACGGTACTTCGCTTCGGCCCAGCGGTCGGTTAGGTTCCGACGGGCCGGCCGGATGGGGAGAAACCAAACGGACATCCGTAGCTCCCTCCCCCAGGTTTAATGAGGCTCTGATCTGGAATCAGGGAGGCGTGCGGCAGCCCTGTGAACAGCAGAGGGAAGGTGAGCCCGTACAGCGCTGTTCTGCTGACGGGGATCGCCCGTGGCACTCACACTGATGTCTGTGTGCGAGAGAGTGGCGAGGCGTGGTGCTGAAGAGAGCGCGGCCACACCTGCTGAATGCAAAACAACTCCCAGTGCAGGACCAAGGCAACACCCAGCACTCACACAGCAAGGGGCTAGTTTAAGGCCTAATTGGACTGGCAATACACATATAAATGATGTTAGACATAAAATGGCAGTAAAAGGTGATATAACAGCACAAAAAAGTAAAATTTGAATATACTGCTTCATTTGTCATTTTGTTTTGTTTCCACATACATATTCACAAAGGTCTTAATTTCTATATTATTTTTACACAGTACACTAATATATACAATACACAATACATTAATATACACAATACATTAATATACACATACAGCTGCTGTACGAAAAGTGTTTACAGTCAAGCTCAGCATATTATTAACGTCTTTTTCCGTAAGGCTATGATAAACCACCTCTGGCTGACTTTACCGTTAACCATGCCAACTTATCTACTTCATGAAACAGAATCCTCTGCACAGCACCATGTGCATGGAACATTTCTGTGATTCACCTGGAATCTGTGAATGCCATGAAATATTAATAACGCCAAAGAAGGGTCTTAAATTAGGAAAAATCCTGCGAGGATAGAGAGAGAATAGGGCCGGCACTAAAACAACATCATTAGGTTACTGCAGAGCCCCAAGGAGGAACAGAGACTGGATTGTTGATCATTTACACTTTATCTAATGAACAGTCGACGATACATAACTTCAATATTGGCGAAACATAGTAATGAGGCAATTTTGCTGCAAATTTGCACAACCTTCAAAGCTTAGTGGAAGTTAGATGGAATAGCTGATTACACTGTTGCACGGCAACGTGGAAACAGAGAACCTTGGGACTTGTAGGGATTCTACATATTTCTTCTTACCTAAGTGTTGATCAATATCCTGTTCTATACTGATGCTAATGTGTGTGTGTGTGTGAGTGTGTGTGTGTGTGTGTGTGTGTGTGTGATTTACTGCTTTTTTCGGTCAGTGTGTAATCGTGTAGACCTGCGCTGAAGCCATTATCTGGACATGCGTGACATGAGTCCAAGTGGCTGCAGGCTGCTGAAGCAGATGGATGAACATGGGAAGTTTATCAGGACCTGTTAGCAAAAAGCACTGCAAGAAACACACCACACATATTCATCTCCCTTCCTGATCCTCCATCCAACGCCCTTACAATTTGGCTCCCAAATCTCCCCCACTCCTTTAATTCACTTGTCATAGAAGTATGCCTTTACTGGTATGATCTAAGATCATAGCTCAAAATAGCCTTAAATATTCTTTAATTGAGCGTAGCTAACTCCAACAGTGTAAATTCCTCACAAAGTGACATTTTAATGCTCTCTTTAAGGAGAAGCACCCTGTCTTGTGCAATCTTTTCCAAAACAGGTTCCAAAGGAAAACATCAATGGTCCCATATTTTATCCTTACAACTTTGCCACCATGTCCAGCTCTCCCACCTCTCAGCTCTACTACTGGAGAAAAAAAAATAAATGATGTTTTTTTTTTTTTTGAAAAATACTTTTTGAATTACATAGATGGATAGCAGCCATGTCAGTGAAATCTGAAGTGCATGTGTTCGTTGGCTACAGTGCCTTACATTGTACAGGAATCTAAATCTAAAACAGGCTTGAAAAGGGCAGATAAAACATCATAAGCGTTGATCCCTCATTGGTCACTGCCGTCGACTCAGAGGGAACATACATTATACTTCGAATTTTACTAAACAGGCAACTCTTTTGTCTCTGATCATAAAAAGTCACATAGACTTAAGCACACGGTTCCTCCCACCAGGCGGGGACGTGTCACGCTCTGAGCCGTTGGAACCAAGCCATGGAATACATGCAGTTATTTATTATCACAGACAAACTGAGCGATGCCAGAGATACAATAAACACGTCGACCTCGTGTCAGGCCCGTGGGGTGATAAACGGTATTAGGCCATAATACCACTGGTAACTTAACCCCTTTATTTCTTGTAAATTCAGTCAAGTGTAAAAAATAATAAGTGACCTGCGGACTGCAGGCTCTGTGTCCTCACGGCGGATAAAACCTCTGGACTGGACAGCAATAAAGCGCTGCACAAATCAAAGGCAATAAAGTGGATCCAAGCGCCGCGTGAAACCCGTATCTCTCACGGAGACGTCGGCATTTGCGTTTGAGTCGTCTGCCTGCTCAGAAGCGGAATACGGGAGGCGGGAAAGACGTGAAGGACAGCTACACTGTTAACATGGGTTATTGTCATGGTGCGTGGTGCACAAACTGATTCGGAGGTAATCACATTGTGCGCTGCACTGCTGAACAAAAATAAATAGACCCAACACTATTGGTTACTTTGGCGATTATTACGTGAAAGGACTATTCTTAAGGAAACATTTGGACCAAATCATGCAGTTCTAAAGTTTCTCGGCTGGCTGGCACAAATAACTTGTGGGGTCATTATGCGGTTTATAGACATAAAACATATACAAACTACAGTATAATATCCTGCAAATGCTAAGCTATGCAAAAGATCTCAACGTAACGGATTCATCTGAATCATCGAATCACATTATGAGAAAGGTGTGAAATATGTAACTCAAAGGCCAATGGGTGTTTGTCTGGTATTGACAGAAAGTAACCTGATACCCTTTCAACATCCATTACAGATGATGACTAATGTTTCCCATCCTCCATGTAGAGCTGAAGAAGATATTAAATCAAACCACTCTCCTCCTGGATACTCTTGCATCAGCTCTGATTAAAGATCCCTCGATAAAGGGTAGGCAAATGTCAGCGGTGGAATAATTGAAAGCGAGCTGCAAGTTCAGCCTCGGTTTCCACGGAATATCTGATCTTAAGTCTTTACCTAACCGCGTACCACCGTATGCGACAGCAGGAATTTAAATGCCTGCATGTTAAATAAAGTTCAGTTCTGTTAAATGAATGAAATTTAATGCCAAGAGCATTCCTTGATGTAAACGAGTTCTAGTAGCTGTGACTGGGAATTAGACATTCCTAAAACTTGCTGGTCCAAGTTTTTACAATAGTTTTAAAGTAAAGGAAAGTAGAAGAAAGTAAAGCAGAACACAACAAAAAATAGCAAAAGTAATAAATACATAGTAAGTAAGAGGGTACTGATGGCAGATCAGTTCTGGAATTCTTGAAGTTCACTGTGGGAACTCCTGAAGGGCGCTGTGACCACTTCTTAACCTCGTCTGGACACAAATGGCAGCGTTTCCTCTCCCACGCTGGGAAAAACAGCCAGTAGGAAGTCGGTCTCCCCTCATCCCCTCTTGCACACCGCCCCAGGTGGCTGCGTCAGGAGAGCACACCTGATCAATAGCCTCCTCCCTTTTTCTGAGGGAAAAAAAAAAAAAAGTCTGGAGACTGAAGGCAGAAGCTATATAACTGAGCTCCTCCATTGATGTTCCTCTACATAAAATGTGTTTGAATTCTCACAATTATGATATGGCTGTGAAGTGCGCTACGTCCGTTTGTAGTGGAGGCTTTGAGAGGCAAACCTGTGGTATTAAGTAAGGACACCATGAAGGTGGAGTGCAGTAATGCCTTCTCTCCTGGGAGTGTGTCATCTCTTTTCGGTCTCATTCCTTTCTCTCTACCTTTACCTCTCCTAACAAAGCCTTGCTCCCAAGCAGAGAGAGACGGAGAGAATACTCTGAAAAGTTTTTTTTTTTTTTCTTTCCTTTTTTTTTTTTTTTTTTTTTTTTACAAAGTCATTTAAATGTCAATCAAATCAATTTCATGCAAATTTCATCATGCTGTTCACCAAGTCAGTGAGTTCTAGTTAAACTGTAGAACTAAACTGTAGGAAACCAGACTAGTGTAACCCACTGCCAGAAAACCACGACCAGTGTAGTGCACTGAAGTTGTCATCTACAGTCTCTGAGTTATTTTATTTATTTATTTATTCTCCCATTACAGGAAGATCCCGTGTGCTAGCACCATTCCACATGTTCGTAGCTGATCTTAAGACATGGTTCATCAAGACCCCTTGTGCTTGAACAACAACATTAATATTATATGAACAATAGTATTAATATTAACAAAAATGAACAATAATCAGATTATAAGACAGACTGTGAAAAAGCACAATGAAGGTCAAACAATAATGGTTTCACATTTGTTATACAATCATATGATTATATAACAAACTTTTCTTTATCAAACAGATCTGGTAATGTAAATATGGCCATGATCACTTGAATAATAAGTTAATTTAAATACAGGATTTGGACCTTGTTGTCCTAGTTTTTACTAGAAAACTAGTGGTTTGTTACAATTCTGTTAGGCAGCAATGTCACAGTATGACATATGGCATCTATTCTTTATTCAGTGTGTGTTTGTGTGTGTGTGTGTTTCAGAGAGAGAGAGAGAGAGAGAGAGGAAGAGAGACCAAAATAAAAAGAGAGACATGGGATCAAATGTAAATAAAAGATCCGTCTGACACATATTTCGTTCTTTCTTTCTCTCGCCTTTCATCTCCTCTCCTGTTCTTTTTTGTCTTTCTTTCAATGCTCCTTTCCGACTTCGAGCAACACCTGTCACTGTGAAGTTATTCCGTTTGTTTAGTCACTGGCTTCACATCTCCAGGTGGGTTTTTTTAACGAGCACAAACTGCCTATATGTGCATTGTTTTCTGCCTGCAGCCTTGCTCACCACAGCCAGCTCTGTCTCTCCCTCCCTCCCTCTCTCTGTCTCTCCCTCCCTCCCTCTCTCTGTCACTCACTCTCTTTCTCTCCGTCTCAATCCTCCTGTGCCCCCCCCCCCCAACATCCAACTCAATCAATATCTCGCCCAGCGCCCAGAGGCCGCACTCCACAAACTACTACATCCAATTTACACACAGAAATAAGCAACTTTGCAGCAGGTACTACATAATCACCCAAAACAAAACACAATAAGTGGGAGAGGAGGAGGAGGAGGAGGAGGAGGAGAGGGGGGGGTGTACCTCCACTTCTGAAGCGAGCTCCTGACCTCCATTTCTATAGGAGAAATCACACCTCGGGCCGGGGCCGTCTGGCACTGGCGTGTGGGGTCAGGCCGGCTTGCCGCCTGCCTCCTCTGGTTCGGGTGAAAGCTCTGGTTGGGAGTCACACCTCATCGTGGTGCCGTGGTGCGTGTCACACGTGTGTGCATGTGCACGTGCACGTGCGCGGTGGAGGCAGGGCCGCGTACCCCAGTACGTCGGTGGGAGACCCCGTCTCCATCTGTCTGGACCGCCACGGAGCACAGTCTCGCCACTTGCAGGGAGCACAACCACTCTCCTCTCTCGCTGGCCTTGCGTGTGTGTGTGTGTGTGTGTGTGTGTGTGTGTGTGTGTGTGTGTGTGTGTGTGTTTGTGGTCCAAGGGCAAAATATGCATATAAACTTCAATAACTGAAGCAGCAAGTCTTTTCACAGTGATAAGTTTTAAATGGCTTTAGCTCATACAGCTAGAAGCTTCATCCACCACATACGCCACCAAAATGCTAAAAAAAAAAAACTAACGTTACTTGAGAAAAACGACTTAATTATAAATATCTAAAAGAAAGAAAAAACACTGCAGTGAAAAACACGTTATAGTAAATCTTTTTCCAACTTTGTTCATCCTGACCAAACCCCTGAGTCCTGTATCCTATGTAACTGCCATTTTAGGAATAACAATAATTTATTTTGTGCACGTGTGTCTCTCTGTGTGTGTGTGTGTGTGTGTGTGTGCGCGTGTGTGTGTGTGTGTGTGTGTGTGCGCGCATGACAGAGAAGGATGAATGGTCAGACAGAAATGTATTATTTATCGCTGCTGATTGTCAGGCTCCATTGCTGAATTCTCTCCACCCTTTTGCTTTCTTTGCAATTTGTGAAACTTCATTTCACTTGTGAAATTTCAGACGTGCTGCCAGCTTTGACTTACAAACTGGGACTGGGAAACGCCGCCACCAATTACAGTCACGTTTACATTGTCATGAACTAAGACTGGTGTTTAATACACCATGGAAGGGCAAAACCAAAACAAACACCGGCCAACAAAGGGACCGCGGAAGAAGCAGCCAATCAAAACCAACGCACAGGACTAAGTTAGCAAACCTGAAGTCTGATTGGGCCGTGTGTTACCTCTCTTTTATTCCGCACAGTTGTGCCACCTCTTGTCTTTCTGCATGTCCCTGTTCAAAATTGCCTTTGCATTGTGTTTACTGTATATGCCAATAGTGTAATATTAAACAAAACCACTGTGTCCCGTGTCAGGATGATAGATTATGGCATCGAGGCAAGGTCACCCCAGAGGAGCATGGAGCGCTGTCTCTCCCGCACAGTTAACACTATATCCGCATTGTATGAGTGTCACCAGCAATCCAATGATTTATTACTTGGAAGGTTCTGCTCAATTTTTTTCTCCTTCTCTCTCTCTCTCTCTCTCTCTCTCTCGTTCTCTCTCTCTTTCTATACTCTTCTCTTTCGTGTCTGACCACATTGCACATTTTTTGAAAAGGGGAGCAAATATATAATTTATTTTTTTATTTTATTATTATTATTATTTTTTTTTTTTAGTGTGTGAACCGTAACCCTAACCCTATAGCTTCAGCGCTGGACTTTTAGTGCCGTTTCATCCAGACGGGTTGAAAAGTGTGATGTGGAGAGATGGGACTTTTTTTTTTGGCCCATCGCTGCTATGTTTCGTCCAGCTGATGTTTTGAAATGAGGGATCACTTGTATGGCAATGAGACTGATGTCTGGGGATTAGAGGGACCTATGCACTGCGTTCCTATGGTAATGGATCAGTGAGAATGGGGGTTGAAAGGAGGG
>JAOYMR010000011.1:12325883-12336333 GCA_025802075.1 Tenebrosternarchus preto
CTCCCTCCCCAACCAGTACCTCTACACCCCTGCATTTATATTCATTGCAGGTTTGCAGAATAGTCTAGAAACAATACTGGCCATCTCTTTGGCACAGAGCGTCCAATCTTTCAGTGTCACTTATGACAGTTTTGATAGACACTTACCATATCAGAGAAATATCTGTGAGGGCTTTCTCCATCTGAAACATTGATTAAACTTCTATTGCTGCGCTCGTTCAAGCCCAGCAGAAAGCACCTGGAGAGCAACATCTATCTCTCCTGCTGCACGCGAGAAGACCAGAACGCAAAAAAAAGAAAAGCTTTAACTGAAGGCTGGTGACGTTTGAAAAGTGTCAGGACTTTCCTCCGAATGATAGATGATTGTACATTGAAGCAATGTCCCCAGCTATCATATTAGAATCACATTAGCCAACGGTGCTCAAAACCCATTTTTGATTTAATTGTGCCATAGCGCTTCGCTGTCTATCTGAGTGACATCACAGCAGGTTAATAAAAATCTCTCATGATTGCTAAATGCTGGTCCTAATGAAGTCTCTGATGCCGGCGCTTCTTAGGAAAAGGGAAAAAAAAAGCAAAAAAAAAAACTTTGTCAAGACGGCAGCCGTTTCTTGGGGCACTCCCAGGTATGGAGCAGCACAGAAACTTCTTTCCGAATCAGCTCAGCTCTGAAATCCCCTCTCAGTCCTGCAGAGAACAGAGTAATCTCTTTCAAAATGGAGGGATGTCTCCTGTATTGAAATTGGATTATCAACTTGAACACAATCATTGCTTTGAACGATTATGCCGCTCGCAGTAAACAGATGTGAACAATCATACACGAAAATAATTGAGAGCCATAAAACTTAATCCAGGAAAATCAATGGAATATAAAAGCAATGAGTTAGGCGGTCTTAGAGAAATCGATCAGTGTTTGTAGCAAGAGGCTAATGTGTTTTCCTGCGAGAGATGCAGCTAATCAGAGCTGAGAAAGCAGAAGACCCTCTAGCACAAGTGTGACACTGCCTGAATAAAAAGAGCAGGTTTGCAAAGCGAGAAATAATATTTCAAACATTAGAACATTTAAATACTGTAGAGCTGTGGCATGACAATTGAACAGTAGGGGGTTTAAAAAAAAAAAAAAAAAAAAAAGAATACGATACGATGAACTTTGACCTGACCGGGCTAACAAGAGCCGAGAGGCAGCAAGGTCGGTGTCGCACTCTCACCCAGCATGCAAAGCGTCAGGACACATGGCACGACGTCATGGAGGGCGTCCCCAGCCATGCGTCGCAAAACCCTGGTTATGGAGGAGCTTTGACACCTCTCCTTACCCGCGCCCCACCCACCACCCCCACCCCGCCCACTTTCCTCTCCATCTCCTCCATCTTTATCAATTTTAGAGTAACTGATGGGGAGAGTGGGACATACATTTGTCGGTTGCCACTTGACCCCTGCCCGGGTCAGCGCTGACGTCTCGGGCAGGGGGTCTGGTCGGGCTTATCACACATCCCCTCTCCCAGCCACTCTGAGGCAGCTGAGGCAAGCCCGTTCTGGTGGAGGCAAAAACCAGACACCACTTTAAATTTCATAAGCTCCAGACATGCGGCTCAGAGAAAGGGGGTGGGTGGGTGGGGTGGAGAAAGATAACATATGAGCCTTCTCTCCAGACTGACCTCCCTCTCCTTCTCGCTCTCTCTCTCCTGTCATTCATTACTTGCATGTCTCTGCAAACCTTCACTAAGTTGGTAATTTGATAAATGAGTCAGGCATGCACTCATGGTTATCGCTTTAGCAATCAAACAACTGGGTCATTATATTTCAAAACACTGGAAAGACTGTCAATTGGAACAAGCACAGACCTCAGTCGGTATGAGCGGGAACACACCACCTTCAGCTCTGCGCGCTCAGTTTAAGGTCATCTGAGCACGACTGGACCTGATTAAAGCGAGAGGGAAACAGATGATGAAATATCGTATCTAGAGCCCTCTGTAACGACAGCTGTGAAAGCCAGGTGCTGTTTATGTTACAAGCTAAAATTAAAGTTATTTACGACTATCAGCAAATGAGATTTAACATGTGAATTCACGAAGTGCATAAGGACTTACAAATGGGTGTGATGGAAAAAAAAGAGAGAGAAAATTAGGGCTTGAGAGTTGTTCTTGAAGCTTAGAATTTGTGAATGCAATTTTTGAACTGGAAACCAATATATCATTACTATTAATGTTAAATATAGTTTATTTATAATTCAAGAACACTTACGTCTCCTTCAGATTTTGAGAGAGAGAAAGAGTGAGAGAGAGAGAGAGAGAGAGAGATAATCACGTTTGGCTACACATTTTAATCAGTTCGCCCAATCAAAGAGATAATTGGATTGCATTGCCTGATTGCAAGACTCATTGAAATTGGATCGCAAATAAATTGCCTCAAACATGTGGAGAAAAAAAAAAAGAAAAAAAACAACAACAAAAAAAAAAAAAAAAAAGAAAAAATCCGGCGAGAGAACTAGAAAACCGAAAGGGCTTCACAAACAAAAGGCTCTCACAAACGCAAACAGCTGCTATCGAGACCCCAAACTATTAGGTTGCACTTTTCTTTTGCCAAAAGCACTCACCTGACACAGATCCAGCCTGGCTCTGTAGTCAATTAAAGGGCTTGTGCAGAAGCTGTAATGACCTACTAACCCGGTCTCCCTGGCCCGGCTCCCTGGGGACAGCCCCTGTCACTGAGTTATCTATGGCCTCCTCTCTCCAGTGGTGGAAATAAGGAGGGCTGGAATGTATACAGTCACGCGTAGCTTTCTCCGGCTCTTCACTCCAGGCTAACAGAGAAGCACGGCAGATTTATATGTTTATCTCGCGTTAAAGCTAACCCGCCGGGCTTGGCGTCTGCTCCGCTCTGTAATAAAGAGAGAGAGAGAGAGAGAGAGAGAGAGTATGTGTGTGTGTGTGTGTGTGTGTGTGTGTGTGTGTGTGCTCCAACATGGCTACACTTGAAATCCATCAACCTGTACCAAACAATAACCGCCCCAGCCCAGCCCCTCTGTCATCAGGGCTAATAAACTGAGCAGCACTCATTAGGACGAACACAGCACACATTATAACAGCATTATGTTCTGGGCAATGCACTATATTAATTTCCCCACCATAATGTGTGCTTTATTGTTTCCAATAAGCATTTTTAATAAGCAAAGTGATAAGTGCTTCCCTTGTAAAATGTCTCCAATTAGAGTCCCATCTCCGAATGCTCTCTCATAACGAAGTTAGAATGCTTGGCTAATGACCGCCCACGCAACTGCCGGCAGCCACAGAGAAACTTGACACGAGTAAACAGACATGAATAAACAGCCCTTCTCCAATGAGAACAAAGGGCCCCAGCGGCAAACCCCATTGGGCGAAATTACACCTTACATCATAAGAGCGCATATGAGTGGGCCTTGGATCACACGCGTTGTGAGCACTTCCCTGCTCTGTACCTGACAAGCTTTGAGAAATTGTTTCATAACATCGCAGCCAGTTTCTAGAATCGGCTCGAGAATAAAATCTTTGTTCGAATCAAGGGATGGGAACGACCTGTCACTGTTTTTTTTTTTTTTCTTGTTTGTTTGTTTTTGTGTTTTTTTCCCCCCCTCACTTCATAACGTCACAGAATGTGTGGGAGGTTTAATTGTGTAATTGTGTGTCTCGATTGGCCTGTAGATCCCTGACTGTGGGCCAACACCGGCAATGCACAATCACTTTAATTAGCTCAGGCACACACAGGCTTGATCTCTAAACACAAATAAAGGTTGTATGCCGTACACCTAAGAACAATTCGAGGAGGCCTTGCGTTCAGAACTTTCCCTGCCTTGTTTTTTTTATATTTTTTTTTCCCTCCCTCTTTCAGATGGCTCGGTCTACTGTGAACTGTTATGCTTGCAACTCCATGACAGCTTATTTTAATGGATGCTATGATGTCAGGGTGCAAGGCGCACAGCTTTCCCCTGGTCTGCTACTAATGAGCCTGTGTGAGGTAGCCCTGCCGCCTTCATTACTAGTTCTGGCACAAAGCAAGTTTCATCTTTAATCTAAGGCATCTGTCCTATGGGTCCAATGTTAAGGCATCCCCCCCCAAAAAAAAAAACATAACGTACTAATTAATTTTATTTTTCAGGAGGGTTTCAATAAGCATGTCTACTGCTATACTTCATGCGCCATACAAACACTGTTTGCTTTCAGAGAAGGGAGGCTAATTGCTTCTCGGCTTGACATCATTATATGGCTAGGCGAGGGGATGCAGACTGTTTAATTAAGGTCGGATGCAAGTTCATTATTAGATTCACACAGACTCTGTGTGTTCTTGTCTCATTCTTGCAGAGAGCTCCCTGTAATTTAATACAAAGGACCTTTTGATTTGCAATTTTACTTTATTTCTGTCATGCCCGTGTGCCTGTGCCCCGAGATGTGCCACACGCTCACTGTGACCTCCTACCCACTTACCTCCTGCGCCCTGCTGGAAAGGACGAGGTTTGTCATTTTAAAAGTAGGATGTGTTTAAATGTGAGCGATGATAGCACTCGGAGATGGGTTTTTTTGGTTTGTTTGTTTGGTTCCCCCCCCCCAAAGTCCTCTCCTCACGGAGACGCCGAGCGTTCGCCGACATTTATCAATACCTCAGAAATGCAAAATGATCTCTCTAATTGAAAGGTACACGGTTAACTAAAGCTAATAGTCTTCAGATGAAGTCACTGCTCTCTTAGCCTCCCTCTTAACCCTGCAACACGTTCCATTGCTCATCCAGATTTTCAAGGGAACAGCTTCCCTCACCATGTCATTTGTCTCTATTACTGATTCTTAGATTAATTTGATAGCACCTTTCTGTAGAAGCACTGCTCTTTACATGTGTATGCTACACGAATGCAATTAGGGTGTCAGGAAACTAATTTAATTTAGCATGTTAGCTTCAGATACTTATACAAGTGGATGTGTTAATATTTATTTATTCCTAATTATGCGTCATTGTCGGGGTGGCGTCTGAACAGCTTGCAGGGGTTCATCCATCCTCCACCAGGAAGCCATTTCCTCTCTGTCAGAGAAAATAAACTCCCCTATTAACAACTTATTCGGCGTAACACGGTTGACTTTCCGATGAGCACTAACTTCATATGAGTAATAGACTACATGGTTGCCTGCATGTTTTACATTTATGGACTTATGAAGGTTTGACCTTGATGTGGTCCTGTGCAGTATAACTCACTTAAGAGTAAATCACTGATCAACTGTATGCAGAGTTGCTCCAGCTTGTGTTTATTATGTTCTCGTTTCAAATGCCAAAGACACAGTGCCTCCAGCACTGGTGTGATTCCAGCTATTCATAACGAATGCAGTGTTGCAAGACTTAGATCTGCCTCGCAAAAAAAAAAAAAAAATATTCACAAAGAAACATATAGTATGAAAATACCTCAGGGCTTCTCTTGAGGGTCTGGGAAAATGAAATCTTGATGAAATACAAAAAGAAGTCATTAGAATATGGAGTCTGTGCAGCACAGGGGCTTCAAAGCCAGTTAGATTATAATTGACACTTTCAACTTCTTTGTCCTCCAGTCATTCCTAGCAACATTCTATCACAAAGTCAATAAGGAGCTATATTCTCATTATATAATCTCATATTCCACTCTATAAATTCTACAGAAGTCTTCTGCCAAAGTACGCTCTATTGACCTGACAGGTTTTTTTTTTTTTATTCAGCACACAGCTTCATCTTCTGAGCTCTGTGACTATTGGAAAGGAGGTCTATGTATTAACTACTGCTTCAAGGTCTTGCTCCCACCTCATCATGTGTGATGGCAATTCTGCAGGTGACACCATCTGGTCTAATTACTGCTCCGGCTGGGATGATTCAGGACTAAAACACATCTTTAGCTGATCAGTGTCAACCTAAACAATTTTACACACACCAACAAACTGGTCTACCAGTGAGTGATAAATAACGACCATCATGATGTTTTAGGCGTGAACTAATCTGTATGGGGTAAAAAGAAAAACGAAACTAATAAATACTAAATAAATACTGCCATTTTAGAAATATCAAAAAGACCAGAATGGAATGAACACTTCAGCCACCCTGACCAAAGCTGTAAAAAGTCTTAAAGGTTCAAAAGATTGTAGCTACAGCAGAGTTTTTAAAGCCAGGTTTAAACTCCTGTATAAGGCTTCCAGTATTTACATTTTCAATGAGGCTCTCATTCCATGTGGGTTCCAGGCACTGTACTCTATTTCCACTGTGCCAGAAACCCCATAACAGTCATTGCACTGAAGCTTGAGGCTTTTACTCAGCTGTGAAACCATCCTGGTTCATACTATACAGAGCTGTTTTACAGCAAAACAATGAGCTTCAATGTAGTTTTAAATGATCAGTGAATAAACTGTACATGGTATAATGCTCCTTCTCTCTGAAAGCCAAATGTACATTAAAGGCAAATGCACAGTAAAACATAAACGACTCTCCATTTATTGTAATCTTAAAGATTACAATAACAGAAAAATATTTTGTTTTTTGTACTTTTTTTCATGGTGGATCAGGAGTGGATGAGTTCATTTGTCTCTCTCTATGTGTGTGTGTGTGTGTGTGTGTGCCGAGAATCCGTGGTCATGAAGGGGTGTGGTGTATTAATAGCGTCTGTGTCGGCCATAATGACGGCGTGGTGGGCCGTTTGTGCCCTGCGGCTCTATGGCTCGGTGGAGGCTGGGATCGAGAGCTGCAAGCTCTGACTCACGCCGCTCGGCTCTGTGTGACCTTGACATGGTTCCCACACATGGCTTTTCCAACGGCGCTTTTACACGGAACGGATATGTTTCCACGCGGCCCCCTTACTTATGTGATTTGGCAGAACGGGACTCTGGATGGAGACCTTGATGAAAGCAAGCCAGAGGAGTTGGAGATACTCGGCATCTCCGGTCCAACGCCAGTCATGTGTCTGTATTTGTGAAATCAGACGTAAACCTGAGACACACATTGCATTTCATCGAGCATCAGATGTGCCTTACGTGAGCTTTGTATTGTGTACAGTACTCTCACATGAAATTGTGAAACCTTACAGATGTGGTCCTGTAATATGCATGACTGTCCTCAAGGAGACACAATGCCTGAGCTAAATCATGCTGTAACCTTTTCTTCTTGCTCTCCTGCATGGATTTTTTTGTCTCTCTTCATGCTCTCTTTAAAGGCCATTAAACTCTAATTGCATTCATTGGTGCTGACTAACAATTTCAGCAAAACATTGTGGTTAGTGCAAAAAATAAATAACTACCAGCAATTCAGCCACATTATAAATCATTTGTGCCGTCTCTGCTTACTCTAGCAATTAATTTTTAGGCTATTGAACATTTTGCTAAGTGCTTGTAATAATACTAAGCACACATTTATGCTTGCCATATTAACTTGTTAATGTCATTGTCTGCATATGGTGTGTTGAGAAATCTGTCCATACCACTTAGCAGATGATAATTGTCATTTAACTCGCTCCCTGACATTATAGCAGAGAGAGAATATGGTTCCTCCTATTGCTGCTAAACCGCTGAAATCTGATTGTGGACTTACATGTGATTATCTGCCCTTAAGTCCTCCATGAGCCATTTACCTTAAGGTCAACTCCCATGTCAGTCTTATCTAACAAATAAATACTGCTTTGCAGGGCAGATGGGTTATCTCGGCAATCTGCCAGGGATGGTGAGATCCTTGGACTAAGTGTATTTGGTTTAGCATGACACATGTATTTGTCTGGACCAATTTCTCTGGGCTCGGTTTGAATTCCCGGCCAGTGTTATCAGGTTGGATTAAGAGCCAATAGCACTCAATCTGGCCTGATTATCCTGGCCTGCTCAGCCAGTGTGCATCCTCTCCTATTCTAATTGATATGTAGGAACTCTCCTGGCATGTTATCCTTCCATATGGAAAATAAATGGATCGATGAATATTTATGTCATGCCCTGACTGTGAAGTAAGGGTAGAATGTAAGTTTGACTAACTCAATCAATGAATTTAGTAAAGATGTGTTTGAGACTGGTGTTTAAGGATTAACCACATAGTTTAGAAATGAAATAGAGGGGGACATCCTGACAAATCTATCTGGAGCAAGATCAACAACTTAATGTTTAAACCAATCACCCTGAGTATATATTTGAACTTGGCTATGCAAATGTGACGCTGAACTCCCAGAGGTTTAAGGGAAAGAGGGGAGGAAAAAAAAACCCTCAAAGGATCAACAGCACTTGCGATGGCTAAATTACTCGGAAAGCCAGGGAATTTATCAAACATGAATTTCAACAAGGAACCTCGCCTGCAGGAAAAAGAAGAGGCACCCATTAACGTACATACAAAATAAATGCCTTCAAGGTTTAGCTACTTATTTTTGACATGTAATCAGTTTGAGTCTGTTAATTTACATAGCCTGATAAATACCATCTGGACGGTAATGTGGAATAACTCAAGGTATGAAAATTGAGCAATCTCCCCTGCAACCAATCAATGGAACAGCTATGGACAGCCTCCTCCTTGGCCTTCCTAAATATGTTGAGGCATCTGATAAGAATTTTAATGACAATGCTCCACAATATTATTAAATCTGCACAGATGTGTAATGCAGTGTTTGTTGGGGCACTTGTTTCTTTCTCAACCAATCATCTGTGCACACTTTGGGGGGTCTTCGTGATTGAATCACAGGCCTTTCAACTTTTCGGCAAATTTGATCTCTTCACCATCTGCATGTTGTTCTTTTTAAAGGGCTACCGGCACCTTTTAACTGGCCTACTTACACAGAGTGGTTTGCCGCCAGTCCTTTCCAGTGCTCTTATTTGTACGTTTCTGTGCATACGTGTGAGTGTATGTTTATTTGTTTGTATGAAAACAAAGCCTTCCCAAATGCGTCAATCATATAATGATGTGCTATTGTGTGCATCACTGTAATTTGAATACCCAATAAGCTGAGAGCACAGACTCACTCTTGGGATTCCTTGGCACAGTGAAGCCCCCCCTCTTAACAAAAAAAAAAAAGAAGGAAGGAAAAAAACTTGGATGCATGCTTTTTCCTGCCAAGATAAACAAATCAGTGCAAAGCTCTAAGCAATCTGTTGTTGAAATCCTTCCTGTTATTGCATGGGTGCCAGTTTGGTGTAGCGCTAAAAACTGTCTGGAACAACATGCAAGAGATGCATCATTAAATATCAAGAAAATTAGGGATATGTATCCTCCTTCATTATGTCAATCATTTCCTAATGAAGGAGAGAAAATGGCCAAAGTTCAGAGTAACGCTAATCAACGAAACTCTGCTTATCAGGCACATGAGCTGCTATTATATCTTAATTGAATTAGACCTTCAACCTAATCTTGCCAGTTTGACTGAAATGGGTGGAGTGAAGAAGATCATTAACTTTACAGTTATCTTACCTCCAACAAATGTCTGCAGTTGTGAGTAAGGGTCTACTGAATCAAACCACATTATGTTCTCCCAGTTCCGCAATGACTAAAAGCCTGTAGTACAAACCATAATTAATAGAAAAAATGTTATTAGAAATTTATGCAAATGCCTTTGGTCATTCAAATAAATGTAGAAAAACATGTCAATAATATTTTATGTCCTGGGGGGGGGGTTAAATTGTGTTTGTTAAATTCAACCCTGACCTTGCTTTATTCATGTGCTTTTTTTATTTATTTATTTATTTTTATTCTTTTATATGTAAAATATGCTGAAGTGCCTTGTGTATGAAATGTGCTATATAAATAACCCTGCCTTGGTTCGGTTTTGCCTAGCTTTGTTGTTCATTCTAGTAAATGAGTAATAAGAAGTGTGCCCCATTCACCTGTCAGGGAGCATGGCATGGAGCGTACCCGGAGTACCAGGCTGTCTGCCGCGAATGCACGAGCGCTGTGTGTGTGTATCTAATGGAGTGTGGCTGGGAGCAGTGGGACCATGTGCCCAGGCCCCTCTGCCTGCGAGCTCTGGGTGCCTCTTTAAGGAGCCATGCAGCAGTCGTGCAGCTGTCAGGAGCGGAGCCCGCAGACGGCCTCAGATGGATGGCTCATTTCGATCCCCATTAATACCATGATTTGTTTACAATTGTACCACGGGTCTGGAGGTCTGCACAGCCCTGCTACGGAGAGCAGGCGAGAGAGAGAGAGAGAGAGTGAGAGAGAGAGAGAGAGAGGGAGGGAGTGAGGATGGGTGGGGGAAGGAGAGAGAGAATGAGAGAGAGAGAATGATTTGTGTACCAGTGGCTTAGATTAGCTCCAGTCCCCATATTGGACATCATATTTCCCAAGGTATTTTTCCGGGCGGCTTCAGTGAAAACCAGATGTCATACACCTCAACTGTATCGTAGGGTATGAAGTATGCCTTTTTGTCACCGTGATAGTAGAAGGTACAATTAATTGTGCGTGTGCATGTGAGTGCATGTTTGTGTGTTTTGAAAATTAATTCCTATATAGGCCAACACCTT